>QVRM01003490.1:0-135250 GCA_003439945.1 Dermanyssus gallinae | reverse complement strand
CCGTGCGCGCGGACGTCGCCGTTGCAGAAGGCCGTTGCGGCTTACGGGCGGTCGATAGAGTCGAAACTACAACAGTAACAACAACAGCAACAGTAACGACAACAACATCAACAACAACAGCAGCAACAACAACAACAATAACACTGATGACTGTGATGATCTAACGATGCGCACCGTGTATGACTGCGCCTTCTCCCCCGGCTGACGCCGGTTAGCTACTGCAGATAATAGTCGAGCGGCTAGTAGAGCGTGAGGAGGAAAAGCAGACGGAATCTGACCGTTGGCCGTAACGGTTGTTGCTGCTGCTGCTGCTGATGCAGCCGCGCAGTTTGTCGTCACCGCTAGTATTATTGTTGCTGTTGCTGTTGTTGTTGTTGTCGTAGTCGTCGTTGTCGTCCAAGACTCCGGGGCTACGGTTGCAGCTGCTCGTTGTTTGACCGTTGCGATATTGAAACGCCCGTTGCGCCGTCAGCGCCGCCACTGCAGACGCCGCAGTAGCAGCTGCTACCGGCGCCGTCACCGCCATCGTCGTGGTGGGGATTGCCGCTTTCGACGGTGCCGCCAGAATAGCCGTTGCAACGGCCCGTTTGCCGGGTTCGTCCCTTTCCCCCGCTCTCTCCTTCTCTTTCTCTCTTACACCCGTCTTTTCGCTCTCTCTCTCTCTCACTTACACCCGTCTCGTCTCTCTCTCTCTCTCTCTTCTATGCACTCGCCGGCTCACTCTCATCATTCTCTCCCTCTCTCTCTCCCTCTTCCGATTGGTTTGTTTCTCAATATACGCGCACGTTGCGCGCGCGCGGGTGCTCGCGCGTTGCTTGAACAGAGCTGCTGCTGTGGCAACAACAGTAACAACAACAGCAGCAGCAACAACAACAACAACAACAACAACAACAGCTACAGCAGCAGCAACAGCAACAACAACAATCGTTGTCGTCGTCGTAGTAAACGTGAAGGCAGTAGCCGTAACCGAAATGGCGGCAGCTGCGGCGGCGCCGGAATGACCGTTGCTTGTTTGCTGTTGCTGCCGTTGTTGCTGTTGCTGCCGTTGTTGTTGTTGTTGCTGTTGCTGCCGCTTGCTGTGTGCTAGTTCAGGACGTTGCTGCTGCTGCTGTTGCCGCTACCGTTGCCGTTGTGATCGTCGCAAAAGCAGCGTTCACGGCCTTGATTGTTCATGACAATGGTAATGACGATGATGATGATGATGAAGACGTTCGTGGTGAAGGTGGTGGTGTTTGTAGACTTTGCGCTGTTGCTGATTTTCTCGAATTGTAATAGTATTAGTAGTAGTCGTATCTTCATTCAGTAAATAGCAACAACAACAACATTAACATTAACATCAACAACAACATTACCACAACAACACTTAAACAGCAACAACAACATTAACACAAACAACATTACATCAGCAACAACCACACATTAACATCACGCAAACATCCACAACAACAACACAACTTAACGTCCAACAACAACAACAATCCAACACAACAACACAATAATCATGATGGATGAGACGACGACGACGACAATTTAGCCAGTAAAAAAAAATTGGCGCGCGCGGGAGATTTTGTTCCCTGCGGAATTTCGCCTACTATTCTTTGGTTGCTACTATCGTGTAGATTACTGTTGTTTCGCAGATTCTGCTGCTGCCGGCGGTGTAGCTGCTCTTCTAGCTGTCGATGATATTTTGTGCTGTGATGCTGGTGTTCGGTGTGCCTGGGACTTGTAACAGTGGTGAGGCTGATGAATATTGCGCTGGTTGGTTGGTTGATTGGTTGGTTAGTTTTAGGAGTGTGCTCTCGCTGCAGGAGGAATAAGAAGATCGTCATCAACTCCACCACCGTCACCACCATTATCTTATTTTCTTGTTCTTATTCTTCTACTTCTTCTGCTGCTGCCGACAATACAAAAAGCAATAAGCGTGCAACTTGTTGCTTGCTGTGTGTGCGCCATCCGGAGAAACTGCTCGCAATAGCTTTTGTTGTTGTTGTTGTTGTCGTTGTAGTGGATGTTGTTGTTGTTGTCGTTGTTGTGCTCCGTTATTGTTGTTTGAATCCGGCTCAAAAGTCACCCGTTATGTTTGTTGTTGCGTTGTTGCATACAGCTTCCTCTCCCCATGTCTACGACTCTCTGACTGCAACCACCCAGTTGTACCCAGTTGCACCCAGTTGTAGCAGTTATGTGATCGATCGAATTTCGGTTACGTCGGCGCGACTACGATGAAACTACGGCTGCTGCCGCAGCTGCTGCAGTGCTGGCCGATGGATTGGTTGATACTTACAGCATCAATTCTGTGAATGAAGTCGACCTTTAACTTGTCACTATTTATATAACGACTGGCTCTCTCTCTATGTAGATGTGCATGTGTGTAGCTTATTGGATTGAGGATTGATCATCAGAAATTCTCATCCAAAATGATCGGTTGATCGATCGATCGGTCATGGCGATGAGCAATGGCGGTGGTGGCTCAGAGTGCAGCAGCTGACGATGATACACGTTGGTCATTTCAGATGCACGTACTCGTTCTACGGCAGCAGCAGCAACAACAACTACAACAACCACAACAACAACAACAACAGCAGCAGCTGCGTCATATCTCAACAACAACCACAACAACATCAACAGCAAAAACATCCACGACTGCGACGGAAACTGTAACAACGACAGCAACAACAACAGCAGCAGCAGCAGCACCACCACCAATAAAAGCAACTTATTCATCATAACTTCACCTTCATCATCATCATCATCCGTCAATCCTCATCCTCGGCAACATCTCAAAAACAAAGTGCTCGACGCAACAGCCATTGAGTTCTAAGGCTATTTTGCTATCAAGGTGCAATATTGAGTTCCTGTGTCGGTGTGTTTTGGGTCTCGATGTGGTTACCGCTGGTGTAAATGTTGTTGTTGTTCGTGATGTTGTTGTCGTTGTTGTTGGCTCGTGCTGCGTGTAGTTCTCGCTTCGTATGAACAAAAGCGACCACCAACAGGGACAGAATCCAGTTCCACGATGACATTGTGACGCTCCGTCAGAACTTCACCACCCAAAAAACCGTGCCCATATTCTTATTGTCAGCTGCTGGTGCTGGTGCCACTGTTGTTGTTGAGGTCGTTGTTGTTGCTGCTGTAGACAGATACGGATTTGGCTGATGGTCAACCTTTCAATCTTCAGTGAAATTTCGTGAATGTGGCAGTTGAGTTCAGTTTATTGGGCGAGACGGCACTTTGTCCTCTGGCGTCTGTCTGTCTCTGTCTCATGCCCTCGAAAGGGCGCCCGGCTTTGGAGACCTAACTGCCGGAGGAGTATAGAGATCAACACGACAGTGCTGTAAGGTGACGTGCTGCACGGTTGTTTACTTCTAAGCGGAGTACCTCTAAGCGCGGCCTCTAATTGCGATCGTTACCCATCGTAGCAGCAGTAGAAGTTGTCGTTGTAGGAATTAGGAATAGTGGTGGCATACGTGGTGGGGTTGGTGGTGGTGGTGGTTACGAAGGCAGCAGCAACAACAGCAGCAGCGACGACGACGACGACAACGACAACGACACCGCTAAAGATGGCCGGCGATTGGGAGCACGGCGTCTCGGCGCTGGCCAAGTTTAACACTGAGCACGCGCAGGTGTTCCAGTTCACCGAGCCACTGCTGCAGGAGGCGCCCGGCCAGGTGAAGCATGTCCTGGCGGCCACCGAGGGCTCCGAAGAGGACCGCATCACGGCGCTGTCCACGTTGCGGATCCTCAGCCGAGACAACCGCCTGACGAGCTCGGTGTTCGGCGACGAAGTCGTCGCCAAGCTCTGTGCGATCTCGAAGCTCAGCGAAGGATCGGGCCCGGTCGAGGCGCACGACACGCGCTCCGTGCTCGAGGCGGAGAAGGTGCTCTGCAACCTCATCTTTCACGGCGCCGCGGTCCGAGATCAGTGCGCGGCCAACGGCACGCTGGCGTCGATCGTCAATCGGATGCCGACCGTCGGCGCGGTGTGTCGAGACGTCCAGCATTTCGATATGCGAATTCTGTTCGGCATGACCGCGCTCAAGGCCGAAACTCGAGCGTACGTCCGGGACGAGCTGGCTGCCATCCCGCCGCTGTGCGACGTGCTCGCGAAGATGCCGGCCGACCTGAGCGACTCGAACGTGGCCTATCTGTCGTGGACACTCAAGGTGCTGTACAACCTCACGGTGAACATGGACGAAAAAGACAAGGAAAAGAGTTGCGCCTGCTTCAGCCGGCTCGTCGAGGTGTTGCGGCAGCTGCTGACGACGGCCTGCGAGCGCGACAAGCAGATGGTGGGCGAAATTACGAACCTGCTCAGCAACATGAGCAGGACGGCGCTGCACGGCCTGCTGTCGCCTACCATAGCGTCGGATAGCAAGAATTTTCTGCACTACAACACGGAGGCCGTCGACATACTGATGGAGCAGCTCGAGCACAAGCTCGACACGCCTCACATCAAAGAATCGCTCGTACCTGTCTTGTTGTGCCTCTCGGAGGCGTCGCGCGGCTCACGGGTGATCCGGAAGTACCTCAAGAGCCGCATTCTTCCGCCGCTCAAGGACGTGATGAATCGTCCGGAAGAGGGTGACGCCCTCCGGAACAAGCTCGTCCGTCTGATGACGTCGCCTCTGACGGAGGTGAAGTGTGCCGCTGCCGATCTGCTCTTTGTTCTATGCAAGGAAAAAGTGGGCCGCCTGATCAAGTACACGGGATACGGCAACGCGGCCGGCCTGCTGGCGAGTCGCGGCCTCATGCTCGGCGGACGCGGCGAGGGCCAGTACTCGTCGGAGAGCGAGAACAGCGACACGGAGGAGTACACGAAGTACAAGGATTCGATCAACCCTGTGCTCGGCTGCTACGAGGCGCCCAAGCCCAACCCGACCGAGGGAATGACCCAGGAGCAGAAGGAGTACGAGGCGATGCAGTTGGTACAGCTCATGGATCGTCTGACTCGAGGCGGGGTCGTGAAGCCGTGCTCGGTTGGCGAAGACGGCAAGCCCCACCAGGTCGACCATGTCCTGCAGTTGTTAGAGCAACGAAATGACCTCGATCGCGATCTGACCGAGAGCGAAGAGGACTAGCGCCGTAGAAGCTCGGCTGCATTCCTAAGCAAGCAAGCATGCGGCGACCATGTTGCTATAGTTACTGTCATCAGGTCAAGAGAAGAACCGACAGAAAGAAATGCATGCTGCAGCTGCTACTGCAAATTGCGGTAGTAGATCATCGCGTGCGCTGTGCACGGAACGCATAAAACGACCATGTTAATTGTGACGACGACGACGATGATGATGATGATGATAATTATAGTATTGTTGGGGTGATGGTCATGGCGGTGAGGTTGATGCAACCTGCGCAGAGTGAGGTTGCTGAGGATCTGCTGAGGTTCATGAAGCGCGAACAACAACAACTGCGTGTAGACAGACGATGCATTATTCCCTTTACGAGTGAGGGTGATTCATGATCGTGCAGGAAAGGCTCACCCCGGAGCTCATCGACGGGGCTTCGCCGTCTCAGTGAGAAGAACCTAATCCCTGATCCGTAATTCCTAGATGGTTCCAAGTTGAGCTTATAGTAGCCAATGCGGTAATGCCGCAGTGCGGTTGTTTGAAATGACCTGAAGCGGTAATATAGGGTCGTGGCATACGGGTCACTGAATTCAGTGGCGCGTTTTGGTACCGGACTATTTCTTTACGGCGATCATTCAGACGCCACGCCAATCCAACCAAATGAATGAGCCAGTGAGAGAGAGAGAGTGGCGTCCTGTCGGCGCCTTTCAATACACCATGCAAGTATATAGATATACATACATATATATGCCAATCTCAAATGAAAATAATCATTATTTATTTCTGCGGTAAGTCGCCCCTTTTTGCACTTGGCTGGTGGTAATATGCGTACACCGTAACCGAAAACGTCTCGACGTGTTGCAAACGACGGCATATCTTCGTCGAGAGACGATGTCTATGGATGCGCTCCCTTAGACGGAAATAAATAGCCTCCCGCTAGTGTTTTTGATACAGGAAAGAAGTGTGATCAGGCTTTGAAGCGACGTTTGACAAATAGCTGCTAGCATTCGAGTATGTGTGCGGGCTTGCGCATTATTATGGAGCTCTTGCTTTGTGGAGCAGTGCATACATGTCGTGTCTGAAACCCACCGCAAAAAAAGTGGACACATCGATCAATAATACATAATGCTATAAACGTGAACAACTCGCGAGCAAAGAAAACGTATGTTGAGACGTATGCTGTATGTAACTGTTTGACGACACAGTTCTTTCTCTATATCGTATGGCGGCAAACGAAACTGTTGTGTGATCTTCACTAGTATATATATATATATATATATATACACGCATATATCGAGACGTAAAATGACCGTACTGACAAAGGGTCGTCGAAGTGATATACTGTACACCGATACGAAAATAAACCTCAAACCTTGCCAAGCATCATTGTGCGTCATTTTATATGCTGTCTTTATTTCCCCTGCTGCTATGTTTTCGATCCTTACGTACGTTAGGTGGGTGATTGGTTATTGGTTGATTGACGTTGGTTGATGCTGGTGAATTAAACCAATTGTTTCCTTTCTCTCTCTCTCCCTGTCTGTCTCTTGTTCTCGTTGGGTACCGTTTACAGATGAACGACGTGTTCCGACAGCTGTTGGTCAGCAGGCGCCGCCCAGTTATCACAGCTAGCAGCCGTCATGGATGAGGATTTTAACGATTTCGGCGATTTCGAAGATTTTCAGGCGTCCGCCGCCGCTAGCACTACTTCCACCACCATCACCTCCACACCGTCCGCTGATGATAATACAGATTCTACTACACTCGTCGCCGGTGGGGAGTGCCGGGTAGATGCTGCTGCCGTCGCCGGGGCTGATGCGGGTGCCGAGAGTGGGGTGGTGGTGGTGGCGGGGGGTTCGGACACTGTCGACCTGCTGCACTCGAGTTGTCCAAACGCTCGGCGACACGACGACGGCCGATAGCCACGCAGCGTCAGACGAGCACCAAAGTGTGCCATCGAGTACGACGGAATGTCGTTCTCCTGGCTCATCAACGGAAGCCGCTGCCGTGGAGCAATGTCGAGATATCGCTTCTGAAATTCCGGTGGACGGGCGACGTGATGCAGCCGCCGGTGATACGCCGGCTGTACCTATGCCCACAGAACAGGCCGAACAATTGTCAGGTGTTCGAGATGATGGCCTATCGACCGGCTCGAACAACGCTGGATCCGACTGTGATGTTGGCGAGTGCTGTGATACAAAGGAGGTGAGGATCGTTCTTGAGACTACTATCGACGCGGTGGTACGACAGCAGCAGCAGATGGACGAAGAGTGCTGCGGCTCACTGCGTGAACAAGATGGACCCCCCGGAAGAGACAACTCTCTCGAAGCGGCTCCGATTGATGATGAACAAACGCTGAAGAACGATGCTGAATCATCGCAGGCGAGCAGTGCTAGTGGTCAAGGGCCAATCGGCGGCCATGATCACCATCACCATCACCAACGCCATGATGCCGGCGATGATGATGCTGATGATGATGATGACAGATTCAGCGGGTTTGCGGAACCACAGGCGGTGACGGCTGTAGCGGAAAATTTGAGTCTGCCTGCGCCGACGACTAGTCAGCAACAACAACAGCGGTGTGGTGGGCGGGTTCGACGACTCCGAGAAGGCGAACGACAAAGACACTGTTGCAGGCGATTCGGGTGACGATGACTTTGGCGAGTTCGACCAGGCGGACTTTGACCAGTCCCGCGAACAATTTGCGAACTTTGACGCGGCCCCGCCACTCCCGGTGACGACGACGTCGACGACAACAACCATGACGATGAACACGACGCCGCCGCCAGGGGTGGCGACGGAGAGAGAACAGGACGACAGGACAACTTCGTCTTCAGGTCTTCCGGATGACGTTCTACTGTCGTTTGGACCGGTGGCCGTTGATGTGTTTCGCGCCACGATCGAGACGTCGTTCGCCGACCGCGAGGTAACACCAGATATCGTCGATCAGATATCGTCGTCGCCAACCGTCGTCGCATGTGATAACGAGCCCGACCTGACTGCTTTTCTTGCTAGCGTACACAAGGACCTGGCCCGCTGCGAGAACGTCGACGACTGGCCGTGCGTCCTGTTTCGCTACGAGACGAGCGTGACACGCAAAGGCCTCCTGGCTGCGCTCTGCATCGACGAGACGCCGGCGAACTGTCCACGCTTTGCCATTGACTGCCTTAGCAAGACCTTCCTGCAGCCCATTAAGCAGGCGCCCTCCTCTCCTTCGTTTAGTGAGAACTCGAGTTCAGGCGCGGAGAAGCGACGACCTGGCGCTGGACGACCAGATCTAGCCGGACAACGGCAGTTGAGTGACGCTGCTAAGGAGGTTCTCAATAAGATTCCCGATCTGAGCTTTATGAAGGCTGAAGTGCTTACATTTCCTACGGCTAACCAGACGCCACTGGACATCGACCTCTAGGCTAGACTAGATATATATATATACACGTATATATATATATAAAATTTTTATTGCTCATTATTTAAAAAAGCGGACCGGTTGAATTTGGAGAAACTGAGTTACCGAGTTTTAGGTTGGTTATACCGACGAGTAAGCGTTGATGCATTAACATTCCATATGTGTAAATAAATGACGTGACACGCAACTATTTATTCTTACCGGCATGGTGTTGTTCTTTGTCACCGCGTGCATATGTATGCATATATAATAAAAGTAGAGAGGGAATTGCACCATTCAGTCCCCGCTTCTGCGCCTGACTAAGCCTGACGTGGCAGTCAGTTACGACTGCCACTTTTAGAGCGATAAGTGTACAAACATCCATCATACGATTTACGATTTGTGTGCGGACCTAACTAACTGATGTAGTATGTGTTCGAGCTGTTCGTTTTTGCAGGATGCTGGTGATGTGCAGCGGAAGAGTAATGTTGTAGAAGCTGACGTGAACAACTACATCTTGTAAACGGGCTTACTCTGCTGAGCGAATGGCATGAGTGGACCTTTTGCCATATATCCGTATCTGTTGTGTGTACGGTCATGGATTTACCTAGTCTTTTGCTTGTTGCTGCGCGCTGGGGAGTGATCCTTTACAGTGTCCTGTGACCAGTTAATCTATTCAGCTCTGGTTGGATCACGTCACGGATGTCCTTCGGCTGGAGCTCTTCAAGCAGTATCGGGCGTGAGTCTGCCAAATCTCTCAACATACCATCGAACACAGTGTACGCGTATGCATTATTTTTTTACTGTTTTGAGCTTTGCTCTCTATAGGAAAAAGTAAGGATCAGTGCCTGTCATTGTGTCAGGCTCACTGTGGCTTAGAATGTACCTGCTTCTCTCACAGAAAGCGTGACCAAGTTGTTTGTTAGTTTGCTATATATCCACTTGACGACTATTTAGTAATTTTGTATTTTTCCTTTGAAGGAGGAAATGACTGACACGACACTTATCTGCCTTATCGATGTACAACTAGCTTTAAAATTAATTATCGTCTGGAATATATTGGTAACTTAAAAATGCTGGGGAATGCCAAACATGCTATATACATACATATATACTCAAGCATTCAGCAATTATTGGGGCAGGTGAAAAACAAGGCACTAAATGATACATCTATATTGGAATTCTGTTGTCAGCGTTCTTTTTATTCGTAACTTTGGCGTTTGGTTTTGTTCTATAGTGCTTGCTCATCACGTGCGACTTCTGTTCTTTGCTGAAACGGGCTGCGATCGTGACAACTGCACAAGAACATCACCATTAAGCGTAACTAACCCATTGTTTTGTGAATGGGCGGCGGCGATATACTAACAACCACATATATGTGTATACCGTGCCTCGTTTTGTTTGCACCTTTCTGCAGATGCACTGAACGGCAGGCAGAAAGAGGAACAGATCAGGAACTTCTGTGCTGCGCCCTTAGACAGGCCGGTATAACATCACCAACGAACGAACCGGTCGAGGGTCGAGTCCTAGTTGATGCAGCGAAAGCGATGACTCCAAGTTCCGTCCCGCTGGCACGTGCTCACACCGCGTGCCCCATCGAGAGGCAGAGCATGCCCGGCAGAACTGTTGCCTGTTGCTGTTGTTATTGTTGCTGTTGCTGCCGCCGGCACGAGGATGCGGCCGAGCTGACAGCTGACGATCACTTCATCTCCTGGCAGATGCACGGCCGCTGTTGATGACAGGCCCGATCTGCTGCTGCTAGAGAACGATGACGACAACGACGCAACAATGCTGCCGAATTCCGGCGGACTCATCTGTAAGGAACGAACGGTCACGGCGAACGTGTCACGTGGACGGGCAACATTGAGCGTTGAAAATCGTGTCACGTCGAGAGCAATTCACTGTGATTGATTGGCTAACACGGACTGGCCATACTACTATGCGAACAATGTAGTCAAGCTTGTTGGACGCTTTCTTCGTTTTTTTGGGATGTGGGCAAGGTTTGCACTCACGTGCATACGCGCGCTCGTGTCCATGTGTGCGTGTGTGAGCGTGCTTGTTAAACACGTTAAGCGAGCTCATTCTAATATTACGTTCTTATTTCAGATGCTCTTCCCTTCTTCAGCCCTACTGCCGTCCTTCCTTCAACATTCTTCCGTGCAGCAACCCCTCAATCCCTAGACATTATTGACATCACAATATGCCCTCCACGATCAATCCATCTATTGACATAACCCATCCTCCCGTACATGCTCTAATCTCAATATTGTTCACATATTACTGCCACCAGTACATACATACATACATACATACATTGCGTACGTACAGCCATCTATCCATTCAGCTATCCATCCATATTCATTCTTACGTACACATATCTGCAACTTTCGCTTCTCGACGTTCTCGAGTTGGTTGGTTGATTAGTAACTAAAAGCGAAGAAGTACTGTGTGTGCTTTTTCTCATCGATATCCGTTGATCCGGCTGTCCCCCTGCCAGCTCCCCTACGCCGCATCGCTTAACCATCGTCGCGCCGCGTCGTCCGCGGTGAACACCGTCGTCCGCATCGCACCGCACCACACCGCCACGACGCTACCTACCATTCGTTCTCGTCGGCCGACGATTAGCTAGCTGAGAGAGCGGCGTTTTGTGTTCATCGAGTCACCGACCGAGATTGTCGGCCATTGTCGTCGATGAGTCGTCCGCGTAGCATGTCACCATCACCGTCGTCGTCGACGTTGCGAATGACAATGACGAACGAGGAAGGCGAGCGGGGACTTTGCAGCCGGGCCAGAATGCAGCAGGCCGGCTCGTAGCCCGCCTCTCCTCGCCGTCGTCGCCTTACTTACTTACTCCTACCGTTACTCTGCTATGCACGGACGCTGGACGTGCCGACGCTGGTCAAGCTTCGTGTCCGGCCGAAGCTGTCCTTTTCTGCGCCAATCGGCTAGCTATTTCCTCTTCTCGTATGGTTATGTTCGGCTGCTACCGTCGTTGCGGTACCGTTGGCGCCGTCTCTGCCGAGTGCCGGCAATTACAATGCTATCAATATATATATATATATATATATATATATATCGCTAGTCTGAACAACGTTCGTAAGGGTTGCCCCACGACGTGGCATGTGTAGTGGCGATGCTTAAATCGTCATGATGATGATGATGATTGTGGAGGGCAATTGACCGTTCTGGTTGATTGTTGTTGAAAGGTTGACTGATTCGTTCTGGCTGGCTGATCGGGCGAATCATTGCGACGGAATGACTGGCTGATGGAATGACTCTCTTTGATGGCATGAATGACGATGGTCTTGTATTGATTGAGATGATGAGACCACCGATGATTGATCGATGATTGATGATGACTGAGATGCCTGCGTCATCTTCTGAGCATGTTCGCTTACCCATTGTTTGCTTCCCGACTCAGCAGCAGCAGCAGCAACAGCAGCGGCGGTAGTGCGCGACCATTGGCCAGGCTCAAAAATGCGCGAATGGCTAAGCATTGTGCATCAGTGTTGATGATGGCGATGAGGACAACCGTGTCATCATCTGACTGTTATAGTACTATCATGCTATAGCGCCCGAAAATAAATACGCAGCTCTTGTATGATAAGCAACGACAAACCGTTCTCCCTTTTCATCGTAGTCGTAGTAGTTAGTACCGGTAGTAATAGAGCAATCACGAAAATATTGATAACCGTAGTATATTGGAGTAATGTTGCTCTGCCGACAGAAAGCTAACGTTCACTGGTCCTTTCCCGTCTCGTTATCCTGTTCCCCGCAACGGACCGGTAACCAGTGGTGTCTGACATGACTGCTTTTCCAGCATGGTCCTCGACTGCGCGTCTAGACAGTAAAAAACAAAACAAAAACCTACATCGTTTTTTGTTTGTAGATTAGAATTGTATTCTACTGACTGGCAATGTCCGTGTTAGTACTAATTATTGTGTTAGCATGAAATGGAGTGATTCACAACATCTCTTCTGAATTTGCAAAAGCGTTCCTTAAGCTTGTTGCGAGCATGTGTGTCGCACGCTACCGCCGTTAATTTAAACACCGTCTACATACTGGTTGGAGATCTAACGGCTCGTTTTCTATGTTTGTCCTTCTGTTGTTGTCGTTCTCGTATCGTTATTGCTGCTGGTTTCCTTGTTGTTGTTGTTGTTGTTGGTATTGTTGTGGTTGTGATCTTTTGCTGTCTTGTTGCGTCAATTGCTTCCCGTGTTGTTGGTTGTCGTTGGGTTACTGCGGTTCGCCTTCTATTACGTGTACCTCGTGCGGATCATCATTTCGTCGCGACCCGTGATCATACATGTCCTATGCGCGCGTACGGACTGGCGATTCGCATACGTAGCGGGAGCATTGGCTCCGGTTGTCACCTCAACGGTGAAGGAAGAACCGTCATCCGCCCGCAACACGGGACCCCTTGCTCCGTTCGACCTTAGTTCACCGGTGCTATCGAACAACGGTATTCTCACTGATCGATCGACAGGTATGCACTGTTGTGAGTTCTGCGGCTACACATCTACGAACCGAGGCAACGTCACCTACCATATCCGCTCAAAGCACACCGGAGAGCGACCTTTCGGTTGTCCCTTCTGCGACTACAGGTATAATCCTATATAAAGTTACATTTATATATATATATATATATATTTCTGAGTTAGAGAACCCGTGAGTACACGTTTCCGCGGAGATTATTAGCTCCAAAGTGCTAAGATAATAAAGTTATATATATATATATATATATATATATATATATTCCCGGTGCGCGGATACGGAAAATAGCAGGACTTAAGGGGTGGTTTTTTACTCCGATTAAAATAGTGCCTTACAGGTTTCTATTCAGTTTTGTCTAGTTGCTTTGCCGTAACTCGGCCATGGAGTGGCCAAAACGTGCTGCTTTGCAGTACCCTCCGCAGCCAATTGCCTCACTAAATTACGTTAATTATTGCAGAACTTAAAACCTTGATGAATGCTAGAGTCTATCTCTTTTTCTGTTGGCTCTCGTTCACCATTTATCGGCGTGCTCATTTATCACTAGCTTTATCGCTTCATTACAATAGCATCTCACTAGGCTGCTTGTTCCGCCCACGTCAGCCCGGAGTCGGACCTGGACCTCTAGCAAGCATTTTCTCACATTTGATTCGGCCTAGCTCTCAGTAATATTTAAACGGTACCTGCATGTCGTCAGGGCTAAACGCTCTATTGCCGTGATCAAAATGTTTCCATAAAGCCTAATGCAATTGAAATTCAGCTACATGCCTTTCGATCGTAGATATTAGCATTTTTTTTGGAGAGGACTAACTGGAAAATGCGGAACGCACATACGGTCACCACTGCAGGAAGAGATTAGCTATGCCAGTCAAGTAGTAGCCATATATATATATATATATATATTTATATATATATATATATATATATATATATGTGAGTAGAGCTGTGCCCGGTTCATTCTAATGACCGCCGCTTTGTTTCTGTCTTTGTTTCGCTTCGCTCCGCATTGCAGGTCATCGCGCAAGACGACGTTGCGACTCCACATGAACCGCCATCGGCCGTTTGTCGATATCCAGAACGGTGGGTCGCCTTCGAACGCGGCTTCGGCGGGGGGAGGCAGACCTTCCGTCTCGCCGGTGTCGGCTATCTCGCCCGGTCCTGCGCCGGTCACGTCGCAGTCGTCACAGAGCGGGGGCGGTTCACACACGTTGTCGATGTCGCAGTTGTCCACAGTTTCGCCGGTGAGCTCGATAACGACCAGCCTGACGTCGGTGTCGCCGCTCGCCGTACTTACGGCAGGAATCTCGCCTCTAGCGCTCACCACCAGCGGCCATATGGAGTTGATGCTGGGCGCCGGCCTCGATCTTATCACGGGCAAAAGCAGGTAGACACACAGACAGACCTATAGGCCCGACGCCCATGGCGGCGTTAGCAGCAACAGCTGCAACTTCAGCAGCCAGCCAGCCAGCCAACCTATCGTGAGGAGAACGACATGACGAGGGTGGTGCGCGCGAGGTACAGCGGCGAGGGTCGCGGCGAAAAAACAACAAAAAAAAAGAACTGAGAAACTACTGGGCGCTTTGGTTGTTGTGTGACGTACACACACACACGGGTGAAGCTCGGGCGATCATAAGAGGAAAGGCGGAAACGACGTGTACAGTTTTTGCTAAACAGAACTTCCGAAGACGAAGAATGAAGTATCCAACTGGCCTAGTCTTCTCCCGTTGATGCAGCAACAGAGAGGAAAGAGGGGAAAGTGACGACGACGACAACAACAACAAGCCAGATTCAGTCAGTATGTAAACAAACAAAATACGACCGCTACAACCACAGCAAGGAAGATGCTGTCATCAAAATGTGGCTTGGAAGTGCCGACGGTGCCACCATGCAAATGACGACATGGACGACAACAACAACAACAATGACGACAACGACATTATGACGATGGTGCTATTTTAAGCGGAAACGCTAAACAGACGTGACTAAACCATGGTGCCTATACCCAGTGTATGGAAATATACACATATCTATATATATCATATACACCAATATACATGATCAAGCAAAGAGTATTACAACCTAAAAGACAACTACTAGGAAAACGAAACGGGCACGAATTTCTGTTCGTGCATCTGCTTCCTGTTTTCCTCGAACTTCCTACCACCGAGTTGCCGAATACAGTGCTGTCCTTGAATTAACCACGTTACGGCTAGTCTAATTTTGCATTTTCTGTTAACGAATGATCAAGTCAATTAATTGTACAGGTGACAAATGTTCAAGCGTCTTGTACACTTCATCACATCTCACCTGCTCAACTGCAGACGTTTTATTGTGTTTATTGTTTTTAAAGGAAAACAGGGAAATCGAAACACACAAATCTGCGCGGTAAATGTATGAATCAGTATTGCGTTACACGCGTTATATATATACCCGATATTGCGTGTAAGTGTTCTTTGAGGCCATTGTCTTATGATGACTCTGAGATGGATGGCCATTGCCTTCATACAACACGCGTCGCAGACAACAAAATGAACGACATATGAGAGGACAGCAGTTTTCAAAAAGTACGAAGAAATCTCCAAAGTGGCTATACCGGTGTTCCCGCCCTCGTCGTTTGAACGACATGCTGTTGTGTCAAGGAACACAACAAAAGCAACACAGTACTAAATCATGATACTAATAATGACACAAAACACAGCCAGCGGAGTAACAGCCAGTGCCTTTGAAACATATGTGGTATTCTGTATATGATGCTGAACGTATTGTCGCAGCATTGCATATTTTGTCATGTGCAAATGTGCTGCCGAGTCTTTTAATATCATCAATAGGTAGGTATTATATGTGTGTATACAATATTTACCTATTGACTCACCGTTAACCCACCAGTGTCTCAACCCTGGAAGCCTTAAGCCGTCCAATCGGAAAGAGTGCCTTTTTACCGAATTGTTTCTGTTTTTTAGAACCTCCATATCAGTGAGAATTATGGAGTACTGATCCGCTAGTACGACTAGTTGTATATCGGACGCTATCTAGATAGAATTATTTTAATGTTTTATCACGTACTATTAGCCCATGCATATTCTTACGATACATTAATTACCATTGCTAATTACCTACATAATGATAATGATATACTCAGTATTTGGTGCTACCATTTTTACATACTATATATATATACACGCGTAGCAGAGGAGGGGTACACATGTATTTTTGTAAGCATTATAGATGGTGTTCTTTGTCGACGCAAGATGTTCAAGGTATTGTGGTTAAAGTGTGGCCACATGCTGCGGTGCTAAATACAGGAAGCTGACTGAATGAAATGTAGACATGACTATGCAAAACTATCGACATGCCCAATAACCGATTCGCTCTGATCTTAGAGGCGCTTGTCTTGGCCTATCACGCTCTACGGACCCGATCTCTCAATACGTGCCTCTTCGACGGCTGGTTCATCTTGGGACTGTATTTGGCAACCAGCAATCACGCACATCCTGGCTGGCATCATACCGACCGAGAGATGATCTGAAAATGCCCGGTAAAGATTCGATTCTTCACGGAAAAATAGGAAGCACTCAGTAGGCATCAGTGATGGAAAATGTTTTGCCTCCGCGTAGTGGGAACGAGAGCGTATGTATGTATGAATGCGTATTCGTATGAGCGTGCATATTACCGCGAGGTCAAGATCGAGAGCGCGCGTGAAATGAAGTGTGAATGTAAGGGAAATTATACGATATTTTATTTGGAAGTCGTAATGCCCGAAACATTACCGTATGTCACTAGAATACCCCTAAAATTGGCATGACACTGCTGATGTGTATTGCTATTTTTACTATTATAACTATTATTATTACATTTTTAGTTCCTGACAAAAAGTTTGATCGTTGCAGATTGAATCATACACGAATACACAGTTCAAAGCAGTGCCTTTTTGCACTTTGTGCAAAATCACATTTATCGGTGCTAAGCCCCCTACACCATGTGCGAAGTGATATATATATATATACCCCTTCTCAACATAACATGATCGGTGATGATGAAGAGTTTGATCTTCAACTACAGACGAATGGCTGAACCCCCCCCCCCCCAATTAAACGGACAGGACGACGACAACGACGGTAACTTCAGGAGACCCAAGGTGTATGTATGTCCCTGTGTGTATGCTTAACGATTTCTGCGGTGGTGACGCTATGACCAATGAGTGTTAATAGAATGAGCTCACGAAAGTGATCGATAGCGGGTTGGACAGGGTTCTGTTATCGCTGCGTGGTGATTGACCACCACATCACTAGCAAGCGTTTGGATACCGGGGTCGCACCAAATGACGTCAGTCGTCTCCTGTTGTATGTGCCTACAAAGCCGTTGGCACGTCAAGCTAGAGCCCAATCGATATTTTATTATTATTTTGATTGATGATTATGATTTTGATTGATATTTTATTATTTATATTATTACGACTACTCCTACCCCCTGCTACTGCTGCTACTACTACTACTACTACCATCATAGCTGGAACAGCTACTTACTGTGCTTGGAGTGGATCAATGATTTAGAAACGCGGCTGTTTTTGCTCGTTCGTTAGCCATCGACGTTAGCTTCAACGATCTTTGTTCCCTTTCGTATTGCGTCCTGTAGGCTACAGCTTTGACGCTATGTCGTCACGTGTTCACGTGACGATGCTAGTTCGATTTGACCAACTACCACATATGAACTACGTCAAATAACCAGCACTACAGAACAATAATAATGAACAATGTGTAAGTATAAATAGTGTGGTATGCAACAAGGATGCGAAAAGAAGAAAACAAAAATAGTACATTATTTGATCTCGCTGTCATACATACGCGAAAGTGCTACCGGTGCTTTAGTCATGATTTTCTATGTTCTACTTCTTGGCTTACATTAAATTGTTTTTAAAATAGGTGCAGTACGCGTGCTTCCCTGTGATTAGCCTCGACGAACGAAATTACCCGTAGAAGGGTAGAAGCAGTAGTAGTAATAATAATAGCAGCAGTTGCTGTTGTGTTTTATTAGTCGTATTGCCGGTAGTTCGACGCTTGCTAACCGAACGCTAGTTTAAATCGAGGGACCTTGGTGCTGCTACTTCGGAGCTAACCAGTAGGAGCGAGATGAATTTCGATCGATCTACAACGATTAGATTTAACTATGAACGTTTCACTCAGACGCCGGTTAATTCGGGTTCAACTCATTGGTTCGGGACGCCCCGTTGAAATCCAAAGCTAAACGGAATTCGCGTGATTGAAGATCTTTTTTGGCGCGGTTCTACGCTGCAGTTGCATTAAAGCCAAAATTGACCTCTGTTTGTTTGGCTACAGAATTATATGGCTGCTGACAATTTGTCAGATATTCGAACGGTGTGCTCTCTATACAAAACGTGCGTTGATTGTCCCTTTTGTGTGAATGATGACAATTATTAATATTCATCAATATTGTCAAGTGCTAGTAATATGTCGTTGTTAATACACGTGTTAAGTGCCTAACTACTGGAGCAAAATCGATATGTGCGTCAATTTCCTCCATCTCAGCGTGATGCAATAGTATCACACAATACTGCTATGGTTATGATTTGAACGCGATCCGAAACAATTGCCTGACGTTCGCGTGCTTTATTTGAAGACTTTCTTTTTGTGCTTGTTTTTGCATCTTAGACACGCTCAGCTGGAAAACGCTCATATGTAGGAGCGTTTTTCAGCTGAGCATGTCTAGTAATTATGCGAAAACTGTGTTGGACTCTCAGAAGAGTGTGCGTCCAATCCAAAGAACGAAGATTCACGACATGACCACTGCCGAGAATAAGGCTCCTTTAGTTGTTATTTACGACCAAACGACGATTATCCGTACATGTCGAATAAGGAACCACAATAATACAAATGTTGAAACAAAATTATATAAATGTATATACATTAGTTCTATCGGGCGAGAGCCCTACAGTTGTTGCATAGGCAAAGCTGTACAGGAGCTGTATACAAGGCAGATGGACTGTTATGGAGAAATGAAGAAAAACGCATTGTTAAATATTTTGTTACGTACTGTTTCCGCAAGCGGTGCTATTGTTACTATTACTATTATTATGGCTCTTACTGTTATTATTAATCATATTATTCGTTCTGTATTGCAGTAACTATTCATAGTATTATCAGAAGAAGTAAGTAGTATTACGTGCACATTGTCTGTGTAGTAGACAAGGTCGATCTCAGAGGGGCACCACTTGCCTCAAAGGTCAGGATGCGATGATGCAGGGCATGTCATCATCATCATGAATACTTTTTCTATTTTCGCCTCCTGGGTATATATATATATATATATATATATATATATGCAAAAACGCATGTCTTCTGTGTTGAAAGCAGCAGCAGAAACACTAGATAGCCCTCGGAGAGCAGAAATAAAATATGCCAAACCTTGTATAGACAACAGCCACCAGTGGAAAGTGACAGCATTAACTGTTGGCAGCAACGGACATGGCAACAAACAATGGCGACTACAAAACATAATAAACTATAGCAGCGACAAAACAGATATGAGTAGAATTTTAAGAGAGAAGCATGAGGCAGCAATAAGTGGGGAGGGGGGGGGGGGGAGTAGTACATAGTCGAGGTGAAACCCGAGTGGTACGACCATGCGTTCTCCAGATAGCTAGGCCGCTCTCGCCGGCCTAACGAACTAAAAGCCATTCAGTATATACTCCATGTTTTTGCATAGCATTTGTTGTTGTTGTTGTTGTTGTTGTCGTTGTCATTTCTGTTAACCATAATTGCGATATTCTTATGATGCATTTGTTACGATTTATACTATTCGTTTCGTTATTATCACGACATATATTACCACTACTACTACTACTACTACGACTTGCTATTACTACTATTATGTTGAATATCGCTGCCGCTTTGATGGTAAGGGAGAAATAATAGGCGTCTGCCACCACGTCCTTTTTTTGTATTTTTATTCTGCCGTGGACTGCCAACAGAATCAGGCCACTCACTGCGGCCTTAGTCGCGACCTCAGTCGCCAACATGTTCACCTAGCCTTTCCGTCTACCAGCCCCGAGTACGTACCTATTCATGTACACACCCACCCGGTCGTCAGCAAGGACATACATAGATTTGGTATATGCATGTAATAATGGTTATAACAATTATTATTCTTTCTACTTTAGGTATACGTCGCTATGAATATCGACAAATAGAAGTGATGGTCAAAACGGATTGTGTACGAAAGTACAATGCATATATATATATATATATATATATACATACACACATGCATATATGCTCTTCTCACAGCAAGTGAACAAAGAATGCGTAACTTGTGTATTAAGCGTTTGCTGCCGTGAGACGATTTGTATCATTATTACCATGATTATCCCATGATCGATCGTGTTAGTAGTATACATATCTTTTCTTACAATTTTCATCCGTCTTATCCTATACGACGGACCTGCATGTAATCAACAACACATATTCAACCAACAACAATCAAATGTATACTCAACCGTACAGTAGCACTGTCTATAAGGGTGATGTCGTAGTCGGAGTCCGACATTTATATATCAGATACATATATATATATATATATTTCTCGGCGGCGCACTTTGGACACCCTACACCGAGCTTGCCCTCCCAAATGTATCCGAGTTTTCGGCCCAACCCGTGATGATGACGAGAAGTTAAGTAGTTACTAATTAAAAGTGGACAATATGCAAGCCAGACCGTATGGAAGGAATGAACGAACGTGTAATCATAGCAGGTCACAGCAGAAATTAACCAATTATGAATTAATGAGTGCATTATCGACACAACTTGCGGGGAAACAGAAGACCACCGAGAATTGATCACGAGTACAAAACACTGCTAGCACGAAAACAACTACCATATCGCTCTCATACAGATTAGCTCTAGACAATTAAGCAAGGCTGGTTCGTTGGATGTTTGGGGGGGGGGGGGGGGCGTCAGCAGAGAAGGTGCAGGGTGCAGTAGTCGAGTGCAGCTGAGAGCCACCTGAGGTGACAATGCCGCGCTTGTGCGGCAGATTCGCGGTGGACAAAGGCGATTTGTCGCCAAGTCCCGCCGCTATACAAGTGAGAGAGCGCGGAATGCGATGGTTCATTAGACATTATGTTTGTCAGGACGACGACGACACACGACGATGATGCGATTCATGCGTTCATGCGATGTACACACAGGTACGCATACGAAACACACCAATCAACCTAGCCCTAGGCAAGCAACGCGACGTCTCAAACTCATCAATCGCACAGAATCGTCACGAACGAACGAACCAACCACCTTAAGAACGAAGCGAGGCTGATAGATCAACTGTCCGACCGACTGACCGCGTGCCTGTCTGTCTGGTGGTTAATTCGAATTACTTAATTCTGGTTAATTCTGATTAATTGATCTTGATTGAGCGACACTATATTAGGCTGGATTGAGCGATACAATATTAGGGTGGATAGATCGAGCATGTGCGGATGGAACAATGACAGAACTCAGCTGAATTCTGTATTACGTGTGACGAGTTTGAGTGTTGATGATGCTGAATGTGGGTGAATGGGTTCACACGAGTGTGCATGAGTGTATGTGTGTGTGTGAGGTGTGAGGTGTGTCACTGTGTATGATATGGTAACCGTAATCGTTGGTCATTGTTGGTCGAACGCTGGGACATACATCGTCATCGTCGGTACGGTGTCGAATTTTAGCCTCACATAGTCATGCTAACAACGCGACAGGTGCTATTTACCAAGTGAGGAGGATCGACTGATGTATGAGCTCGAGTCCGAGCGAGGATTTACGCTTATCCTCGTAAATATACGGACCCGAGAGGAGATGAAGACGGAGAAGAAGAGGAAGATGAAGAAGAAGAAGAAGAAGGAATATCGTGATGACCAAATCAACAACAATGCCAATACCTCCCGCCGCAAAACCGTCGCCGACAACACCAACAACAACAAGAAACAACACGTGCAACGGACGACAACCGCGGCGACTGTAACGACATGAACCAACATCGAACAGAGATGGCGACTGTCATGGCACGTCAACAGACGACGAACGAAGACTTCAGTACGGAAGAGGATGGAGTAGAATACGGCGGCGCCACTGAGCCGGTGAGCCACACCAACGAAGATGGCAGTGGCCAATCAAGGAGACATGATTGGTGTCGTGTTGATGTTGAAGTAAGTAAGTAAGTAACGTTCGAAACAACGAAAAAACAGCAACGATGAATGCAGCGGCGTAAGATCATATTACGGCGGTTATTACGACGGTTTATACAGACATCTGTATACACAAACACCCAGAAACACACACACACACATACGTAGGCCATATAACACAAAATGCAAAACAAAGTCTATACGAGAGAGCGAGCGAGCGAGAGAGAGAGAGAGAGAATGAAACATAGATAGGAGAGTGCGACAGGGAAAGCAGTAAGGAGAGTAGTGTGGAAGAGACCAACGACGGTTGACAACCTTACTGATTGATTGACTGACTGACTGATGAAGGCTTGTCCGCCAGCGGATCTCCGACCCTTGGTCGATGCATGTCTCATTAAACAAACGATTAATGACGAGAGAACAGAGATTGATGGACGTGCTGAACCACCTGATGACGGCGAAGCGTCGCCAAAAACTCCGCATGCGCTTTTTACGTAATTCATTTTATGTACGAAACATTTTATTTTTCTCTATGATTTTGATGAATATTTTTCGCATCATTTCTGTCATCAGCTGCACAAGCAGAGCTTGCGAACCGAACGGCGAGGGGTAGTCGGTCAAAAATCGTCCCCCCAACACCCTTTCCATTCATCAAGTACGATGGTCACGATTACTTGTATGGCTGAGATTGGCTGTTATTTCGATGTATAATATTATTATGGAAGCAATTCGCAATTGCGTACACATGCACACCGTATGTAATGCATCCAAAACGCTCATTACACTGGTCATCTGATGTTTGTTTGTAGGCCGCGATTATCTGTGACTCTTTCTTCACTTGAATTTTTTGCACACCCACACACACAGGCCGCAAACACAATCTGGCCGTGGAATGAAGACGGTCCTATCTAATCTTTGATCCATCTACTGTATATCAGTCAATCTGTCACGAAATATTGAAGTCGAACATTAAATCAGAGGTGAAAACATTTTTGTTTGCTTTAGTGCTGCATTGCGGAGAACGCGGCACGTTTGGCGTCTCCATGCGTAACGGGGTCGACCTCACAATTAGACGATGAGCTTGACAAAGAGTGGATCTTGCCTTCGAAGCCTCTCTCCCATTTTGTGTAAAAGATATCTAAGCAACTTCGCGTGCGAAGTAAGTGTATGATGCACAAGCTGAACAAGCTGAGAAGTATGTTAATCGATTCATGCCTAGCCATTTATTTTTGGCGTGTACTCTAATGATATGCGACGATTGAGAATCATTAATTTAAGCTAAATGTACATTATGATATAGGTGGTCTCAGGTTAAATCCAATAGGAAATGCCAAACGAACGAGAAGAGAACAAAGAACACGAGGCGAATTGTATTGTCAAAGCCGAACAGAGGCGAGAACCTCGAAGCAACATCATCTTGAACATCACTTCTCAGTTTATTCGAATATACCAGTTTTAAATAAACATCGCCAAAACAAATCAATGTCTTCATTATATATATATATATATGTTTCCAAGGGCCTTTTATATATATATATATATATATATATATATGCGCCAGGGCCTTCTATTAGTATTAATTTAGATGCTGGTACGACTAATTTCTATGTTGATTGGCATCTTACAGCATTAGTTAAAGATTTTATGTTGCTTCTAAGCATACACGCAGCGCAACTAGGGCTAAATTGAGATATGCACACTAAGTAATGCGTTGACGTAAAAGGCACTTACGGGCAGGTATTCATAATAAATGAAGTACAACATTAAAAAAAATAATCACAAAAACACTTCTACTCTGCTTACATTTCTCATGTATTGCGTAATTCTGATGGATTTGTCCAGGCAATTCGCTTGCATATCATAAACTCTCGGAGGTTTGAGGGCTACCTGATAGCTCTTTACTCATGTCGAGGACATATAGCGATATGATGCTGAATGTCCTGGGCGGGCTTCTTCCGAAGGTTGGAAGCTTGCCGTACAGTTCCGCATGGCCATTGCTGGTGAAGAAGTCTCCGGAAACTGTTCAAACATGCTGTTATGATCGACTTTCCATTACGGAATCCATGCTGCTCTTGCCGTATTTAGTTGCGGTGATGGAGGAATATCGAAAGGCGTGTTGTGAGATCGGATATCAGTAGGATCACCCTTTTCTTGTGGGACGACCTTAAGGATGCCTTCCCACTATGTTTCCGGGTCATAGCCTTTATATAGGCATCTATTGAAGATTGCGAGGATCTTCAAAATACCTTAAACATATTCCTCATAGGCCAAATATGAGGAATGTTTTTGAGATGTTCATTTCGGACAAGGTTGGGACCGAAAGCTTTACACACGACAAATAGACTCTAGAACCTCGCTGAAAATCATGGGTGCTTCTAGGAAAACCACTAGAGCCTTCTCAGTGCTCCTATCAGGTTCTGCGGCAACTAGGATTTCCCGGGGCACTGTATTGGTGGAGGCAAACATGTCCTCGAAGCGTTCACGAAGCACATCTCCAGAAATTGTGTAACTGCGAGCCACCTGCGCTGTCTGAGCTAACCGTTGAACATTTTATGAAGAATTCCTCCTTTGTAGATGTAGGGGACCAATATATTTTGCGCAAGTCTAAGTAAGCGGTCTGAGTTTATTTTCCTAAAGACACCTCGTCTGCTTGGGGTTGTAACTGGCGTAGTCAACAAGACATGAATATAAACGGATACTTGTTTTTTAGACCTCTAACTGTCAAATTTCATACTCGTTGAATACCACATCATCTTTGCAAAATTAGGTAGCAAATATGTCAATCGCCGACGTCCCGGGACGAGCTGGGTGTTGGTCTACGTGAGTCTACAAGGAATGTGGGAGTTCGCAGTTCACTTCATATCCAGAGATCGTACTGTCGATAGGAAGAACGTCAATGAGCACAGATGCTCTTGGAGGCAATAAATCAAGGCGGCAATTGAGATCCGCACCAGGTATGACTGGTTGATTATTTGGAACTCTTGAGAACGCAAAACAAAGTTTCCCTAAGCGTCAAAATGTTCGTAGCAAATGTTTTCGTCAAAACTATTGCATCCAGGCCGTGAAAACTGCCGTTGGATATAAAATCCATCGCCGAACCTACGCCTTCGATGTTCTACAGTGTGATGCGAAGTTGTCCTATTACTGGTGGGACGTGGGGGCGCTTGGCCTGAAATAAGTGGACAAAATTGAACACTGCCTTATCCTGTTCAGAAAATTATGTTTTTGAAAAGTATATCGCTAGGGATATTGTCTCTAGGGCCGGACCCAGTTTTCAACGGCAGCTGCGGGCCAGCATATCTATCATGGTGAACAGATGTCAAAGCTAGGAGTGCGCGGAGTTAACAAATAAATGCGGACTTCGCTGTGTTGCAGCATTTTTAGTTTTTAAAGTATGACGGTGTTACGCCCGTTATGCACTTGATGCAAACAAGACAATGGTTTTAAATACATAATATAATAACCGGCAGAAATGACGCCATGATATATGTCGCATACGCTCAGGAACTTCGTGCATCTGAATTTTGAATCGGGCGGCTGAAAACCCGTCCCTACAACACAACACGTGAAAAAAATCATGTACGGCAAACAAGGTTGTAAAAAGAACTCTTCTTAGAAAAAAAGAACCTAGGTCTATGATTTATAGCCCTCCCTCCCCACCAGTTTGTCCAAAGTAAGTGGTAGATCCAGTAGAAAACTACTGGTTGTACCTTGAGTTTGACAAGGGTTACGGTCGCTTGCATTGATAGCATCTGAGGGCGTTTGATGCCGCTGCAGTTCTAATCGACAGTTGTGTCCGGTTTTCGGTATAGCTTCTAAATCATTGGCTAATACAGTGATTCCCAGCTGTTTAAACAATCCCCCAGTGAAATTGAGAAAAACAGAGCTCTAGACCAACCTCATTGAGTTGTCTGCGCGACAGCGTCATCTATTCCTATTCTCTTATTTGCAAAGTCGGCTCTTTCAAAATGCTCACTATTAATTTCAGTAGTTTCTTGGAAATCCCATCTACCTGTAGGCTCTACGATTATCCTGTTTCTCTAAGCAACATCAAATACTGCCTTTAGCTCAACAAAAACCGCATAAACGAGTTTTTGTGGTTTTCGATAATGCCTCACATTCTCACGGAATATATACGTTGCGCTAGAATACCACTCGACTTTAACAACAACACTTATGACACTCTGCTATCGGCTCTTACCTAAAGGCGAGATCTAGAATATTATACGTTTCCCCCGGCCTTGGTTTCGGTCACATTACCTATGTTGCAGACGCTTCACTGCAAATCGTTTATACCAGTTTTCGGTGCTTTATCCTAACTACGCCAAAATTATGTGCTCGCACGCACAAAGCACGTCCTTCACTCACTTACTGTTTTCCGGTTTAGAAGCCTCAACTAGCTAAATATATGCAACGGTTGTCCGGGGCACATCACACACTTCTCAGGCGCCTCAGGGTGCCCTCAAAAGATTAGTACTGCATCTAGACCCATTACTTAAACAGCACAGTACTAAAGTACAATACAAAAACAGGCCATTTGCCTTCGCTTACTCACTACTTCGACGTTGGTCCTAAGAACCTACGGAATCAATGTTACATACCACTAGTGGCAGTGGCCATGTCTAATCACAATTACCGAGCAAGATGGCTTAGTGGCAAAGCCATTGCCTTGCATTCGGGAGGACTGGGTTTGAGACCCGGGCCGGCCACTCTTAAATGGCTTTGCATATTTTCCAATTTAGACAAGGTAAATGCCGGAGTGGATTAAAAATTAGCCATTGCATGAAAAAAACGTACACGGGCATTAGCCTTAAGGAAAAATAAAATCTTAATAAAAAACACGTAAACGGACTGTTTACACAGTCTAATTATACCCACTTATTTGATTACTGCTTGACTTTTACAGTACTAAGTAATGCGATTAATATAAAACGTTTTTGTTTCTTGGTATAAAAATAGTGGCTTTGTGTTATGCTGTATGGTTTTGTAGGCCAGTTCTTCTAAGCAATTGTTATTTTGCTTCTCACCTTGGGACATGTGATGAGTTTTACGCATCTTGGTTGGACGAACTCTATGGTATCCGACTCATAGCCACAATCCACTTGAGAAGTTCCAACGATATGGAAACCACTCTTGCAGCTAAACCTAAAAAAATATATATATATAATTTCTTTGTTAAATATTATAACGGTATATTGTGTTCTCAAGCATGTAAGAAGTATCAATGTTATATGCATACTAAATATGAGTGAAATAAATGTGATCATAAAGGTCATGCCTGCGGCTGTCATGCGCGACATGTCGACGGTAGTGAACGTCGCGACACAGTCATTTTACATGCACTTAATCCGGACATCCCGCCGGAAAATCTTAATTACTCCGCAACCACAGCTCGCATTAACATAGATTATGATGAGGTACCAAAATGATCGTCATGAAATGCGCATTTGCTTGAATGTCTTTGTTTTGAGCGCCGTGAGTGGTCGTAGGGTAATGATTTTGAGGTATTTGGCGTGAAAGCAATATAGAACTTTATTTTTTGCGAATTCTCTTGGAAGCGACCATGTCTTCTTCTGACCGGCCTTATATGTTTTTCGGGAGAAGCACAATTTTCTCACAAACACGGCTGTGTGCTTAGTTTCTGTATAGGAGGTCTGGCTGTCTCGCAACAGCACATTTTATGCTCCTATGTCGGGCAAAAACACCAGTGTCTACTCCGAAACAAGACTTCTCAGAGACCATGGTCTATTGAAAAAAAACAATTGCTTTAACGAACTCTACAATTTATGTACCGCTTTAAAAATATTCCAGAAACACCCTGTATATATATATATATATATATACATTCGTAAGTAAGTGTACACCTGCACATATGTACCTGTAGAGTGCACCAAACGTTTGCATACGTCCATTAGCAGGTGGACCGGAAGGCGGGCAATAGCTTTTATCTGACGGCGGTCGACATGTAGCCAGTGGCGGCTCCCAGACGCCTTGCTCCCCACACCACGACTGCGACGCAGCTGCAGGGCCCAGGCGTCCTGGCAATGACGGCGATGATGCCGCACTGGGACACGTTATCGTCACCCTCGTGCCTGTCGATCAAATGGGCGTGTTGTTATTATTATTAGTATTATTTTTTTAATATATAATATTTTTTATTTTATTATTATTATTATTATTATTATTATTATTATTATTATTATTTTGGCAACAGTAGCTTATCAATTCAATTATATTTATTTCACTCAGATTGAGTATAATATACAGTCCAAGATTTTTCTTCATAATACTTTATCTTCTTCACGCTTTCGGCGAGAGAAGTAGTGTAACGATGTTTTGTTCAGCGCTGTGCATCTCACTGCATGGTACTTGGCACACCTCTGCAGGCAGAACCGGCAGGTGCACAACTCGTACTCCTTGTGAAAGCTGCGTTTGAACATACCAGATAGTGATAACCATGCACTATGTCGCACTATAACAGTAGCTTATCATAAAGTCCCAAGTATTGAAGCACCATTGCCTCTGACCGTGTCCGTTAGTTGCATCTATTGGGCTCGCTGGGTCTCAAATAAACTTAGCTGCTAACGTCTGATAGACCCGATATATGCGAAAAATTATCGATGGCATAGACGTCAACTAGCGCGGCACCCGGTTACCCGTTTTTGTGATGACGGATGCAATTAACTACATGAGTCACCCATCTCTGCTCGCGCGCATCGTTACAGTGCGTGGCCGTCAACTTACGCAGAGCACAATGCACATTGCAGCACGAATCGAACGCCAAAACAAGATACGTATACAAACAATTCTTATAATGCATCAACTATCTGGATCGCGCCGATAATGGTTAATTGTTATTCTACGCGACCGAAACCCGATGTACAATACAATAATAACGGGTATTGAGTCGCGTCGGAGAAAACTGTATGAGGATGTTTTTGTCTCTACGAAAAAAAAAATGGGGGTGTACGAAGACGTGTATTTTAGTAAGTGGTGGTATATCTATTTGCAGCTAAATCTGGCTGCAATCGCAGCAAAATTGGCTGAAAAAACACTTTTAACTAGCCTGCAATTCGCTAGTTAGCTTCACGTCACTAGATACTGAGGCGGGCGGGCTGTTCTTTAACCTCCTTAGATTGTCGTTCGCCTTTAACTTCCCCGCTTTTACCTCGACTATAAACTACTTCCTTGAAATCTCGGTCTAAAATCGACAGAACAACCGCCCAGTTTCATTTATTCGATATGCTGCAAACGATCGATTGGAGCATAGAGTACAACTGCATACGTACAGGCATACACACATAGCACTTGTGATCGTTCTGCATTACTATTAGACCAAATGTTCGTCTTACTATTAGACCTATCTTTCGTGCACGTCGCCGTACACGCATCTGTCCGCACGCAACCACTCTTACCGTATAGCGTGGAATTGTATGGCTCGTAAGCGATCGTGACCGGCCAATCGCCGGAGATCGTCGATGGCGCTGGACACGCGACGAGGCGGCAGTTCGGCACCGGGGCAGACCATTGCCCGTTCGCTAAGCAGACGCGCACTCGATTGCCAACCAGTACATGACCATGGTTGCACGTGTAGTCGATTGAGCTTCCGTAGCTGCTTGCCGGAGGTCGGTGGTGAAAAATCAACATTCATGGGTGGTGAGGCACCGAGGAGACGAAAGAGTAAACAATGACGACCAACCATCAAAATCATGACTCCGAAATGATGACCCCCTATAAGGTCCATGCGGGGTCGCAAATCGGGCCAGCGGCAGCCGAAACAACTAATATGATTATGATTAGCCAGGCGTAGAGATTTGCGGGTAAAATTATGCTCATTTATTTGAGTTTTCGTACTATACGAGTATTTCTACTACTCCCGCCACGAACACAAAATGGCCCATGCGGCGTCGCGAATCGGGCCAGCGATATCCGAAACAACTACGATATAACTATAAAAAAGCAAGGCGTAACGAGAGAGAGACCGTGAGCGGTTTCAAGCTCACAAAACACATTTTTTGGCGGATAAAATTATGTTCATTTTCATGATGTTTCGTACTATAAATCTACTACCACCACGAATACTTGCACATACGAGTGTATATATATATATATATATATATATGATGATACGGATCTATGCTCTTACATATCTAATGAAAGGGGACTTGATGGTATGCTAGGATGTTCAGAAGGACATGGCAGTATTAGTGCGTGAATATGCTTCACATTTAATACATTTAAACCATCAAATACGTAACAGTGGGTGGCGTGTGCATGAGCTCACCGGACTAGCAAGCTATTTGACACACCAGCATTATGCAAGTCACAACGAAAAAAGGTTACACAAGGTCATTCGATAAGAAGCGCTAGTATCCAAATTCAATTAAATGTGTCAAACACCGCACGATCTATATATTTACTGTGTCTACCATTCCGTTTTTTGTTTGTATATTAGTTTGCTAGGTGTGTTGGTATTTTGATGTGTGGGAATCTGTTATTACGAACCGATAGTCTTTAAATGACGCTGTTGCCAGACTGTCTTCAGGAGGCGGACAGGTGACGGGTACACAGCTTGTGTTTCCAATCCACGTAGTGTTCTTGGCGCACCACCATTCGGCATCTCCGTGGATTTCGTAGCCCGGCCTACAGGAGATCGCCACCCGATCGCCGACAGCCGCTCGCGTTTTAGCGAACCCGCCATTCTCGAGCACGAGGCCGCCCTCCGTCTCGAGGGGGCACCGCTTCAATTGACATTCGGGAGCCTCGTCTGACCTGGATAGGATGACGACAACTATTTCTACCTAAGGGCACCTCTATTTACGTGAACATTGCTTATTCTCTAACTTTGGAGCCAGTCAGCAGTTTTTAAGTTAATATATATGTATGTATATATGCATATAATAAACTATGCCAATGTGTATTATATATATATATATATATATATATATTCGATAAACGAGCAGTTTTTTCCGGGCGTCTGCTTTTCCAATGTGATAGATGGAAATTCTTATTATAGAGAAGCAGAGCGATAATATGCCGCTGACCAATAAGGCATCGCTACAATAACCTTAACATGTTTGAAGGGAAACATTGATGATATTAATGAGTGCGCATTTAAATATATATATATATATATATATATATATATATATATATACATATATAGGCCAAGCAGATCCGCAGAAGGACCTCAAGTGGACTTAATTTCACTTACCAGATGCCTTTGACGCATCGTATCATGTGCGAACCGATAAGTTGGAACCCCCGATCGCAGGAGAAGTTCGCCTGGCTCGCCGTTACGTTCATGTACCCATTGAGAGGGGCCGTCAACTCGGAGCAGCGAAGAATGCGCTCGCAGACGTTGGACAACTCAGCGGCGGTCACCGACCATGACCCGTCCTCTTGGCACACCGTCCTCTATCCGACGGCCCACCATCCGTCCGCATTGTCATACGTGAGGGTGTAGAAACACACATATATAAATTGGCACATACACACGCAGACATATATTGTATAGATCGATCTTATATATAGGGTTATAAGTATTTTCTTTAAAAAAGCATTTTTAGTGATTGATTGCGCCACCAAAATATTTAAAAGATCGTGCTGCTGCGTCTGAATTGGCATTTCTATTATCTTTACTTGCTTTCCCCCAATCAGTTTGGTTTTCGTGAAGGCCGCTCGACGGACTTAGGCTTTTCGCACCTGTGACAACATGTGTTCGAGGAAAATTGACCCTGCTTGAGCGTCTTCGGCATGGCGGCAGCCTTTAGCTGCCTCAACTACATTTCTTTTAAAAATTCACAAATTATTTTACCTGGACTTTACGTCTTCTACGATAGCCTAATTTCTACCTCGCTGGTAGGTCCCATGTTGTCACGGTTAGCCCCATTGAATCAGCGTAGCACAGTGCGTGGATGACCGGATACTGTACTTTGTTCAATGTAAATCGACTAAAAAAGATGCCAGAGTATTCTTAGGTTGGCTATTCCAAGGTAGTCTGTTGCCCTTATGAGATAAAGTTTTATAGTTATAACCAAATTCTAACTCCAGATCAAAACTTAGCTGGTATTTCAGTATAAACGGATGTACTGCACGAAGCATGAGGAATAACAAAGTCGTCACCTTATCTCGACATGCCGAGCATTGCAAAATGTCAAGACTTGGAACAGACTCGGGCAGGCATCACGAATGTGAATAGCGGCTTTACTTAGGACGAACATTTTTCAGTTTTGAAGAGTGATGACAACGTCATCATAAAAAAAGTCGCCAGATTCGGAACTATTACTTAAGCGATAGAACAATATTTTCAGGTGGCGGCGTGCAGCAGAGCGATCCCTCGGTCTGCCGCTGTTTTGCTTAGCCATTAAGGGACTAGTCGATTCTGTTCAGTCTCGCGGAACTTCTGCTACTTAGTCGACGGCACCATTGAAGAGAAGCATCAATGGTGCAAGGCAATCAATAAAAGAGTTATTGACTTTGGCCTGTAGCTTGAGCTCAACTCCCAGAATTGCAAAATCGTTTACAAGGGCCAGCCTAACCTAAGAGAAGCATCAATGGTGCAGGCAATCAATAAAAGAGTTATTGACTTTGGCCTGTAGCTTGAGCTCAACTCCCAGAATTGCAAAATCGTTTACAAGGGCCAGCCTAACCTATCAGCCTTCAAGGCACCCCTCGTCGGGGGCAAACTCCAAGAGGCTGCTGAAATTGCGTTTCTCTAGTGCCCTCTGCGCCTATCACCTACTGATTTAATTTCTGGGTTCGGCAAGGGTCGGCCGCCATTTGCCTGGAACACGCAAATAGTATTGAGCGTCTTCGTTTCCGCCTAACCAGCCTAAGCCTGCTCTGTCCTTAATGCGCCTATCACCTACTGAGATCATCTGTGGGTTCAAAAAAGTGCGTTCACATCTTCCGCAGCACGGACGTTATAGAAAACCAGGATTTACTGCAGAACTTGGACGATAGCCTAAAAAACAGTGTTAAGGACGTCTTTAACCTAAACCTAGCCTACAACTGGGGTTAAGCTACCGTTCTTCTTAGGGTCGAAAGTTTGGAAAATATTTTTACAGCGCCGTTGCACGCCTCATATAGCAGTGTCCGGTACATCCGTCCGCTCGTAGCCCTGCAGGCCTCCAGGACGTAGGTAACTGGTTTTCTTAAATATATATATATATATATATATATAAAATATATATAGAGAGAGAGTTCTCTGGGGAGCGTCATCCAATTCGGATTGAAGTGCTGCTTTTTGCAAGTTGCGGGGCTTACGGGCGACGTATCGATTGGTTTTCACCGCCGCGGTGTCTCCCGTCGTTGAAGAGGCCCGGAAAAACTACACGGACCGACGAGTTCCAGAGAAACTACAGAGACTGCCGACAAGCTCTGAAAATGTTCATCACTCAAGCAAAGGCGGCAGCGTGGCGGAAGCTCATGGCGGCAGTCGAGGCTGATCTCTGGGACCTACCTGACCGGGTGGTCATGGGCAAGCCTTACCGACCCCCTCCCGTTAATCGCCTGAGATGCCTCCAACGCAGGTTCGACTACTTTTTCTGGCCAGTCCTCGCGCCCGTCGCAGACCTTCTTCGTTTGAACAGAAGACATACCATCTGTCACGCTAGATGACAATTTAAGCGCAAGCGAGAGGCTTGCCCCCGGAAAGGCACCCGGTCCTGAAGGCGTGCCGCCCGAGGGTCATTTGCCTTTTGGCAAGACAGCATCCGAAGGAGTTGGCGGACATAGCTACTTGACTGTCGGAGAGCGGAACGCACCTCGCGCAATAGAAGCACGCACACCTCGCAATCATTCTAAAGCAGGGCTCTACGTTCTATAGACAAATTTGTCTACTGTAAATTTGTCTACTGCAAACTGTACGAAAATATAATAGTAGAGCGCCAAAATGCAGAAACCCAGCACCGGTTTACGACACTGGAATCTCACCTTCTCTCCAGCATGATTTATTTTAACTGGGACGACACGACGCTCACAACAAAGCCAGTACAGTGTGCCAGCCGTACCGCGGCGCTCTGTTCTGGGCTCAGTTCTTTGGAACCTGGCCAAGTACGTTGTCCTGCGGCTGGGGCTCCCGGAAGGCGTGGAGACGTAGCGTACGCCGACAACCTCGCCCTCTTCGTCACGGCTCGCCGAGAGACTACACTGGAAGAGTTTGCCAACGCGGCGCTAGCCGACATACAGACATGGATGACCGCCTGTCATCTACAGCTTGCCCCATAGAAGACGGAGACAGTTCACCGTACGGGTCGGAAGGTTACACGTGAAGTCAACCTGAACTCGCGGGCCACCCTATTTGCACCGCCAGCTGCTAGCATCTGTCGCGGATTCCTCAGAAATGTACGCGGCACCGGCGTGGGCTGATCTAGCCCTACGCACCGCTCGTCACAGACGAGCTCTCCGTTTGGCGCAACGCGGCATGGCTTTAGGATCTGCCAAACGTACCGCACCGTAAGCAGAGTAGAGGTCATCGTCCTGGCTCGCCAGCTCCCCTGGGATCTCCTGGCCCCAAAAAGAAGCGAGCGCACAACAGATGACGCGATGAACTTCACGCAAGCCCAAGCGGCAACACTTCACGCGTGGCTCACGAATGGACCACGTCCGGCTTAGGAGTGCCCCTGGCGAACTGAACCCGGTCGCTTATACCGGATCTCCGACGTTGGTATGACGGGCCGGGCCGGGGGCCATTTACGTACTTCTCGGCCGAGGTTCTCACGGGACCCCCACAATTGTTTGAAGTATTGCTTGCGCAGTTCCCAGTTGAGTGTGAGGATGGGGACATGACTGGTTTTTAGTGGGTTAGAGCCCCACACTACCGGCCCACATTTGCAGCTGGGCTTTCCTGCCGTAGTGTCCGTGTATGCAAACTGCATTTCCAGTTAGTCCTTTGAAAAAATGTAAACAAATGTTCTCACGGGCCACGGCTAATTCCAAACCTATATGGTGCCGATTGGGAAGTCACAGGTGAACACGTGCACCCGGAAAGGCACCCGGCCCGGACGGAGTTCCCCCTGGAGCGGCGAGGCTGCTAGTGAAGCGCTGGCCAAAAGTCTTTCAGACCCTGGCCAACAGACTTCTAAGAGAGGGGCGTTTTCCGAGGCTGTGGAAGAGGCTAACCTGGTCCTGATCCCGAAAGGGGGAGGGAATGCCCCTGCAGGAGAGCCTGCCTACCGTCCCATATGTCTTCTCGACACTATGGGTAAGATCTTGGAGAACGTACTGGTTGACCGGCTCAACGCCGAGATCGAAGCCAAAGGGGCTCTATCAGAAGCACAGTATGGCTTTCGGAAGGGACGGTCCACGTTCGACGCCCTGGCAAGAGTACTGAGACGGGCAGGTGAGCAGCTAACGAAGACCCCCAAAACACGGGACTTTGTGCTGCTCATTCTCCTAGACGTCAAGAACGCCTTTAACTCAATGAGCTGGAAAGTGGCAATGCAAGCGATGGAGCGCAAGGGCATCTCGCCCTACCTTCGTCGAATCATAGCATCGTACCTGTCGGAGAGAGGCCTGCTGGCCGGCGATCAAAGCTACGCAGTTACTGCAGGGGTCCCGCAAGGATCGGTTCTGGGACCGGTCCTGTGGAACCTCGCCTATGACGGGGTTCTCGAGCTGCAGGGTCTGCCTAGGGGTGTCGAGATGGTCGGTTATGCCGACGACTTGGCTCTTCTGGTCACGGCCCGTAGTACGGGAGCACTAGAGTCAGCCGCCAATGAGGCCTTGCTGATGGTGACAGACTGGATGGAAGACCATTCATTAAAACTGGCACCGCACAAGACTGAGGCGCTGTACCTAACAGGCAGAAAAATGACCAAAAACATACAGGTCGAAGTAGCAGGTCACCCAATTGTTTTGGGAAAAAAGGCAAAGTACCTCGGGGTGATACTCGACAAGGGACTGACTGGCGCAGCGCACATACAGCACGTGTCAGCAAAGGCCCGAAAGGTGGCCAGCAATCTGGCGCGCCTGATGCCAAGAGTCGGAGGAGTTGGAGAAGAAAAGCGCCGCCTTTTAGCAACTGCTGCAGAATCCGTCGCCCTTTACGGAGCACCGGCATGGGCAGACAGGGCACTTAGAACGGCATGCAACAGGAGAAAGCTGAGGTCGGCGCAACGGCCGGTGGCCATAAGGGTCTGCCGCGCATTCCGTACCGTGTCGACTGAGGCACTACTTGTCGTGTCCAAGATGCTGCCATGGGATTTGCTGGCCGGGGAGCGAGCAGAACGAGCAGAACAAGCGCTGGACGGTGATCTAGACCCCACACGGGCAAGATTAGCTACTTTGGACTCTTGGCAGAAAGAATGGGTGAGGGCAGCAGCTCCTGGGGGGGTCACCAAGGGTCGCTGGACCAAAAGTCTGATCCCGGACCTACGGCAATGGTACGACTGCAGACACGGCGAGCTATCTTATTATGCGTCCCAGGTGCTGACCGGCCACGGTCAGTTCCAGACGTATATGGTTGAGATTAACAAAGTTCAAGTCGACTCCTGCGTACTATGCGACTCGGGGGAACCGGATGATGTAGAGCACACTGTTCTGCATTGTGGGGCCCTCCGGGAAGCGCGGGACGCGGGGGCGGCCGCTGTGCGAGGCCGACCAGTCAACGAGGTCGTCACCCATATGATGACTTCAGCGGCGGCCTGGAAAGAAGGTATTGCCCACTTTGATGCGATCATGTCCACAAAGGTGGTCAAAGAGACTGCCAGGAGAGCTCGTCTTAACGTCCACTCAGGCTCCGGTCGAGAGGGGGAATCTGTAGACGGGAGGCGGGTGGGTGATAGGCAGGCGGACCAGGCTAGGCAAATACAGCAAAGGATTCCCCAGATGATGACTCTCGACGCACCCACAGGCGGGCGGGCTGCGGAAGGTATCAACGGGGTTCTGGAAGTCGCCGCCCCGCACCAAAGCGGGCTAGCGCGACTGTAGGAAGGCTGGAGTAGGGAGGAGAGGCAAACTGGCCACTCCCATGGATACGAAGCGATGCCTAGCAGTTACCGTTCCCTGGGGGTGGGGGGGAGGCGGGTGTTAGTGGGTTTGTGAGTCCCACACTAGTCACTGGCTATGGTGGCGCATGTACATCACGATTCCCGTAATCCCCCATATTAATGCTGAGAGGTTTCAGCATATTAAAAAAAAAAAAGTGAACACGTGCACACTCTGCACGGGGCAGTCGAACATATTGTCGGTCACATGATGGAGGATCCCGCCGCATGAGCGGCAGGTGTCTATTTTTAGACACTATTTGCCCTTGAGTGATCGAGATGAGGGTGTCCCGCAAAGGACTATGGCTACCCAGCCCTCCATAGAACGGCTGGACGCTTTCTCTCGGGCAACAAACATCTACCTCATTCTCTCCAGAAGTACCAACGCTTACGCTTACATGATGTAGTAACCACGGCAGATAATGGCCGACTGCGGACAGTCGTCCAGAATGGAGCCAGTAAATGGCTTAAAGCCATCCCCTCCTTAAGCATTGGCACTTTACTTGATCACAGGAGCTTCATCGGTTTAAGGTTGGAGGCAGGACCAGTTGAGGAGCACTGGTGTCCGTGCGGAGCGCAGGTGGTTATCTGAGGAACTCACAAGCTTTTCCGCAGGAGAAGCGAATAATGGCAAAGCTGTCACAGCGAACTGAACGAGATTATAGCTTGGGCTTTTAGGCCAGCTCTAATGCTGTGCACCCGAGAGCCTTCCGAGAAGCGACTATCTCTTATTCCTATTGAAAGGGGAAAGCGCTTGTGTGGGATGCGGCAATCACCGACACCCTCGCTCCCTAGGATCTGGAGGGTAATGCATTCGGCGCTGGCTCCATGGCGCGCAGGGCTGACCGGCCTAACAAATATCGCTTACGACTAAGACTCGCCAACGACTTGATTTTCGTGCCGCTAGTGTCCGAGGCACTCGGGGGATCCGGCTCGGAGGCATAGTCGTTTCTCCAAAAAAAAAGGCAAATAAATCAAATTAGTGACAGGAGAGAGAAGAGCTCTCTACTATATATGTCAATGGTTATCAGGTGACAGCAGTAATAAGAGGTTGCTTTAAGGGCAAGCTCTATTGGTAGCGCTCCTCACATCCTCTTGTGTAGTTAGTTAATTCTACATTCCTGTAACCTATATATATATATATATAATGAATTGTATTTTATCAGAGACGAAAAACGCCATATTTCTACAATTTCGCCTATGTATATGCGATGTTTAATGTGTTGGATGCATATATTATGCACTTAAACTTGAAATCACGGTATGTCATATTGCCATTTAAACAAGGGCGTCGACCTTTGTTCCTCTTAGCGATGCGTACTCGTAGTAATAGCATTGGTTTCTGAGTTATCTAGAAGATAAACTGTCCGGAAAACAAGCAATCGGCGGCCTTAGCCAAACATTGGCCACGTGGCCTGTTAGGACTACGATTCGCGACAATGTGGAGCATGGACGGACACACGACAGTTCCATTAGCCGGCCTCTTCTAGTGCACGAACTTGTGGTTAGCGAAGCGATTGAAAGTGTGCCTTGGTAACAAACAGTTGGTAACAGTCAGAGTTGGCGGCGCTTCGGGTGTCTCGCTTTGTTAACAATATTCGAACTATATTGTTGAGAAATGGTTGATCAGTCAATCGCCTCGTTGCCTCGTACCTGTGGCGCGGTCTCGCTGAGAGCATAGCCTGGCCTGCAGGAGAACTCAGCTGTAGATCCGGGCGCTCGATCCGTGAAGTGAACCCGACCGTTTGCCGGATGCCCTGGATGCGGACATTGAAGCAGGCGGCAGCGTAATCGCGAGGGCATTGTCGGCGTCGTTGTTGTTGTTGTTGTTGTTGCAGTAGGATTTGTTTCAGTGATCTGAAGCCACATAGCGCCAGAAATAGAAGCGTTGCTGGCGTTGGTTACGCCCGTGGTTGCGCGGGCGGAACTGGTAGTGGTGAGGGCGACGGTGGTTGGAGCGGCGGCGGCTACATCACAGCGAAACAGCATTCGCGTCGGCCCACCGGTCGTGCTACGATAACCGCGCATGCACGAGATCTCCGCCAGCGAACCGAATTTCGTCGAACTATTAAGTAGCTGTACAGCTGCGCCTTCTATCTGCTCAACGTACAGATGGGCATTAAGGCAATTTAGTGTGAGATAGTACATATATATATATATATATATATATATATATATATACATATATAATTTCAATCGTAAAATGTATCTACTATTAAAATATATATATATATATATATATATATATATATATGTACCGACATTATTCCGATATTTCCGACCGTGAATGATTGATTACATTGAATAAATGATATATATATATATATATATATATAAATATTCACGTTATTTATTAAGTAACCAGAAACAAAGCATAACAATTACGGAATATTCCCTATCTTTTTCTTCATTTATCAAAGTTTTTGCACTAATTATCTGCACACCTAGTACAGCGGTGGTTGAACTGTTGGATCGCTTAGTAAAAGTAAGAAGTATAGAGACTTTCAAAACCGCTTAGGAGGTTTGTAAATAAGGAAAAAAGTCGCAAGAGGCCGATCAGTAGAATAGCGTAGATCAAGTAGCAAATCGAACATGAATTCGTTCAATTTCATAACTTCGACGCTTCGTTTTCTTTTGTGCTTCGTGCACACGGTATATATATATATACATAACTAAACAGTATCTATATATTATATATACATAACTAAACAGTATATATATATATATATATATATATATATATATATATATATATATATATTTATATATATAAAGATACTGTGTAGTTATACGGTTGTGAGTTTATACCGCGGACACGGCCATGTGGCAGTATATTGGTACGTCTTCTACCCACCTGGGTTAGCTCGGCATAGCTGCATTCGACCGGCTGACATTCGGTCACAGGAGCCTGCGACCAGGTCCCATTCTCCAGGCAAATGAGTCGAATGTCAAGCGACGACTCTACTGTGTAGCCTCGCGCGCAGCTGATCTGCACCACTGAGCCAAGGTGGTGTGACACGTTACGCGGCAGCTGTAACATCCATGCAAGCGCATTACAATGGACTACTTTCAACACAAACCAACAAGTTTACAGTTGTGACGTTCTTTTAACAATTAACGCAGACGGCGAAGTAGACCGATCAATCTAAAGTCACAATTGTGTTTGCCCGGATAAAAATAAAATTTTCGGGCTGACCCTCAGCCAAGATTTAACGTCCACGGGACTGCCACTCGCATTGCTTCATAGACGGACCCCCATAAATACAAATGTGCAGCGATGGGGCTCGAACACGCGCACCCATGTGTCTCCTCCGATCGCGAGGCGCAGACGCATGCCACCACGCCACCGGGCTCGACTTGTGTTTTGCCCGGGTATCATGTCTATAACCTGTATTTCGGTGAACGTTAATAACATATATACTGGACCGACATTGCCCGCCGGCAAATTTATTTGTCCATGTTGTCTGTTATCACAATGTGTCACATAACGCACTAAAAACTAACGACTCAAGGCTCTAGGTCCAAGATGGGGCTGGTCCACCTGGCCAAAGTTCCTCTCACCGACGCAGCGTTCCCCCTCTGAACGTCTAACGACAAGCGCTGCAGTAAGTACTCCCCCGCTCTTTTGTCTCCTGTAGCAACCACCAATCTTCTCCCGACGTCTCTGAGTATTTTTTTAGTAAGCAACCCTGGTCCCCCCAACGTCTCAAAAGCTAGAGGTGAGAACAAGTGGGGATACTACATATTTATATATATATATATATATATAAACAAGTGGGGATACTACATATATATATATATATATATATATATAAACAAGTGGGGATACTACATATATATATATATATATATATATATATATATATATATATCTATCAGTATGCTAATACAAACTCGAACATCTGACATCTATGTGGCTGAGGCTACGAACCACGGCATTTTCGATGCTTGGCAGACGTCCACACTTGATGGGTTCGCACGCGTCGCTTGGCCAAGATGGAGGCTGCCAGTTGCCGCGAGTGTCGCACACGAGCGCCGCGGGAACTTGGGAGCGCAATTTGAAGCCGAAGCCGCAGCGAAGTGTCGCCGACGAGCCAATCGAGGTGCCATCCGAGTACGCCACCGATGCCGACGTAATAGGTTGCAGCGGATCGCAGACGACCGGATGACACGACGGAAGTGGAGCACTCCACTCGCCCGACAAACAGAAACGAGTTGCCACACCCTGACCGTGCGGGGGCAACATGACGACCGCGTTGACAATAGCAACAACAACAACAACAGTAGCAATAACATTAGGCGAAATTAGCGACAACAACAGCAATAGCGACGACGACGACGACAACAACAACAACAACAAAATTAGCGACAACAGCTCCAACAATCACGTTTATCGACCAAGTTAGCGCCATGAGAGCTAGGCAAAAAAGAGAGAGAAATAAAATGAACTCGCACAACTAAGCAACATACTAAAAGCGTAAACCAAAAGCGCATACCTTTTTGCTATATTTGCTCCCCCGTAGCCGAAATCTCTCAGCCTCTACCCTAATAATCGAACCCACTTGACTTCTAGTTATAAATTACTAGATACCATTACTTCAACTCTACTCGTCGCCAAGTCTACGCTCTCTCATACCTGATTGACATAACTGGCCTTTCTGCAGCAAGAGACAACAAAAAAAGAGCATCAGAGCAATACGGCTCAACCAGATATAGCAGAATCAACAGAGAAGAACAAAATATATTTGATCTCTGCATGGACCGTTCGTCGTACTATCATTATAAATAATATTTGTATTACTACGCAGTAAGTATCTTATATATAATATATACGCACGTTTACACATAAATATATGCACACCTATGTACACCAACCTCGAGGCGAAATCCAGCCGGACAGTGGAAGTTTTCCCTCGTGATGGCGTCGCTGGACGTTCGGTCGACGCCGAGATTTCTCGTGACGATCTGCACGTCCTCGGTGATACATCTCGCTGCGAGCGGCGGCTGCTGTCGCGAACGGTCAGTGCTGCACACCGGGTAATCGCTAATGTTTAGACGAGTCGTCGGCTCACAGATGGCTGCAGACGGTCCCCGCAGATGCCGGCCGTCGGCGCACCCGAAGTGCACAACCTCACCAACCTCGACGTAATTTCTTGCGGGCGTTGTGACGCCATTCTCCACCTGCCCGACAGGGCAGTATTTGCCTAGAATAAGAATTAAAAACACTGCTTAAGGAGGTATATTTTTTATTTGCAAAGAGGTATAGTACTTAGCTAGTTAGGGCCAAAGTGAAATCGATGTGAGCGCCAGTGTGCGCCTGAGAGCAAGACAAATGTCCGCGTTCTACCACACCAATCTAAGTTAGGTTTCAGTGCTAAATACCACAAGTTATCAAGGTTTCAGCACGCAGGAATCGGCGCTGCGTGATATTTAACTCACGCGCATCATTGTCAATGAGCACTGTATGCGTACAATTTAAACACCGTACGCATTTTAATGTGTAATTCTGCATGCATGCATCTACAGATGCATGCCAGTACCAAATATCGAATTACGTCGGACTAGTCAGAGCTCTATGTGGGTTGTGCTTTGTCACTTATAGGTTGTTATGTTTGTGTTTGTGTAAACTCATCTGTGTATGCAGAATACACATATGTGTGAATACTGTGCACGCTATGTATACTGTACGTATGTGCATATTATACATGGACGGAAACATGTAGCCGTTTCGTTTTTTATTGACTACGCCCAACATGCGTCCTTAGTGCACGCTGTGCACATCTAGCATGTTGTAAGGCCGTGGTGGCCATGGTTATACTTTTCGGGCTGAACCTCAGCCAAGATTTAACGTCCACGGGACTGCTTTTCGCAATGCTTCATAGATGGACCACCCCCACAAATACAAATGTGCAACGGTGGGGCTCGAACCCGCGCACCTATGCGTCTCCTCCGGTCGCCAGGCGGAGGCGGAATGCACCACATCACCGAGCTCTACAGGTGACCATGGTTAGCGTGTGTGTGCGTAGTTTGTTAGCATTAAGTAACTATTTAGCTGTCGAGCCCGGTGGCGTGGTGGCTTAAGTCTGCGCCTCGCAACCGGAGGAGGCACATAGGTGCGCGGGTTCAAGCCCCACCGTTGCACATTTGTATTTATGGGGGTCCGTCTATGAAGCAATGTGAAAAACAATTCCGTGGACGTTAAATCTTGGCTGAGAGTCAGCTCAAAAACTTTCAGAAACTATTTAGCTAGTTAGCAAGCTTGTAAACGAACGCAGCTGTTCGCGTTCCACGTCGTGCTCGGCACAGTATCCCTTGTTGCCGTCTGGGTCTGCTGACTGCCCCTTAGCTTTAGATGAACTGATTAATTCATGCAGTGTTTTCGGGAGAGGGAAGGGGGGTTGTAGTCAAGCTACCGAGGCATGTTGGCGTCGGCGCCGACCACTCGCCGATCTTCAGACAAACCGCCTCCCGGCTTCCGACGATCTCGAAGTTCGGATCGCAGTGCCACTGCACGCGCGATCCGCTGTTCTGGCCGTTGCTCGTGACGTAGCCGTTCGCTACGTGCTCGGGCAGGTTGCAGGACTTGCAGAAGCTGCTCGGCACGGCCCGGACGGCGCCACGCAGCCCGGCACGCGTGTCACCCCACGCGACGAGCAGGTGGTCCGGACTCACGGCTCGGCGCACCGGCGCCGAGCAGTCGCTGAACAGCTGCCGGACTTCGGCGTCACGCAGCCACCGATTCCACACGTAGAGGTGCGTGATGAGGCCGGCGTACGACTCCATGCGAGCAAATCCCGCCCCTTGCCGGTCCTGCTCCTGGCCGAGGACGAGCGTGCCGTGGGGCGAAATCGTCGTCGATGCCGAAAGATTGCCTCCTTCGAGCACCTGCCGACTGTCGAGGTAGACTGCGTATCGGCCGCCCTGCATCTTCCACAGAAGGCAGACGTGGTGCCAGCGGTCGTCGATGATCGTGATGTCGCTGATCACGTGCTCGTTGTTGACGTAGAACACCAACCTTTAATTGTCGACATGCAGACGGACACGGGCGTATATATATATATATATATATATATATATATCAAGTTGCATATTAATATAACACTAATACCACTATCTACAATAAAAAGTAATCGTTTTAAAATACAGAAGATCATAATAATCGTTACAGTCCAGTGATAAAAGGAATTCCCCGCGGCAAGGAATATGTGGGCTGTGGAAAGCTTTCGACCAATGAGCTTAGCGAACTAACACCATTTGCGCACTTACGTTGCTAATGGAGCCCATACATCGGATACGTAATTTGATTGGGGAAAGTATAGCGTGTCATGATATGGCCCAGGCTATGCGGTGCGCGCTTTCACTATTGATACGTACCCACTGTAGTCGGTGATGGTGACCAGATTGTCTTTATCCTCGGACGCGTACGAGAACGGCGTCCCGTAATTGTCGGTATCGTTCGACTTCAGCCAGAGGCAGACGGTGAACTCGTTGAGTTCATCCGGTCCAAACCGGTGATTCAGTCGAACCGAATCCGAGGTCGTGTTGCCGACAAAGTGGAGTAGAAAATCGTCCGGTAGTTCCACCTCGCACAGCGAGCCTGCCGTGCCCGGCCGACAGTGGCATCTATAGCATGAGAAGGCATAGTCAGGCAACCTTCACAGATAGGCTCTCGTACGAAAATAGTTGCCTAAGGTCTACATCAGATCAGCTGTTGATGCAAGCTCCACCACCAGCTGATATTGCCTAAACAGGGTTACGTGCCTTATAGCCCTGCGTGCATGATTGTTTGTAAAATATACATTATGGTGTGAAAGCTTTGGAATACAAAATATTGAAGACAGCTACATTACAGTGGCGAAATGAAGTCCCAGCGGCTAGGAATAAGTGGACTGTAAAAGCTTTCAACAGATGAACTAAGATAAAGATCAGCATAGGAATGACGAAGCGCTAAAGGCACATTTAGCTGTAAAAGCCCTAAGAGCCCGAAGAAATTGGTATTGCAAAAATAAAGGATCTGGTGGTTAAAGAGATACCCCTGTAAGGGACAATATAGGCAGTTATATATATATATATATATATATATATATATATTTAATTTGTTTTATTAACACCCAAACTGGGTAAATGTGTTTATGTTACATCAAAATGTTTCGAGACGCCAACAATCTAGCGTTTTGCTAGTTCTGCTAAAGATCTAACCGCCGGGCATACCGCGGCGTGGTATCGATCACATTTGCTCCAGCATTGTTTGCATTGACATTCATCTTGTGGTTCATGAAAACCCTCCACGTTGCACAGAACGTGATGAAATCCGTGAGCTGCAAAGGCCGTCGTTAGATGTCGATCTATTACACCGCTACCCCGCCATCCAGTGCTCGTCATTGCTGCTGTTCCATAAATACCTATGTCCACTTCACTAATTTTGGTTTCCCAGTTTCGCATATAAACTTCAAAGGCGCACGTTTTCTTCAGATTAAATCGTTTTTGTAGTTCTTCCGTCAGTAGCGGGCCACCCTCCAAGACGTGAACAATTCTATTCCTGCAAGTATTCGAAAGCGCAAAAACCCTCTTTAAAAAGAAAAACCTCACCCCATCAATTAAACGCAGTTCGCCTATTCCCAACTTATCCCATATTAGTGGAATGCCGTATGTGGCTATGGGTGCTATCTGTATCCTGAAAAGAGCAATTGCTGCATGAACTGAAAGCATATGTGGCCATTTAATTGCCACAGCTGCGATGGTGGCCTTCCTGACCCTCTCCTGGATGTGTAATCGAAAACTGCTACCGCTTGTTGACAAGGTTATGCCTAGGTATGTAAATTTGTTTACAAATTTAATTTCTGTTTCCCTGACTTGGATCACGTCACCCCTGGCCATACGGCCGCGGATTTCGGAATTTCATAGCTACTGTCTTTCCCCAGTTAACCTTCAAGCCTTTCTCATCCATGAATGTAACTAGTCGATTCACGGCTTGTTTCACCCTGAAAAGACTGCCACCAAAGATGACCACATCATCAGCGTACAGTAAGATTCTGGCCCACTCTTGGGTCCAGCCCGCCCTTATCCACTCTGGTAGTCCACCCAAAAGTACGGAAAACAGCAATGGGCTCAGTCCATCGCCCTGTGCGACGCCTGTGGTTTGGGCCACTTCTCCCGCAATACCGACCCCGTTATCAATCTGCACCGTGTTCTGCTTTAACATATTAATAAGTAACCTCAGAACTGCTCTTCAACTATTTTATCCCTTGGCGCTATGTCAAACGCTGCCTTTAAATCTACAAACACCGCATATATACAACTTCTTGGCCTAGACAGCGTTTCCCAGATTGCTCCTAGCAGCTCCCGAATTGCTGAGTAAGTTGATTTTCCTTTCCTAAATCCATGCTGCTCCTCCGGTATTACCCCCCGCTCCTCCAAGAATGACCCCAGTCTTCTAGCTATTATTCCCGAGAATATTTTATACGGACAGCTTTTTATTGCTATTCCCCTCCAAGCTTCTGGTTCAGTTTCTACTCCCTTTCCTTTTGGAATGACTATTAAAGTCGCTTTCCTCCAGGCCTCTGGAATTTCCCCCTTGTTTAAACATTCATTGAATAAGGCTTGCCAGCAAGGTGCGAGAATTAGGGTATCTTTCATGTGTTCATTTCTTATCAAGTCTTTCCCGTGCGCTTTGCCCCGTGGTGCTCTGTCTATTGCTTCTATCACTTCCCTAATTGAGATTTCCCTTCCTATCCAAACCCTCGCTTCTTATATATATATATATATATATATATATATATATATTTCAATTGCCTTGATCATTCCCTTCTATTCCAAATGCTCGCTCAGCTGGGTTGCTCTGCGCCGGCGGTTGCCTGGTTTAGGTCCTATCTCTCAGGACGGAGACAGGTGGTACGAGCTGGTCAAATAGAGTCCTCATGGCAGCAGGTCGATATCGGTACCCCTCAAGGCTCGGTTCTCGGATCTTTTATGTTTCTTATTCTACTGAATTTTATTCTATTACGGATGCAGAGGCTAAACCTTGGCTCAGCTATAGCTTTTGCTGATGACACTACGCTACTGTTCGGAGTGAATCATCGGAACTTTGATATGGACTTGCAGCAGTCGCTTTTGAATGTTGATAATATAATTAGCATTTTTAACATTTTTGGACTAGTCGTCAATGCTAACAAAACCAATGCTGTACTAGTGGACTACTTCGTTTGTGTGTTATATTTGCAAGTTTGTTGCCTAATGTGGTGTTCGGCGTTCTAACAAACGCACCAATTGCTGCTTTGAAGTTCTTGTGTAAATCATTAACCACTGTAATACCATTGTGTGTAAAGTGCTTATACAAAGCACTCCTTGGATTCTGTCGAGAGTAATTATCTGCTTTGTTGTTTGAATCATATTTTTTCAACCATTTTTTTTACCGAGAACTTAAGCGTTGTGAAATGCAGTTCCGTGAATAAACCACGTTTGAAATTGAAATTGAAAAATTGAAATATATATATATATATATATATATATATATATATATATATATATATATATATAGGCAGTTATGGGGGTATAAAGAGCGCCAAGCAACAACGAAAAGAAAATTATCAGCTATTCAGAAGAGTGCATAAGGTAATTGTGGAATATCAGGATAAGGGAGAGGTAATATATCTGGGAGATTAGAATGCACATATCGAACAGCTGGATCGGCGAGAAGACAGAGCGCGCAGGAACCTGATACAACTAGCAGAGTCGAGCGGGGTCCAAATTTTTACTTTAGACATGCGGGTTGAAGAGATATATGCATACACACAGGAGGCAAGATAACATATGTAAAATAAAAGAAAAGTAAAATTGATAATTGGGTAAAGAAAATGAGGATAGATGAAGAGAAAACAACATGTGATCATACTTGGGTAGAAGTGAGCGGGAGGAAAATAATCTAAAGCGAGTAGTTAATCAAAATACATGTTTCGATAAACATAAATGGCCGTAAAAAGTAGAATACAAAAAATGTATCTACCAGATTTGACTTTTGCTAATGCCCCTCTGGTCCACAGCTCGGGGTTGGAAAAGAAGTTAGAAACGATACAAAGAGAAGTGATAAGATTTACATTGGGTTGCCGTTTTAATTGCGGCAGGGAGTTTCTTGAGAAGATAATGAAGAAATGTCAAAATATATACAAATAAAAATACAAAGTAAGCGAAGATTTAGTATTAGGATTAAAAATGTCGCACATAAAAGATGGGTTAAACAGATTTAGTTGGTGAAGACGGCACTTAGGAAGCAGAGTAGAGTTTGCAGCTAGGGAAATTGGGTGCAACAGTCAGCAATGGGCGAGAGCGAGGTTATTGGAGAAATCGGCAGGTGTATTTGGAAAGAAAAAGCGGAAAAATGGCGGAATAGAATGGGTGTACGCCAATTCAAAAGCGAGTAGGCTATGGCAGCTTTGGGGAGAGCACAAATATTGACCTGTCGAAGGCCCTAGCTTTAAGGAAGGAGCAGGTCAATATTAAAGAGAAGAGGTTATCCCAATAGAGGGCAAATACTCAAGAGGATCCATTGATGGTATAAATGAATCTGCTGCCGTTCTAAATGCCCCTGATATAAAAGAGTGACATGTCTATTTAAGTATACATGTCAAGCGAGTAATCAATCAAATTAATATATATATATATATATAAAATCAAGACACATAACGTTAACGGTGTTTGTCTGCGGCGGCAACTTACACGAAGCTGTCGGGTTCGACGACTTGACAGGACCCGCCGTTGAAGCACGGCTTGACCGCCTGACAGTAGTTGTCCGAGGAAAGGTGCTGACACCGGTTGCCCCAGAAACCTTCCGGACAGACACAGCGTTGACCCAAACAGGTGCCGCTATTCTGGCAGCCTCCACAAGAAAGCCGCTCACAGTAGCGTCCGGCGAAATCGTCGAGACATTCGCAGCGGAACGATCCGGGAGTATTAATGCAGCGTCCACCGTTGTGGCACAATATCGGCGACACCAGCGACGTCGGCTCAACAAAGGGCTGCTGGCCATACAGTTGCAGGTTGCACTCGTCCACGTCATCAGCACACGTCGAACCTGGCTTGTAAGTCACGTAGCGAAGAGCCAACGGTCAGCAAACTATTAGCGTTGTAATCCCAAACGACAAAAAGAGATTGTGCTGACCCGTGGCTCGCATGCCTAAACAAAAGCATGCGCTGAGTGAGATTGCGACGGGACAGTCACTTCGCCCCAGATATGTAGCCATAGGCCTTCAAGAGAACGGGCTATTTTCATATGCCAAGTAGCGGACACTGTGGCGCTCTCACGACGAGGGGAATGGCTAGTCTGGCTCCCACTGTGTTTGGTACGTGCTGCAGTTAACTTCGTCCACTTTGTCGTGCTTTTTATTGTGTGCCCTGGCGAAGTTATCATAGTAGCAATCGGTCGCATTTTACTAGCTATATAGCGTTTGGCTTTTGTCACAGTTAGGTGCTAACTGAACCTTGAGCTCTTCCTTGCTGAAATGATCCAACTTATACAATAGTTTAATGTAAGCACCTCTAAATGAAGACCAAGGATCTATCAATGGAGCCCTCGCTCAATTGACAAGGACATGCTTGCTAACGATAGTTTTGTGCATGGACTCTCGGTCTAGTACCCTAATTCTCTGTGACAGGAGCGTCAGTGGGCGTGTTTAGTTTACCCTAGCAGAGGTGTTCCTGTTAGTCAGCTTTTATGTGTCGCATACCCACTAGTAGTTTGGCAGTAGTGAGGCTGGCAGTCGCGGCTAGTTTCCTACAATTATTTGGAACTGCTTCGCATTTTCCGATCCTGCCATCCCGTTCAAAGATAATTTGGTCTAAATTACAGTTAGGTAATCTGCCGTTGGTGTTTGGCACATGATCGAAATATAATCGCAACCAAAGAAGCTTATAGTTCAATCCTACCACACATTGGATCCGCGCGACAAACGTACGTTCGTGAAACTTGTATCAAAAATATCGATCCTTTACCTCAAGTTATTAGTACTATACGGCGAGTTCTTTCTAGTTTCCGTTACTAAGTGATAAACTGTACATAAAACAGTTGCAGGCAGACCAATTGTTAACAATAAATGTCATTAGGTTAAAACATTGACGTAAATAAATGTCATCGTTTAGGAAGACCAATTGGCGTCAATGGATGCCACTCCTTGAATACGCTAGTTTATTTTTAATGTTTGACTTATCTACTTACGTAATTAGCATAATACGCGTGTGATATGTGTGCCCATTTTTTAGTCTACGTTTTTGCTTTTGAGGTTGAACCCCGTCTAGACGTTGAAACGTACTAATATGCACTGTGGCAATGATTAAGAACAAGACGTAGGACTCGAACGAACGAGCAGTACTTCATACTGAGGTTACGTGGACCAAAATATACAAATAAGCTTACATACATATGCATATATTAATGTACAGAGGACACAACCTTTTAAGGTCGGAGTACAAACACTAGGTCCCATCGAAGAAAGCAAACAGTTTCGCCTAAGTCGAAATATTGCCTATGGCAAAAGGACAGCCAAGATTATGAGAGCCAAAAGTTTTTCACTCGCTGCTCAATACTGAGACATAACAGCGGAGTTATAGTGGCCGTCACAGAAACAACGCTAGGTGGTAGAAGTCAACTATAGTAGCAACAACATTCTCCGAAGTTCTAGGTAGTTCAAACAGTTGTTAGAATTAGCTACTTGAAATTCGAACATTGGCGCACTCTCACCGCAATCGGAAAGGGCAAGTCCTCCACTGCTAGCAGCTAAAATATTATGGTGATTGGTCGTTACAATTTACGTACCCAAAAACGGCTACCGGTGAGGGATACGTATGTGGAAAACGTGTATTAAAGCGTTGCCGCAGATAAACGAGTAAACGTTGTCGCGATAGCGGAAGTCTTAGGAATCAGTTTGGATAGTGCGCATTCTATCCTGCACGATATCTTGAAGATAAACAAGCTCAGAGCAAAATGGGTGCCGCGCTTGCTCAAGGGCAAAAGGACGCGCGTGCTTCCGCTCCTCAGGACAATTTAGTAGTGTGGCGACGTGGTCTAGTGGGGGACTAGTGCGCTAGTCATGGTTGTTATCTATCGGGGTGTCGCCGGTTTGATCCCTGTTGTTGATCGAATTTGTTTTGAGCGATGCTCATTGAGAATGATGGTAAGCCATACCGCTGAGAATTAACGGCCATGCTGCCACAAGGACTGTTAGGGAAACCCTTGATATCTCAACATGTTCGGCCCTCGGTGCATTGAACATATATCTCGCGGTGAGTTCCTAGCCCGTTGGGGACGGAAGATAGTCTATAGTTAAAAACAACCTCCTTAAAAAAAATTTAATTCCAATTTTGTGTTCGTTACGAGTAGAGGACTTACGAAAATGTTGCGAACAGCAGCATCGGCTGGAAAAGTAATGGCTACGGTTTTTTCGAACCAAAATTGAATGATTCTGGTCGACTACTTTGAGAGCGGCACAATAAAACCGCCGGGGATCAAGGACTCACTGAGAAACGGCCAGCTTTGCAGAAAAAGGTTATCCTGTTCTCAGGGCCTGGCCCTCTGAAATTATTTTCTCTTAAGAAATTTGTGATAGCGGTGGAAAGCGTTTTTCCAGCTTTGCAGAAGAAGGTTATCCTGTTCTCAGGGCCTGGCTCCCTAAAATGATTTCCTGTTAATACATTTGTGATGGTGGTGGAAAGCGTTTTTCCAGCAATTAAAAGGTTTATATTGCTTATTTTGAGTCTAAGAACGCAGAATTCCACTAAGGCAGCATAAAAGCTCGGAGTTCTTAGTGGGAAAAGTGTATTGAGCTTTTTAGGGAGTATATCAAATAAACTTGTTTTTACTGGAAATTGTTTGGTTTTCATTCTAAAAGCGTATTGAACTGCCTAGTATGCTCTAACTTTAAACGTACGAGTAGAAGTTACAAATGTACGAACACTTGAAACAAGAAGCCACCAAATGGTCACCAATTAGGCCCGGCGTTGCTCACCGCCTAGAAAACTATTTTTCTTTCACTACGAGAAGTTTCGAGAATGCATGATGCACACAAGTCGCCTGCAGGCAGGCTCCACAGAATGAGTGCCCAGTGTAAGACAACTCACACACCCACACACGCAAACCAGGATTCCTCCTAGGAGACACCTAGGACAAGCTCTTGGAGGGAATTGTATCTGCGAATTGCTTCAAAATTGCAAGTGCAGTCTAGACCTGATTCTGAGCGGCTGCGCCTGCCTGCTTAACTGGTGGTTTCACGGTCACCGCTCTCAGTGCTGGTTAACTGCACCCATCTTGCACCCGGCGGTGTCTGTCTCTACTATATCTCTCTCTCCCTCTCCCCCTCCCCTCCTCTCTCTCTCTCTCTCTCCGTGTGTGTCTGTCTCTCTACCTGTGTAGCCGTCGGCGCAGATGCACTGGAACGATCCGAACGTATTCGCGCACGTGCCGCCATTCAGACAGACTCCCTCACTCGTCAGCGTGCACTCGTCGACGTCCTCGTCGCAGTTGGGCCCGTGCAGACCCGCCGGACAGCGGCACGTATAGCCGGCCACCTCGTGCAGCACGCAGGTGGCGTTCGGCCCGCACGGCCGCAGCGTGGCGCACTCGTCTATGCGCTGCTCGCAGTAGCTGCCCGTGTAGCTCGGCAGGCAGCTGCACGCGAAGTGCTTGTCCATCGGCGTGCACGTGCCATTGTGCTGGCAGGGCGACGAGAAGCAGGCGTTGAACGCGAGGTAGTGGTGGACCGGCGGGTCGCTTGCGTTCGCCGGCGACGCAACCTCACCTGTCAGGCGGGTGTTGACGCAGCACCCCGTTTGCCGATCAGAGATACAGATGTGAGTATCGTATATGTACCTGTTTGATTTATTACTATTCGCTTGACGTGTATACCTAACAGCACATGCCACACGTTTATATCAAGGGCTTTTGTATGTATATATATATATATATATATATATATATATATATAAATATATTTATAGTCGACTTAATCATTCCTGGCAGAATCCTGAAATCGCCATGCATTTCTTACTCAATAAAACCATAAGATGGAAGAAGATGTAGAGAAAATAAACTTACATTCAAGACAGAGAAATCAAATTTAAGGCGTCTTGGTAAAAAAAAAAAGAAAGAATCATATGATGTTAGGAATTACTGCTTAGAAATAAACGGGGGAAGTTTAAGGTGGTCAGCAACTTCACGTAATTAGGGGTCATCCTAACTTTTTGCTTAATTGCTCCGTAAGGTTAGTGCCCGCGTACGGCCTTTCATGTTATGGCCGATTTTATTAGTCCACTCCGGAATTCATATTGTCTAAATCGAGAACTATGAAAACCAATGTAAGAGTGGCCGGTTTGTGTCTCGAACCCGGGCCTCCCGAATGCAAGGCAAAATCTCATGCCAATAAGCCATGTTGCTAGGTGAACTACTAGGCTTTTATCTAGTAAATGTTAGCGTCCGCATCACGTAGACGGGATACGGACAAAAGTTATGGGGGAATATATATATAAATACAGGGTGTTCCTATTTGTGTGTCCAAAACGCTAGGGTATGGTCAAACTCGGTGAGAAAATCATTTTTGCCAATGGGTGGAAGCCGGGAAAACGTTTTGTTTAGGAGTGAGGATGAAATTTATAAAAGCAGTTATTCTGTCTTTTTTCTCCTACATAGTTGTGCAAAATCTACGTTTGCGGGAGAACCAGTCAGCGCACGTAGCAAAAAGCGAATAGCCAGATTAAGTAAAGTCATAAAAAGTCAAAATGTTACGTTAACGCTTTTTTGTGCAACATCGTAATTTTTTCCATTACGACCAAAAATGCACGTCTAAAAGACTACTCTCAGGCAATAGCAGATTTAATGCCCACTACATTCGTACCAAAGTGATGGTGCTGCGTTACGTAGTTGCCAAGTGACTAAGCTTTTTCGACAGTCATATCGAAAGCGAAGGCATGCATACTTGCATAGGGTGTATGAGAAAGTTAGGTACATATTTTGAGGTTTGGTAGAACTCAGCAAGAGAATAATTTTTTCTAATGGAAAGAGGGGGCGGAAACGTCTTGGCAAAATGCTACGGTTCTGGACGTGAAAACTTCAACGTGAAACATAACAGCTATGACTGTCGAAAAAGCTTAGTCACTTGGCAACTACGTAACGCAGCACCATCACTTTGGTACGAATGTAGTGGGCATTAAATCTGCTATTGCCTGAGAGTAGTCTTTTGGACGTGCATTTTTGGTCGTAATGGAAAAAATTACGATGTTGCACAAAAAAGCGTTAACGTAACATTTTGACTTTTTATGACTTTCCTTAATCTGGCTATTCGCTTTTTGCTACGCAAGCTAGTAATGTATACTCTATTGTGCAGAATTTTCCGCCAAATACGCCGGTATGATCGGTTCCTTTGTGCGCTGACTGGTTCTCCCGCAAACGTAGATTTTGCACAACTATGTAGGAGAAAAAAGACAGAATAACTGCTTTTATAAATTTCATCCTCACTCCTAAACAAAACGTTTTCCCGGCTTCCACCCATTGGCAAAAATGATTTTCTCACCGAGTTTGACCATACCCTAGCGTTTTGGACACACAAATAGGAACACCCTGTATATATATTTGACCTTGCGTATTCTGTACGCTACATGACAAATGCATTGATCTGATTGAAAACAAATCTGTAGAGCGTTTGAGCCTTTGAACGTCGCCAGCGACTGCACGCTTACCGGTCGCAGCAATGCAGCCTTTTTGTCCCTCAAGTGGCTGTTGATAGCCGGCCGGGCAGGGATAGCAGGGCGCGACGCCGTACCGGGACACCTTGTGTGCAGGACATCGCTCTTTGCACTCGCGCAACTCGAACGACCGCCTCTTGAGTGTCGTCATGCCGTCGGGACAGCGACGACATGACTTCGAACCGTACTTGGCCTGGTACTCACCCTGCGCCAGTGGATCAACCAGTTAATGAACCATGCTTGTATTTATCGCTAGGCCGTATATAGCCCCATAGCTGTTAGATCACCACCCGATCATCGGACGTTATCTAATTTCTGCCACGACTACGGTAATAGTAAGCAACTTCGCGTTTTGCGTGAAGTTCACCGACGTGGTACGCATACTTTGACATATTATGTATACACGCATATCTACAAGTACCATATATGTATATATATATATATATATATATATATATACGAGTACATAAAGTACGTATATATTTTGCACGAGTTTGCGATGTGCAGATAAGCAGAATCCACAGTTATCCATATAGGCTTGACAACACAGTCGCTAAAGAACTACCGACGATCACGACAGAAAAAGGGATTGCGAATTCGAGTCTGGCATACATATGGGCGCGTTTACTGGCTCGCACAAGTAGTGCGACATCTTCTTACAAGTGGACACGTTTCACATGGTATGACGCCGTTGTATTTTGAAAACATGCCGGGTACGCATTGGGGCTTGCAGTCTTCGGGACTTTTTGAATTTTCGCCCGCCGTTGATGTGTGATCTGGACAGACGACGCAGCTCAGCTGGGCCGTCTTGAACTGGTAGGTACCAAACGGACACGGACTGCAGACCCGCTCGAGGAAGTTGTGGAACATTCCGACTGGGCACTCAACTGCAACAGGACATAGCCATTACATTGAGCCAAGGGGGTAATATTGAAAACTGATGTATATACCAGAAATAAGATTAACTAAAGATAATGTTGATGCCTATATAGAGAATATTTGTAAAGTTACTTTAATTGTAGTTGGTAATTTTCCCAAGGCATTGACAACTTGCCGTTTCTTAAGGATTATCGTAGACACCATAAACAAACGGAAGCCAACTACCTATATCCAGCGTGCAAAAGCGATTACAAGCTATGTGTGAGCATAATCATTTTGGCTTGTGGGATAGTGGAATAAGCTCGTTAACTTTGGCTTGCAATTGTCGTGTCCTTATGCACTCATGACCGAACTCAGAAAAAGCGAACTTCAAGCTGTGTTGTCCAAGTGCTTTGCTAGAATATGTTTTATGCGCTTGGAATTTCAGGATGAGTTTGGTTTACCTCCATAAGGAAAGTAAGGGGTTGGGGGGAGGTCGCGGTAATGATAGGGGTCGCTTTGTAGTACAAACCGTTAACGGCACGTAGGAAACACTCACCATCAGCATTCAACAATGAACTATTTTGAAATTAACGAAATAAGGTTAATTTGTGGTTTTTAGGGCTGCCTAAATAAGCGCAGAAAAATTATACTAAAGAGCCACAGCATTTTTTACTGGTAAGTCTTTTAAGACCACACGTAATTCATTTTCATTGCCGTTGAGTCACCTCGTGATATATTGCCGAATAGCTTTGTTGTCACAACGTGTACAATATGCGAGCAGAATCAATGCCCCGTTAGAAAAGCATGGATTTATGTAAACGGTATTTCTCTGTAAACGATATAATCTAAAGAAATCGTACGGATTCACTACTCAAGAGAAGCTTATCGCGCTAATATTTCGGCTCGACTGCGCTAAATTAGAATAAATGTGTGGGACTCTTAATTAGAATTACAGTAGAGGCTTGGTGTTGCGCTACAACCAAAAACATGATTAAATGCCAATCCTGGAAATCTAGGAGGGTTAAGGTGTTAACTACCTTGATAAGGTAGTTAGCGCCTTCTTGACTTCCCGAGCCTCGTCTACATATGAAACATCAAAACGGCCTTTCGAGTAAACGAGCGGTCGAGACTAGGTGTACAAAAAGGCTAGATTAAAGATTTTTCGTCCGAAACGTCTCCCATGGACGGTGGCCAGACATATTTGAGATTATAGTATAGTGATATACGTACGGGATATGTATTTCGATCATAGTGGCATACGTACGGGATACGTATTCCGTTCATAGTGGCATACGTACAGTATACGTAATACGGGTCTACATACCATAGTAAAGCTAATAAGGTTTATAATTCAATAATTAAATTTACTGACCGCAAGTGTCGTGACTGAGGTGGACCCACCCGAGTGGGCACAGCGATTCGTAGGACTGATTCCTTTGGTTAAGGCCGTCCCTCACTGAGGATATCATGTCATCCATCGAATTCAAAATCATGTCCTCGTTCTCAAGGTCGAAATCAAGGTCTTCGTCGTCAGCTTCATCCGGCACTGAACGGCGTTCGCGCGGCTCACTCCAAGACCTTATTCCCACTGTAAAAGGAAAACAACGTCTTCAATCGATGACATCGCAGACTCCTAAGACTGGCAGGCTTTTCGGATAAGCATATATGTACCTATGCCGGGGAACTGCCTGGGAACTGTGGAAAGCCAAACATTTGACTTGACAGTGACAGGCAAATACGTGGCACGTCGGTAAATCGCAAGACACGCCGCTCTGAGCGACACGATGGCACGAGCTCGTACGCCATTATGATCGAGAAGACAACTAGCAAAATATGGATAAATCGCCGATCAGCGTGCTATCGATCTGTCCTGACAGAAAATATTTCTACACATTCAACTTAGAAAGTCGGCTGCTGTATTGGAAGCCTTACTCAATCGAGCTGCTTCTCATGTCTGGAGGTCCCATACGTGTAACCACAGTTTAGTTAGCGCTGAGTTAATGGTTTAGCTGTGCTTATAAATCAATATGCCTACGAGGTACGGACCGGCAAATTTCTACAGCAACCAAGGGAGAGGGCTAATCAGGGACCTGGATGACACAACAGAGCCCACTTCCTATTTTTCATATAACTATTATTTTCTTACGCTGCCCTGCAATCGACAGTCGACGTAATCTCTCGGTGGTGTTTTAAAAATAGTGTGTATTAATAGAAAACTGTTATTAATGACTTGTTAATCATTTTCAGGGTTTCTGATGTGTATATTCACTTTTTTGTAAATCTCCTTAAGCGAAAAGCAATACGCTGATCTCATGCAAAAGGAATGGCATACATAACAAAACTTGTACAGGTGTGCTAGTTTTCCCGAACTCGCATATTGCTTCCTGTCTGGGAGCACCATGAGTAGGGGGAATCCGAAACGCGCCTGTAGTTAAGTTGCTCTCAAATCGTGACGGCTGACGTGGTTCCTAGTAAAGACTCACTCTTCGAACAGTTTAACACATCTGTTCTACAATACCTCACAAATTGCTAAGACACTTTTTGCGCGTTCCAATAACATAAGGAGTTGGCGGACCGTGGCCCTATTTGAATTCATAGGCGGCTTGTCAACCTGGCGGATGACAAATGGCCGCATACAGATCTAAATGATCTCACTTATTGGGGGGTTAGCCATCTTTTTGAATGAGGATGTGCACAATAAATATGCGGGCACGACTATTGTAACACATACCCTTTGTATAATAATGCAGATGATTTCATGCTATGCTAAGGCGATTGTGTGAGGGGACTTCCTTCAAAGAAGGCTGCTTCTGCATCAACAAGAACTTCAGGGAGCCGCATGTGCAACAACTGCGTAACGACCTCGCCTAAAGATTAGTTCCTTAAGGTCTAAGGTAACTTGAGCCCTAGGTTTTCGGAAAAAAACACTTGCGGCATTGATTTCAAAAGAGAAAATACCGTTTCTCTTGCTAATCCTAATAGTAAAAAACACGTGTATACGTGTGCGTGTATGCTTACGATTTTTTCTGGCCTGTTCGCAGATAGGGTCGAGTTTTTCTTTAGCGCATTTAGGCTTGCGACGACACTTATCCACCTGTTTGACGGTGATACGTCGCTTAAGGAGCACCAGCAGCTGCTGTGCGAGAAACTCATTAGAGCACTCGAATAAAGCGCCGTCCGCTGCTGTAGGGAATAACGGCGTCGACGCAGGATCGCCCGGCGGTGAAATTCCACCCGGTAAAGCAGAGACCACAGCTGACGACCAAACAAATCATGAGATTATAGAATTAGGCATGCTTATATATATATATATATATATATATATATATTAAATAGAGTTTGTAAACATCTGTTGTGAATGTAAAATGTACTAAGGCTAGTTTTTATGCAATTGTACTGTACACGTTGATGAATTTATATTATTCTGCGGTAGGGTAGTGTGCCATGTGGCTCATGTCACCTGGCGTATATACATATACCTACAATGATATATAAAGAGAGAAAATAAATATACATATACCTACAATGATATATAAAAAGAGACAGAGAGAGAGAGCGTTTCTGGTGCGTTCGATGACTTACGAGTGCACGTAGGCATCCGAGTTTCGTCAAAATCCCAAACGCCGTTGATGCATCCAAGCTGCTTCGGTTGACCAGGAAGGCTGGCGAAGCCCGGCAGGCAGCGAACGAGACATCGCGTTTCCGCCGGTCCGACGGAACAGTCGAGTTCGCCGTGCTGTACACTGAAGGAGGCTGGCTCACACTGATTAGCTAAAATCAACATTATCCAGTCATCACCGTTAACAACAACAACCGCGGCAAGAATGAAGAACAAGACACGGCGGCAACATCAATGACAATGACAAAATTCTAACACGTCTTAGGGAACAGTGCTTTGCGGTTGCGTAACAGATGGCAAACGTCTTCTTCAAATACATTACAAAAACTCCGCCCAAGCTAGATTTGAAGAATGTCAATTGGACAGCTCGAACATTTTGCTCAATGCTGCGAGCGAGCATTTCGTATAATATATTGCATTCTAAGGTCATACATGAGGCGTAAAGCCGACGGTCAACCTGACGAGAACTCTTTCTAATTGTTTTTAATCCAATTTCTACGAATCTACACATATGCCTTATGTTTAAAACAGCCGGTGGCACCAAAGCCAAATTTGTATACGGCAACTATAACTGTGTTACTAAGAAGTGCGCAAGGCAAAATAATGTCATACATCATCTGCATTATATATAAATATACATATGTCATGCAAAGCTCCTCTATTGCACGCTACGGTTGACGTGTTTCCGCATCGTGTAGTAGCTGTGTTAGCCACGAAGAAGTATAGAATAAAGAACACACATTTTTATGCAGCAAATTCGACGCGCACGTTTACCTTTGACGGCGACAGTAAAGTTACACGAGGCGTTGTTTCCTGAGTTGTCCGTTGCCACGTACGTCACGGATGTACTGCCGATGGGAAAATACTGGCCCGGTTTGTGCGAACTCCAGATGAAGACATCTTCGTTTGAGTTGTCGGAGAAGAGCGGCTCCTCCCAGGCGACATTAGCACCTTTTCCGTTGGACGACAGTGTCACGTCGGGCGACTCGCAGCGATCGACCGTTGGCACCTCCTCGTCTTTCAGAAATATTCACGGCCACGCAAGCACATATACATGATGATATAACGGTGACAGTGACGATGAGGGTATGATCATTATTATTATTATGCCTTTTGTTGTCTGATTGTTACTTGACTATCGTTACAACTACTATCACTAGCACTTGTGTTGCTCACGAACAAGACTCTCTATTATAGTTTAGATACAACATTAGAGAATAATGAACAAAACGTAAAACGCACTCCATCTTATAAGCATATTTGTTATCTCTTGCTTTGTATCAGAAACAATGATTACTTCTCGTCCAATACGACTGCCGGCTACGTTTGTTTTTGACGTATGCACAAATATCAGAAATCTGCTTATTCTTCATATAACATCTGCCATCCGCCGCCGTTTATCCAATCTTCCGACTTTGTATTTATCTGTAAAATGTGTGCAAACGTGCGCGCGTAATTCTAGGAGGCGTATATAAGGAGCACTCTAACAAAGCTAGCAAATAGCCAGTGTTAGTTGTCATCATCAGGAAGGGTATCAGGTGGAAACTCAACATACGTACAACAAACAAGAAGACACGGGATTAGCCCAACACGGGTGGCGAGGAGCTAAACGCTGTAGAACGTTGTTTGTTCGTTGTGCTCGTCTAATCAAATTGAAGCAAGTCGCGCGCAGCGGAACGTACTCTAGCCTGGCCGATCTGCTTACCGATAACGGTGACAGTGAACGTGCAAGAGTTCCTGTTGCCTTGCGAGTCGGACGCCGTGTAGGTAATGTTCGCCTCCCCGATGAAGAAAGGCAAAGGCGGCTCAACCGCGGGCGTCACGGTCAGCGTAATTTCGTGGAATCCACTATTGTCCTGCGTCGACGGCAGACTAAAGTCGACTGTCGCGTACGGCTCGCCAGGATCCGTCGGCACCAGGATGTCGTCAGGACATTCGATTGACGGCGGTTCAGTATCTGCAGAACGTTTAAACGACATCGTCTGAGATCTTTCTGCCAAAGAACCTTTGACTTCAGCACTTTGATTTGATGCAAAGTTGTATCGCGCTGCTAAGTTGGTGCTTTGCTGATGTATATATATTTATATATATATAGAAAATATTGTGATGATTTATGAATCATTTACAATACGTTTGCACACCCGGGAGTGCTTTAATACAAATGGTGGTAAAAGGATGTAAAGCAAGTAATATATATATATATATATATAAGCCTCAGTGCAAATAATTTACACTTGTGACCCTGTTTCATGCGCACACATGGATAATTTGGACGAAAATTTTACTAACCAACGCATCGCGTAATTGCATCACTGTCACTCCACAGGCCGGGGTAGATGCATTCGCGCGACAAAGGACCTGTCAGACGGTGTCCGTCTTGACAGCGATAGCGGCATACATCGCCAAAGCTGCTCTTCGTCTGATTGCATGACGACGGGAACAACTTTCCATTGATAGGGGCCGATAGCGGAGGACAAAAGATTTCTGCAATGTAACGACGACAGACCAGAATAGTAACAAAGGCTGTAACAAAGATAATCCACCTAGAATATACGACAGTCCACGCATATTGTTCGTAGGCGTAGGCAAATCGACAATATTACGTTACTTTATTGTAATAAAGCAAGTCATTTGAGCATTCATTGATGCAAATTGCAGCAGTATTGATCAGTCTGATTCATCACTGATCTGTCTTATCCCTGCAAAATGCAACTAAGAAAATAGCCGGGGGTAGCTGAAGTGGTCCCAACCCACTCTATACGAGATAGAGTAATATTCCTAGTGCACACGTTCTCAGGAGACAATTGTCTCTCCATCTGTATTCTTAATAAATAATAGAGAGAGAGATATATTTATATATATAGTCTCTCAGAATCCGACAAAAAAAAATAGCCGGGTGTTTCCATACATTTGGCGGATGCCAAACTACTAGGGACAATTTCGTGTCCTTTGCGATAGCAGTTTCTGCTGAAGTTGCAGCCCGGTATCAAAAAAGTCATCTAAGGTATATAGTCTTCTCTTGTGTCCTTCATAAAGGAGTAAGACTCCTATTCACAGTATCGATTGTGAGGCACTAGGTTTTGGGCTCCGCAGTTGATGTATGGGCATGACCCTTACAAATCAGAGAGAAACCGACATTTTCACACTTCAGTACTGCCTTTTTGAATAATTAAGTTAGATTAGGCCTGTCTGCCGCTATCCGTACATATTTCCGTAATATTGGCCTAGTTTCTGTAAAAATCAACGTCGAGGCCCAAGATGTTGCTTAACTTCGAACCTTGTTGGCTTCTAGAACTTTTTCTAGGCCATCTCATGATGCCAATTTTTACATACAACGTTGTTAGGTTTTTCGCTCAGATGTTATCCTTGTAGGTATACTCCTGTGCCGAAAGAGCTAACTCTAAACGCCACAATCCAACTATCTTATGATATCCTTTTGGAAAAACACTATATATATATATATATATATATATATTATGTTAGCACTTTGGGCCTTTTTATTGACCTATCTTCTAACAATAACCTCAATACTTGCTGACATTTCGGGTGCATAGTACCCCGATTTAAACAAGGTTGTAGATCTGCTCCTGCAAGTTAGCCAAGTGGGTGATGTTACAAGCATTAACGTGATGGGAATATACCGTAGGAAAACAAAAAATCATCGGCTCTTACGTCTACAGGTAGCGGGTAGACCGTCCCAGTGGGCCACAGCAAGACAATTTCGTCGTTTCGATCCAACAAGGATGAAGCCTTCAACGCAGCCAAATTCGCATTCGGTCTCGAACTGGTACGACTTGGTTGTGCACTTCATCCAGCCGTGACTCGGCGCAACGAGTTCTTGACAACTTCGCTCTTCGTTGGGCGGTGTGGCCCGAAACAGAAACATATTCTAGTGAGTTAGTGCGTCAGTGGGGCTTATTGTACGAGTCTAGCTCTGGGAAGGTGTATAGCTGGGAACACATTCGAATAACCATAAGCATTAACTGACTATGTTATTGAGTTGTATGCGAAAATATACAGACAAACAAAAGGGCATAGAAACTCAGTAGACAATTTTCTGGATAACATAGTTTCAATATCTTTCACTATGTTTCCACTCATTTAGAGCCTACCTGCGATTACGTATTGGTTTGGGTACGCGGCGTTAAGTTAAAGCTCTTGATATATACACGTTGTTATAATGCCCGGTGCTTATTAGGTAGATCAAAATAGTCATACACTGTATTACACTTTGGGATATGTTTTATATAAGAAGGGTTGAAATGAGATAACGTAGTGAGACATCTAGGTACGCGAACTGAGTGTGAGGACATCATGGCGTTCCCATCGCAAATTTCGAATTGAGAGGCAGCGAGCGATGTTTTCAGATTTTTGACTGCGGCTGACTGAAGGTGTTCAATCGACCGATATTCATCATAGATGGTGGCCGCATGGGGGAAAATTGTGTTTTCGACAAGTCATTGAGAAAATGGCGCACCCGTTCTCGTGAAAGCCGGGACTGTTTGAGTGATGACCCGAGACCAGGCTAGACAAACACGGTAATCACGGCCGAGCTCATCGACAAGGTGAACGACCTAGTAAGAGGTGATCGGCTACAAGCTGAAGAACACAGTGGAAAACTGGTTCTTGCCACAGCCGCAGGAATTCTTGGAACAAGAAGTCCTTCGACTCTTAACAGTGGAATAGTTGTGCTGAGGCCTCTGGCGGTTACTTTTAAATAATTATATAAGTAATGACTAGCATAGTCATAAACACTTTAATTATAGAAAATATTGTGATGATTTATTAATCAATTACAATACGTTTGCACACTCAGCAGTGCTCGCCTTAATAAAAATTGTGGTAAAAAGGTGTCACGTGAGGTTAAGAATCAGCTGTCCGTGTCCTTGCTTGATGGTAGCCCCCGCTCTTATGGACCCGGTGCGAGCGGTATATCCTCAAGGTTCCTTGCAACGTTAAGACGGTAAGATCCATAAGATTCCTCTTCGTGACGCCGAGCCCCAAGAGCATACTCGCAGATTCGGAGTCCCATACACCACTCATAGAGATAGCGATGGATCCGAATCTGCGAAGTTTTTGCGGGTCGGGGAGCGCCGCTCTTAGGAACTCGACGTCATATTTGGCGATCTTGTCCTGCCGCGCTTTTGCGAGGTCCCTGTTCGGGCCGCAAACCTCGGCATCTAAAACCCAGACTTCGGTAGGTGTTGTTATTACGAGGTCGGGCTTTAGACCCGGTGCGCCCGGTCGACGGAATACTCGGTCACGAACCACCTCATGAACCCTCTCACGGAGAAGACGTGCCACGCGATCACAGACGTCGTCATGTCTCTTTTGAGTTTGTTTGTGTGTTGTATCGCATATCTGAGCAATATGAGCCAACGTCTCAGGCGCATGACACCCGTGCCTACAACGTTTGTTGTAGCCCGGGCGTCCCCTGGCCAATCTGGCACGCGTTGGTAGTGCGTTGATCCTGAGCTTTAGTAGGTTTAAATACTCCTTACCAGATAGTTAGCGCATACCTTTAATCCAGTAATGTACAAAGGGCGTTTGTTGTGCTTTTCTAAAATGTGTCCCATCGAACGTGTTGTGTAGTTGCTGAGACCAGTAATCGGTCTCTTGTGTAGCGGTCTCAATGGATGTTCCCAAGCGCTGGCAAAGAAGTCTTGCTTTCGCAAGGTCTTTTTTAAAGTGCTCGGTGGTTAGCATACATTGGACCCCAGGGTGCGTGGCGTGCTGTCAGACGGGAGAGGCGGAGTCTGGAGATACATGTTTGGAGGAAGGGGATGTCCAGACCGCCGTGTGCTGTGTGCGTGTACAGGTAGGCGTTCGGCACCTAGTTTTCGAGCTTAAGCCATTTCGACTTAGCAACCTTTCTGATCTCTTTATCTAGGGCGCTCAGGAGTGCATGAGATGGTCTGGGACCGGATACCAGTTTATATAGGTGGCGGGGAATGAGAAAGTCTTTCAAAAATATGAGGCCTTGGTGGGGTTTAAGGGGAGCTATCGTGAGTCTGTTGAGTAAATTAAGGAGTATATACTTGGTGGAGTCAACTCTGCCATTGCTGTCAAAGTCGACTCCCAGATATCTCCATCGATCGCTCATACCTTTAGCTGGCAATTGCCGATCTCCAACGTTAAATTCTGGTACGGTAATAATAAAACCTTTACCTTCCTTGCTATTAAATAGGTGGGAGATAGTAAAGCTTATATTAGTATTAATTTCAAGGCTTTGGGATTTCAAAAGGGAGAAACTCCAGGGCCGTTGGAGAAAAGATTTTGTGGAGGCTAGGAGGATGAGATCATCCGCAAAGGCTAAGCCCATAAGGCGGAAGTCATCAGTAAGTTGATACCCGATATTAGTATTGTCTAGTTTTGAAAGAATGTCGTCGAGAACTAGATTAAATAAAAGAGGGGACAGAGGATCTCCCTGCCTAACACCCCTAGTTGGTCGAACTGTGCGACATTCTTGTCCAAATTCTATGTGAGTTTCATATCTATATATGCATGCGACTAGCTAGTCATAGGATTTGTTTTGTCTTTATTATTGCTCGTTATAATATGATACTGTCTTTTACGATACCTACTGTGGCATTCCGGCATCTCGCCGCTCCAGCGGCCGTCCTCTTTGCAGACGAGAATGCTCAGACCAAGCAGTCTGTAGCCGGGCTCACAAGCTACTCCGCAGGCCGCATTGAAAACGCTTTCACACTTTTCGTTGACCAGGAATCCGTTCAGGGGGGCAACCAGTGGAGGACACCGAACCGCTGATCAAAATGAAGAGAATTTCCAATTTAGCCTGAATAGTTAATGATACGAACACTCTAACACATCGATCGAAACAATTGTTACAGCTGTCTTTATTTAACAATGCGCAACTGACACGTGAGGCGTGTCTTCCCACCATAATGTATAGGGCTACAAAAAAAGTTTTTTTCGGTTTTGTCCGTAGAGAATCATTAAAAAAACCGAAAAAACTTTTTTGTAAACCCAATACTAATTAAATGCAATATGTGGTCAACAACAATAAGTTAATATTCTAAATGTGAAATGTTTTCCAACATGTGATATTGATCCTATAGTAAACAGGCATGGGACATTGTAGTTTAGTTTAGTATGACTTTCGGGAATGCAACAGTGATAAAGAAGCTTTAGCTAGTGGAGGTGAGTTTTAATTTATCCAAGAAAAGTTGCTATTAAGTCGCCAGTAGGCAGACTGGTTTTCACGAAGTGCTTCTGTCGCTTATACGTTATGCTGACCCACAAAGTGTATACACAACTGCGTCAATTTTCAGGCGATTGGCTTTCGGAGGCAACCGACAACCAATTAACAATACATAAACGTATTTCTGATTCTTTTATTACTACGAGATGCGTTTTACCGGTCCCGCCGCCATAGGCGTTTGTAGCATGAAATCACGCTATAGCACTTATGATAAGTTCGTTCAATTGAAGTTACTCTCGTTAGACTTACTTACGCGCACATTCAGTGCTGCCATTTAGCGATGCAGACACGGTGAAACCTTTCTTGCAAACGCACTGCTCCTTCATTCGGCTGCCAGGCGGCGAGGTCCGATGAGGGCCCGGACAAGGGATGCATTCTTCGATACCGCCGTGCACAAATCCCGGCTGATAGGTGCCTTTCGGGCAGGCTGCCAACAGGTAGCGTTGATAATTTAGAAAACTTTATTTTTTAAATAATGGTTTATACATTTAAAAATATTCGTCATGTCGTGATAGTCGATTCAAAATTGATACAGCTGATCTTGTTACATTTCGGCCGATTCAAAGTGCATTTATCTGTGACGCAGACTTCGCGTAGTTAATAAGTGCTTTATATCTAAAACGTCCTAGTTTAGTACACGCACACCACTAGCCATTTTAAGTAAGCAATCAAATTAGTAAGCAATATAATTCCTAGGCGGCAGTGCTGCTGCAAGCTTAGGTCTACGTGTTTCGCCGCATTTACGTTCGTGGCCAGCGAGAAGGCCACCCGCCAAGGTGGTCTTGATTCCACTAGTATGTCTGAGAGCATCAAAATTTCGACGTAACGGCCAGCAAGTTGCATCCAAATAGTTGTAATCAATAAAGGAGACCTTAACGATCATTTATATATATATATATATATATATATATATATATATATATATATATATATATACAGAGGTTATTTTGTACTTACGCGCGCATTGTCCTCGAAGTCCCGTGCCGTATTGGCCGCGCGGGCAGAGGCAGCTGTAATAACCGGACGTGGTTCCGCAGGAACACTGCCCATCCGATTGACAGCAATCCTGACCGGCGGCGCAAAGTCCGTTGCACTGCTGCATGTCGATCGGTTCGTAATGACCCACCGACAGATCTTGATGTAGAGCGCGTCGCGCCAGAGCCTCGAATTCTTCGAATGAGTTCACTATGAAGGAGTGCTCTTTGCGGCTGGTCGCCATATCCTGCAAGTCGTCGTCGTTTTTGTTGCCGTAACACGATTCGTGAAACGGCAGAATCACACGATTCGCTTGCGTACGCAGGGGGTGACAAAGCGAAAAGCAGAGTAGAATTTGAGAAGACGTCTACCTTGCAAGCCCAATAATCATCTAGCATGCGTAAGACAGAGGAAACCCACGTGACCAAGCAGTTTGGCAAGGAAATAGCTAGAAAAAGGAAAGTTGCGCCTAGAGTTGGCCGCTGTGGATGCAGGTTTAGTACGCATGAAGTTAGTCGTATAAAGTTAGTTGTGGGCAGAGCTGTCTGTCAGTTTTTTCGAATCAGCAAGAAATCATGTTGGCGATGTTATTCTACCTGAAGCTCCTTGACGTTTCCATTTCGAATTCCAAAGGTGAAAATGGTGATTCCTCGCGACTTAAGCTTCCGCGCGACCGGCTTAGGATCCCCGCCGTTGGAAAAGCCGTCTGTAATCAGGAAGATGACCTGGTGCACGCTTCGTTCGCTCGCGTCGAGTATCCTGTCAGCGACCTGCATCGCGCCGAGAGTGTGCGTCAAACCTCCAACGTACTCGATTTGGCCGAGATCTGTCATTAGTGTGCACTTGTGGCGTCGCCTTGACGCCAGTCCGCTGGCATTTGGCGAAATGAAATCAACATGTGTGACAATTTTGTCCGGCGAGCTGAAGGTGATCAGCGCCACCCGGGTGGCGTTCTGACGCGCATGGCTAACGCTAAAGTCAGCCAAAATCTTCTTCACGAAGCGAAGTTCCGAGTCGAAGTTGTCCGGCCCCACTGACAGCGACGAGTCGACGAGAAACGCGACATCGATTCCACCCGCCGAGTTCCTCAGGCTGGCGAGCGAGTTTCGGAGCCGATCACTCTGTTGCTCAAGCTTCTTGAGATCGATGGTCGTGCTAAGTATCGGTAGAAGGTACTCCACGACCTCATTGGATGCCAAAAGCCGATTGCACATGGTGCACTATGTAGAGCACTGGCAGGCAGACGTATAAAGAAACCATCGCTAAGATGAAAACAAGCAAGAGAAGCAAGAAATTGGTATGTTTAAACTAAGTTGGTAACTCAAACAAAAATATATATATATATATAAATTGTTACGCATTTCGGATGTGCTGACTTCTTGGTCATCTCTCTCTTCTAACAGGCCATTAAATCCGATATCTTAATGGACTGGCCTGGACGGACTGCTTTTGCCACTACCCCAGTCATCTTCAGATTTATTTCTAGTATTTTCTCGCAGACAGTGAGGATCGCGTCGTACGGGCTTAGTCGTAATGATGACATGCCAACCGTCTGTCTTGAAAACTAGCAGTTCTCCTTTGCAGACCCATTCTGTTAATTTTGTGCTGATTCTGCTTGTTCTTCCATAATTTACCGCACGGCCCGCAGCTTTGCACATATAGCATGCGGAGATTTCTTTCCGTATTCCTTTCCGATGTGTCCACTCTCGCCGCAGTGATGGCACCTCTTTCCCCTAATCTTGCCTTCACAGACGTTGACAATATGTTTTTTCTAGCGGTTAAAGCAGCAGGGAAGACTTATCCACTTTGTGATTCTGTAGGCTGTCCATCCTACTTTTAGTTTGCCCTTGGCTAAAAGAGACTCACCCGCTGCCTTTAGAAAGCGGACGACCGCGGAGTGACCATCAACTCTTATGGACATCTTGCTGGACTTGTACTCCATAATCCTCAGGTCTTACATTATCCTTGAGCTTTCTGAGCACACAACATAAATACACCTTGTTTTGATACGGTTATTGCAGCGATTCCGTGCCGCGTGCAAACTTCTTTTCTGTTTATGCAAGACATAACCTTTAGTTCACATTTTGCCATGCAAGTGCCTTTCCACCTTTTCCATATCCATATTTTGGAGGAACGAAAACTTGTTTCTGGGGTACTTTTAAGACTAATAATAGCCTCGATTATTAATAGCCCTGGTCTTAATAGGCTATATTATTAATATCTCTGGACCTTACTCATTTTTTTCGAATTTTCTTTAACCCTCGTTGCTGCCCGAATTTCCTTAATGCGGAAAAATAAACCTCGTTCCATCGTATCCATATCCGTTTCACACTTTTTAAATAGTATTCGTGTCCCCTTGCCTTCCGGCACACTAGCCTGTATCAGATTGTTTTTTCTAAAAGCCCGTTTCAGCCATTTCCCCTAGATCAGCGTCATGATTTTCTCTTGGTATTAACATGTCTCACTCGTGGCCTGCCAAATATCTTGATTCCTTTCGGTCTTATCAGTTTTTCATAGATGTTCTCTGCTTTTCTAGTAGTGAATCTGTTTAACAGCTTACCTTCACTTGTATGACCTTATTCATGTACCTGATTTTTTTTGATAATCTATTTAGCATCCTAACTAGAACTTGCGCAACCAATCTTGATGTCTGCCTTCGTATTTTTTTTTTTTTTAGATTTTCCTGTAAGGCAATTGCCCGTGTACGGATTTTTCATGTCATGGCTAAGTTTATTCCACTCCGGCATTTACCTTGTCTAAATTGGAAACCATGCAAACCAATTTAAGAGTGGCCGGTCTGGGTCTCGAACCCAGTCCTCCCGAATGCAAGGCAAAGGCTTTGCCACTAAGCCACCTTGCTCGGTGCCTTCGTAGTTATGGTATACTTCGTCATATTTTCTAGTTTTTTTTTCTTTCAAAAATCTGACGACACAAGGCTAGCTCTTGAATCCAGCTATTAAGAGAGCTATGTCTATCTCCTTTAATTTTTCCACCCACTTCGTAGTGTAGGCCACGAAGGCCGTCGTCTCACATAGGAATATACACGACGATAGCGATGAGGAGTACAACCTGGCGAGCAACCGGATATAAGAATAGGCATCTAACTACGGCATTTGCAGCTCACGGGTTCCATTACGTGTTATGCAGCACACAAGAATTCCACAATCCTCAGGAGTGTTGTAAGTGCGCGAGATGCTTAGGCCATTGTGATAGATACCACGCCGCAGCATGTCCAGCAGTGCAATCAATAGCTGAACTCGCAAGATGAGGGAAGATCCGGTGACGCAGAAAAACCACTGATTCAGACTGATGTACTTACTTAAAATTTACCCAACCTGGGTGTTAATAAACCATAATAATAATTAAGAGAGCTATTTCCTTCTTGCTTTCGTGCTCATAGATTTAACTCATATTCGGAGCGTTTTCCGTTTTCCTTTTCTAGAATCTGCGTGCCTTCTTTGCTCCCCTGTGATGATGTCTCGTCGTCTATTGTTAGCTCCGGCGCGAAGCTTTTTGTCGGAGGGGTACTGTTTAATCTCCATGAGGGTGCAAACGGATGATTTTTTTGGTCCTGCTTCAGATGCGCTTGCAATCCGCCCGCATCGATGCTTGTACCTGGCGGCTTTAAGGTCCGGTGTGGCGGTAGGCCTGCGTCCTTCTATATTCATAGTTACTCCTGTCCTACTGCTGTCTTCTCAGTGATGCACTTGACAACACGTTCAGAGCTTGCCCAAAAAACAGCTTCCGCGAAGGTTCTAGGCACTTGGTCACACGCGTCCCCAGTGCCCCATGGGCACACATTTCGACGATGAGGCGACTTGCATCGCAGTAGTCTTATGGCTAGGAACGAACCTTATCAGCCCTTATTGGCCTCGACTAACTGGGGCACCAAAGCTTATTTTGTATTTCTTATTGCGCAGGCGGACCCAGGAATGCCGCAGATGTTAGTGAGAGTTTCAGTAGAGCTCTTAGGTTATACGGGTTTTCCTGTGTTTTAGAGCTGTTCGGCATGTGGGCGGAGGACGGCAAACGTCCACAGACGGAAAGACACTCACAACCTTTGAGCGGAGCACTATGCAAATTTAGGGTGCAACAGTTACGGACTCCTTAGACCTTCCTAAAATCGGCGGCGGCGGTGCATCCAAATTTGACGTATTCTTAAGAAGAGAAGTACAGACAAATAAGCTAACCGTTCGTTATTATCTTTTAGCAGGCACTTAGTAGGACACGGAAGGCAGATACAACTGACAATATTTTTTGTTTGTGCAAGCAGGTGAGGGGTAAGGTGATCTGGAGATATACTAAATACTCGAGCATCACAGAACGACTTCAGCAATTTTGTTGGAGTGGCAGGGAAACGTGACCGAGGCCTCGGCAGAGGTAGCGCAATTGAATGTGTACCTCGCCAGGGAGCTTTGGGATGTAATGGCATGCACTAGCCGGCACGTGTACACAAGATATATTGTGCATGGCTATCATCACTTGGTATGTTTGACGCAAGGATTTCACCAAGTTGGCGATTAATGCCGTTGCCGGTTCTGCTCGTAGATATGCGCTAAATACCACGCAGCGAGCTGCCAGACACATCGGCGGTCTTTGCACTTTTTCGCCCGGTGGGACGGTCGCTGAAGTGTTTAAATTGTATAAAATGACTGAATTGTATTGTAATTATGTACCATCTTGAAATGCGATGTTATTGCAAAATAAACAATATATACATAAATACTCGAGCATCAAAGAACGTTGCCAGGTTAACACGAAGGCAATCGCCGGTTCAATTTGCTTTGATAACGAATGGCGGAAATGCCTTGACATTTTGTAGCGACCGCTCATTCGTGGCGCTTGGTAGTTAGGTGGTTGATTGACGGTTACCTAATGTTTAAGGTAATCGGTGGAACAGTCAGATGATGAACTAATATTCTATTTCGAACGTAAACTGAATCAATCACATCGACGGTTGGCATCTATAACAGCTTTCTCAGTTTACCTAGTGAAGTTCTTTATTGGACTCTTTCTTCATGGTCTTGTTACTAATAAAACAAAATTACAACGATATAATGACAAAAAGTACAAACCATACACACAAACTTCAGCTCTTGAATAAGGGTTCAAGGGAATGTTGGACGAATAAAGGGACCGAGAATATTAATAGCTGATTTGTCGGCGAGCATCCGGTCAGCCAAGCTCTCTAGCGGCGAGTGAACCCGAGGCAAAATGCTGCGTTTCAGTGGGTAGCATCTGAGGCAGTTAGTGGCTACACGTGTTGAAGCGTCACTGCCAAGACTGTGCTTTGCTGCATTTGCTATTTCAACATCTATGTATCGTCCACGTATTCGAATTAACCTCCCTACTACGCCCCTTTGGTTGTCGCGGTGGTGGTATGATGTATGCGACTTTTTCTTTTGCCAGAAAAGGACAGCTTCTGTCTCGAAGCACAAAGAATCATTCCTCGAGAGCAACATTGATTTCTTGCCAGACGTTCGACGATGACGCATCTCAGGAGCTTTTAGACGACCCAAGGAAATCGTCATGGCTAACCTCTGCGGGCGTGGGCCCAGGAGTCTTGCGAATACTGGTAGCTATCCTGCAAGCAAACTCTGTCATCCTAGATGGCGGCGTTTGAAAGGACCTCTCTTTCTGCAAATCACCGGCTACCCACAGGGCGATAATCTCAGTTTGGTATTCCCAGTTTTACTCAGTGATCTAGCTGACTTCATCCATGACCCCACTACCCCTGTGTTCTCATAACTCTCTATGTTGATGCCCTGTGGTATAGTGAAAACCGCATTCAACTCCTATCTGAGCCTTGACTGCGAGAGTTTTGCAGGCGTTTTGAGCAGAGGATGGTAGAAGTATCGGAAGCGCCTACAGATCGCCAAGAATGCGGGGCACTGCACTTGTTTTGACATGGGCCATTGCCGATAGGACAATGCGGCGCACATTGTTTATGAAAGCACAGATATAAATCTGGTAACCATCGCCGCCCCTCTTTGCAATAGAACGCGTACAAGCGACGTCAGTTAGCACTGTTTTCGCCACACAACAGATTTCGACACACTAACAGGGTAGGCGGTATCAACGACTGCCTACGCTGTTTTTGACAAAATTGTGTAAGATGTTGAATGAAGCACTGCCGATGAAAGTACTGCAGTGTTTTGCAGCACCTCCGCAATATTAATTTGAGATGCTTGTAATAGGCCAAAATGCCCGTGACAAGATAGCGTCGAAAGGTAACCATCGTCAATGTGTTCTCGATATTGAACCTACATGGGCTGTCTCCAGTAGATGTATATAGGCTGGACACTGACACCCACATCTTATAGAAACAATGAAAAAATACGAGGCTCGAACTTGCGATAATCGGTATGTAGATTGTGGTTGCCAAGGCAATGTCCCGTTTCGAACATTGCATTAGACGCCCAAGCTACCGCCGCTATAGTATAAACTGGTCGTAGAATGTCTGGAACACTAGAAAAACATCTACCGTCAAGCACATGTCTGTGCGTATTCAGCCGTATATTAGGCGTGGTAACAGAGAAGATACATGATAAAGTTAGCTTGCAGTTGTCCTATTCACAGCCTCTACAATATTTACTAAAAAAAGAATCGCAAACAACAACTAAACACGAAAATACTCAGTGGTGCACCAGTCATATCACAATTCAGCGCACATTCTCTGAGACGATTTTCATGTGACTGTTTGAAGTTATAGAGGAAACCGCAATTTTAATTTATCTAGAGACATGGAGCCCTAGAGGGTTTACCTAATATTGTATTACAATCCCTAAGTACATCGAATGTGCCAATAGATCTTTTATACAGCTTCATATTGCTTGTAGCGTCTAAATAGCTCTCTTAAACGAATAGGGAAGTCGCCGTGTGATCTCTCGCATTGACAATCAATTTGCGGTTAGTAAGAACCCTCGGTTTGGCACTGGCACAGTGAGAACCATGAGCGATGAATGTCGTCGGCGTTTCTTTTCTGCTCCTACATAATCTTTCACGTCAACCTCTTGCATTTTTCTTTTTCATTTGTTAAGATGCCCTGTATAAGCCGTGTTTACTACTAGGCCCTACTTAATCTAACTAAACCTCTTCTATCAGCAACGCCCCCAATTATGTTCCCATTTAGAATCCTAACAATTTGATTCCTACAGGACCTCAATAACGCTAAAACACGAATGTTAATCAACCTAAAATCAGTTTATTCTATACAAACTTCTCATCAAGATCCTTCCACAAAATGTCTATCCCGTAAGTCGCAACCAGTGCGAGTAATTAGATTAAAAAGCGCCACCGTTATATCAATCTTCTTTGGCCAAGCGCCCTCATTTTCTAAATTCAGCGACAACAGGTTTGCTCCAATGTAGCCGTCGTATTCAATCATAAAACCTACAATTTGTTTCAAAGTTGTTTGATCTGTAAGATATCGCTACAATAATATTGTATCATACGTATATGAATGAATGTACTGCTTCATAACTAGTGTTTGGTTTATACACGCATGAGCCACAGCTTTCTTACACCACTTCCGTCGGCGATATCGCTCTTGTGCACTGTTGGAGACGATATAGATCGCACGATTTTCCGCAAAGTTTGCATTTGCACTCGGTATGTATGCAACCCATTTTGTATGCATATCTTCATATGAAATCCATGTATTGCAAACCCGGTAATGAAGTATCATCCTATATGTATATATATATATATATATATATATATATATATATATATATATATATATATATATATACGCCTAACAACGGTAGAAGTTGAAACAGTTTGGAACTGAGAACTCTGAAACTCTGTGTTGGTCAAAGTGTATTTCTGTCTGGTTAGTGTACTATTCCTCTACTGTGTACTGTGAAATCTCGCCGAATCTGACTCTTTTCGTGGGGTAAGTTTGAAATTGTAGCACGACCTCATTTTGGTAGTTATTTTTTGTTTTGTAGCCTACAACGTTTAGTTTTTCAATCCAGTTTTGCACACAATTGCAGTACGTCAACGGTGTCTGCGTGAGGTTAGGCTTTACAATATGGATATTATCCAATGCGCACTTCCTCGTGTAGTTTGTCGTTGTATTGCGTTAAACCAGCTAAACGCCCGAAGGGAAACGGACCTGACTGGACGATTGTACTTTACTGGTTGTCGTTTTGATTTAATTACGACGAAAAAATATGTACTTTTAAGGTAGTCATTGATCTATTGCGCATTTGACGTCAGTACCGCCTCGCCTGTGTTGTACTGGTCGCATGAGCAGACGAACGCCTAAGACGAACGCACATACAGGGGCGGTTTGTATGCGGCAACCGGCCAGGACACATCCTTACCGGCTTGGAGCTTAGGAGCCAGGGTCTCGTGGACGACACAACGTTGGTCGGGCGTAGATGATGATGAATAAGCAATCCTGAGGACGTAACGATTATTCGACGGCCCTCTGTTCACTGGCACACCGTCGCCTTCTTTGTGGCCGCGACCGCCGCTGTTCCCACGTGAACACGTGACGAAACTCAAGAACACGTGCTTGGCAAAGTATCTCATCACCATCACACTTAGACCATAAGACTTTTATCACACGACGACAACAACGACGACGACGATAACGAACTTGAGGCAGCGACAACTTGATTCTGGTCTGTTTGAAAGCTCTCCAAAGGGAACAACGAGCCACAAAGTGCTATATGAAATCCCGATTGTTAGCTTCTGCACGTGGCAAACTGCTACACGCCATCTCCCTGTAGGCAGTAGAAATGCACTGTGGCGCATGGTGACTTCAGACAGTTGTTTCTGTTGCTGTTGTTGCTGTTCCTCTACTTTTACTCTGCTGTAGCTGCTGCTGCTACTGCTGTTGTTGTTACTACGGCCGTTACTGTTGTTGGTACGGTCTTAGTGTCGTTTTTTTCTTGTTGCTGTTGGTTGTATTGGTTTTGTTATTGCCGTTGCCACATCACATGCTAGTAGCGCGTCCGTGCGCTATGCACACAGAGTGGGCGGCCACGCTCGGTTAACTCGCGAGGTGCGGCTGTACCCATCAACTGCTTGCACGATCATTTCCCTTCTATTTCCCGTCTCCTGCCTTCTTCCCGCCTTTCTTTTCCCTCGCTCTATCTCGTGTGCGCGAGCGCGCGACCGCCCGCCCGCGTTATGGCCGCTGGGTGTTTTGCCGCCTGCGATTCTGTGCGCGCTTCTATTCAAGTTCACAGTCGTCACTTTCAGATAGCGAATTGGCGGCGACGGCGGTGGTCAGGCCGCCGGCAGACTCGGCGTCTCGGCGGCGAGACAGGCGCGCAATTCGCGCTCTTTGACCATTCCGACTGCGTCAGCCTGGGTCGATTGCCTTTGACATAGAGAGAGGTGGGGGGGGGCATCGCGTCTGAGAGCGCTTTTCGCCTCTTGAACGTTGTGGTACGCGGGCATCGTTCTGTGCCGCCGCCTGCTTCTGATGCTGCTCGCTGCCGATATTTTGAAGGACTACCCATCGTACACAAATATTTAAGAAGCGGAGACAAATAGGCTGGAATAATATAGAGAAACGTGTGAAAAACGATATATATACATATATATATATATATATATATATATATATATATATATGTATCGAAGGCCATCGTTGTTCACACTTTTCTTCATATTTTTCCAGTCGACCTGTCTCCGCTTCTTTCTTTCCATTTCTCAAAGATTTCTCTCTCGCTCTCTCCCCTCTCTCTCTCTCTCTCACCCCCGCTTCCCGTACGTTGATGGTTCGACGACGCGACAGACTCCCTCAGACATTCAAAACTTTGCTGAGGGCTGTCGTGACGCGACTGCTGCAGCCGACCACCAGGGGCGTCGGTCGCGTGGTAGGCAATGTCGCCGACATCAGCGCATCGATGGCATCGCATGTCGTCGTCGTCGTTCGCGTCGGCTCGCTTTGTCGTCGGTCAGAGCTTCTGTGTATCACTTAAGACAGATAGACAGACAGGCAAAGAGACAAAGCGACTAGAATGACAAGAGACAAGAGAGTGATTGACAGAGTACACCGTAGAGGAAGGAAGACAAAACGCCAACTGACCACTGTCCACCGCTGGTCGCTGTTAGACCTCAGCTAACCAGCTAACTCTGCGTCGTCGCTGCTGCTACAGCGGCGGCAGATGCTGCTGTCGCTGCTGTTTCGACTGCGTCTGTTGTCGCGATGTCTGTTTCATGTGTTGTTGGTGATGCTCCTGCTGCTGCTGCTGTGGTTGTTGTTGATATAGACCGGCTCAGACAATGCTGGTTATCACTACGCTGCCTCCCATCGGAGTGTACATACAGCATGGCGATGCGCATCATCGGCCTATATCACCTATAGCCCGGTCTTCACTTTGGCGGCCGTTCGTTATGCGACCTGCCGGCGCCGCTTATAACAAACCTGCAAGCCACGTCAGTGGCAATGGCTTTATTAGTGGAATTGCATTTCTGACTACTAAAACAACAACAAGAATAGCTCTATTCCAACACATATACCGAGCAAGACGGCTTAATGGCCAAAGCATTTGCCTTGCATTCGCGAGGCCTGGGTTCGAGACACAGACCGGCCACTCCTAACTTGGTTTTCATGGTTCCCAATTTACCCAAGGTGAATTCCGGAGTGGACTAAAAATCGACCATGATCGGAAAAAAACGGGGAACACAGATGTTTCAATAAAAAAAATAGTGCATTACCAACCCCCATAAAAAAATGAATCCAATATTTTATCAAACCCCCATTAAAAAAAGAGAAATTTAATATTCCAATATCCAATTCTGTTCCAACAACTGCTACTCCATTCTTCTAGAACCACTGCTACGCCAACATGAGGTGCAGGCCATGGTCGCCGTTACGGCAAGCTACATGTCGAGTCTGCCTTCTCCCGCGCATCAATCTCCTGCTGCAACAACAATACGGACAATGCCACACAAACACAATGAACACCACTGGGTAAGCCACTACTCAATTGACCGGCCAGTCAGCAGCATTTCAGTTACATGCTGAGTGGCGTACAGCTCTGTCTTCGACGCCGCCGCAGCCGCCCCTGGTTCCGGTATCAGCGGCCTGTCGTCGCCGACCGGGCGTGACCAAACTGCACAGCGTCCGTGACCACTATAGGGCGTTGAGTAACTACTGGAAAAGCGATCGGGGCGGCCAGTTCTCTTCGTGTGTGTTATTCGATTTGACTGGTTAGTATGTATTGTTTGTTGTGTTGTTGAGCCAGTCTTTGTTTTTCCTTGGTCTTCTTTCCCTTCTAGTTCTTCGTCCACCCAAAGTCACAGCCTACCCTTCCCCAGGCTCTTCTTTCTCAGGTCCTCCCTCGTTCTGTATAGGTTCGTAGTCGTGTCTGCTGATGATGTTGCTGTTGCCTGGCCGATCCTGAACACGATGATGGTGATGGCGATGATAAACGCTGTCGTTGAGTGCTGACCCTATGTAGGCTGTCGCGTCGCCCCTGCGTGTGTGTGCATGTATGCTTGTATGTATCTGTCTATATGTGTACGCGGGCACATCTATGTATGACGCCCATGCTGGCGCTGAGCATAGCTTTCCGGCTTCTCTATCCGGCCCGCGGTCATTCTTCTCTTTCGCATCGTTCCTCAACCTGATCATATTCGCTAGCCTTACCACACCACCACTATCGCCGCCACAACCACTGCCGACGGCCGACGAATTGGCCGAAGACTGTCGCGACACTGTGGCGACTGATCGCCGGGCGTTGCCGGCTATCGCAACGATGAGATGAGTAAAAGCCTGAGTCTGAGACAACGCCTCGAGACAACTGCCTCAACTCTACAACTGTGCGAAACAGACGGACCTTTCGTACGCAGAAGCGACAGGCCGACAATGGAGACCACGGGTGAACGACGCCGGGCAGCAGCGAAATTCGACTGCACATCATAGCAGCTTTGACACATTTCGATTGGAATCCCGAAACAGACTGGATTGAAAGCATTGCGAAGATTGTTTTTACTAACTGTTCGTTGATTTAATTATGCTGTTGTTTGCTATCAAATTCCATTTAGCAATCACAGTATCCGTCAGAGAGCGTTTAATATCGTAGATTGGCAGGCATTCTGAGGGCGGAAATGTTTTGCCGAAGATGTACAGAACACTTCCGTCCTACAAAAAGTCCATGAAAGTCTTAAAAATATTCAGTCTAAAATCGAAGCGCATTTAGCTAAGTGAAGCATGGGACCGGAAGGGGAAAAGGGAAAGGTGGAGAACAATAACAGCGATTGATTACCTAAGGCATAGTACTAGCCCTTTGGCCTGACTTACTTATGATGTGTTTCATTACACGAAATGCTGTTGACTCAGAAATGATTTGTAAATGGCAGAAATACAGCTTGCGTATCGCTGCTATTCTATATAACGCCGCGGTAAACCTTAGAAAGTGCAATCTTATAGACGGAAATATTTCAAAATAAAATGCGTCGCGGGTTCGATCCTACAGTCACAAGTAACTTTTGGGATGTCAGCACGCCGCGGTGCCTCGTGACCCAATAAATAAACCTAGTAGCATGGCTTAAAAAGCGATCCGTTACTCGGCTGTGCTTTACATTAGACCATATGCTGCGTGTCGTCATTCATCGTTCCTGAGTCTCTCGGGCTGAAGTACCCGTCCGGATGAGTCTACATCCCCAAACTGACTTAGCGTAACACACCAACGTTACATTTGGTGGAGATGCCTCGATCTCTCTCTACCACCGGACGGCGAACCAACCGAGGCGACAACGGACGATGCCAGTGAGCACCGCTACATTTGGTGGAGATGCTTCGATCTCTCTCTACCAACGGACGGCGAACCAACCGAGCCGACAATGGACGACGACGAAACAGCACACGGAACGCGACGAAAAGAATCAGCACCAGTCAACAGACCTAGACCCCCTTCCAGACACGTCAACCGTTCCATACCCCCACCCAGCCACGTCAACCGTCCCAGACTCACGGCCAACCACGTCAACCGTTCCGGACTCACGTCCAGCCATGTCAATCGCTCCAGACTCCCGTCCAGCCACGCCCATCGTTCCAGACTCACGTCCAGCCACGTCCGTCGTTCCAGACTCACGTCCAGCCACGTCAATCGTTCCTGACTTACGTCCAGCCAGCTCAACAGGTCCAGATTCAAGTCCAGCCAGCTCCACAGATCCAGACTCACGTCAAGCTGTCTCTACTGCCGACTGCCACTTTAGCCATCATGGATAATCAAAGGTTTCCGGAGGAGCGACAGTTCTATCTGCCCAGCCAGCACATGACGACACGGCGCACGGACCTCACCAAACGACGACCGACCATTAGCAACAGCCAGGACACCGAAGCCGACGACGCCCCCCGACCACAACCACCGAAGCCGACGACGCTCACCGACCACAACCACCGAAACCGACGACGCCCCTCGACCACAACCACCGAAGCCGACGACGCTCATCGACCACGGCCACCGAAGCCGACGACGCCCCCCGACCACGGCCACCGAAGCCGACGACGCCCCCCGACTACAACCACCGAAACCGACGACGCTCACCGACCACGGCCACCGAAGCCGACGACGCTCACCGACCACGACCACCGAAGCGGACGACGCTCCCCGACCACGGCCACCGACGCCGATTACGCCCCCCGTCCACGACACCGTCCATACGCGACGAGATCCGATAAGCGATCAATCCCGACCACGAACAACAGAGTTCAAGACATAGTGCCATCGGTCGTCTTTCCCCGGTTTAAAAGCGTACAAGCCGCCCGGGTAAGTTGCGCAGAACAAGACCGAAATACGACCATGACCAGCGTTCATTCTTGCCCGGTTTAAAAGCGTACAAGTCGTCCGGGTAAGGTGCGCAGAGATAGACACAGTTGAACCATTTGCCGTCCGCCCAGCGCCATTTCCTTGTGAAACTACCCAGGACATCGCCTGGAGGAGTGTAAAGACCGAAAACGAGAGTTCCACCGCGCGGGAGTGCACGCCCGTGCCGACTCAGCTCCACCCAGGCGAGAGATGTCTCAAGTGACAGCAAGCCTGCATTCAACCGAAACTTTCCGAGCGACACATCAGACGACAGCGACCTTCCGGGGATCAACAACATGTATGAATTGCCGACCTTTACAGACTAATCTCCAACCTCAACAAACCGACCTGTCCACTAACACGCGCCAAACCTCTGTTGGCCTCACTGTTGGCTCGGGACGAGCCAATTATGAGGGGGGGGGGGCAGTGTAACGAAGTTACTGGGTACGCGTCATAGCGCAAATCAAATAAGTCTTAACCAACCACGTCCAACGGCTACAGCGCCCTACGCCAGAATCTCAACGTACACAACGTTCACCGACCGATACATGTTTCAACCGAACAAGACATGTCTCAACCAGCCAGCAGAGAACAGCCACAGCCTTTCGCGCCAAAACCCCAACGTCCTCCGCCGTCCAAACGATCATCGGCCGACATCGGGAGAGGGTCGACCTATGATCGGTAGTCCAAGTCAAACAGTCACTTAACCTGTATTCCAATACAATACAATACAATGCAAAGTCTCCTTTTATTGAAAAGGGGGTGTTAAAATCACATAGTAGTCTTTACACTCATGGGCACGTCGCGAAACTCTCCATCCAAACGCGTTATTCACAACTTCGACATTAGCAATTTCCGGTGGAGTAATTTACACACCACTACGTAGATTATTTGGACGTAACGTAAAAAGGGGTACTAAATGTATTACTGCGGATTAGTTGTTGAAAAAGTCTCACGTCAACTTGCATTTGGTACTCGCTCAGGGTTGGGAGTGCGAGACTCTCGCGTCTTACATTGCAGCGCCATGCGACTCGTTTGACAAACTTATCCTGCACTCGCTGGAGCAGTTAACGAAACAAACACAAACTGCTGTACATTTCGATCGATTTGAGAGCGGGTTCTGACACCCCAAGGGGTGCACGCCGCGGTGCCCCGTGAACCAATAAATAGACCGCATGGCTTAAAAAGCGATCCGTTGCTCGGCTGTGCTTTACATTAGACCATATGCTGCGTGTCGTCATTCATCGTTCCTGAGTCTCTCGGGCTGAAGTACCTGTCCGGATGAGTCTGCATCCCCAAGCTGACTTAGCGTAACACACCAACGTTACAATATTAAGCCCACTCTGGCATACTGTGGCAGGAGGTTGTTAATTTAATATAAACTAACAACATCTGTCTTGGCGTTTTTCCGTATGTGGCAATGGCGTTTAATGACCTACGGCGTTGCGACTTTCTTCGAATGCTTGAATGTCTACGTGGCTGCCGGGTTAGTACGGTCTAGCTAACAGAGGTCATATATATATATATACATATATATATATATATATATATATATATATATATATATATATATATATATATATATATATATATATATATATAAATAAATAGATATGGAATTTTCTCAGTTAAAGAGGTTTGACTAAAAAGATTGTGCTCGACGTTTGACATCACCCATGCATCAACAAGACTAGACTGGAGTAATCCATCAAAATTCGCTGGCGAACGAGACCGCCAGCGTACCATGCTCACGAAACTTTAAGTCGACAGAGACTAGCATACCGAGATCTTTCGTCACTGTATAGACACGTTTTGTCAAGTTTCTATAAAAGTATTTCTGTCCAACCTTAAGCATTAACAATTTTATAAATTTCATCATTATATGCGTATACTATAGTTTTTGCATACCCGGAAGCATGTAAAGCTTTAAATTTATTGTGTGGAATTTTAATGAGAAAACGCTATGTCCGACATAAGCTGTATAATTACAATTACAATTATGTTTATTTTACTCAAATTGAGTATAATATACATTCAACATGTTTCTTCATGAAGCTCTATCTTCTTCACGCTTCCGATGAGAGAAGTAGTGCAACGATTTTCGGTCCAGCGCTGTGCATTCCACTGCATGGTACTTGGCACACCTCTGCAGGCAGAACCGGCAGGTGCACAACTCGTACTCCTCGTGAAAGGTTGCGTTTGAACATACCAGGTAGTGATAACCATGCACTATGTACCTGGTATATACGTGGCGATTGTCACATGCAGAACCAGACCAAAGGTGCAAGGCATTGAAAACGTCCAAACCACCGACCTCCCGTCTAGCCTGTTCGACTTTAGCTTCCCAATCCGAAATAAAACATTCGTAAGGCACTGTACGCGGCATCTTCAGCCTTATTCGGATTGTTTCAGCAACCGGTGGGCAGCCTGACATGAGATACACAAAGCGGTTCCTCGCTCGGATAGGCAAGCAAAGCACTCGCTTCATATATAATGAAAGACACTTTTCAAGCTGGTTAAAATTCGCCAGCGTGAGGTGGTTCCACACCCTGTCAAGACCGTACAGCAGCCCCGGAACAATCTTAAGCATGAAGAGCCTCACTGCTGAAAGAACAGACAGTCTTCGGACATTGCCTACTTCAACGTAAAGAGAGACCTTCCATACTGTTTCGTACTACTTCAACGTAAAGTGCCTTCCATACTGTTTCGTTTACATGCGCTGTGAACGTCGTTCCTGTATAATGAACCCGAATGCCAAGATACTACATACATATTGTTTATTTCGCAATAATTTTGCATTTCAAGATGGTACATAAATACAATACAATCATCATTATTTACAATTTTAACACTTTAGCGACCGTCCCACCGGGCAAGAAAGTGCAAAGACCGCCGATGCGACTGGCAGCTCGCTGCGTGGTATTTAGCGCATACCTGCGAGCAGAACCGGCAACGACACTACTCGCCAACTTGATGAAATCCTTGAGTTGAACACACCAAGTGATGATAGCCATGTGCAATGTACCTTGTGTACACGTGCCGGCTAGTGCATGCCATTCCCTCCCAAAGCTCCCTGGTGAGGTGCACATCTAACTGCGCTACCTCAGCCGAGGCCTCGGTCACTTTTCTCTGCCACTCCAACAAAAATTGTTGAAGTGGCATTGTAAGGCCAAGATACTGGAAAGAGTTAACAAACTCCAGTGGTTGGCCGCAGCAACGTATAACGTCTCTGGCAGCCAATCGACCTCCACGCCTGAACTTCATGGCCTTGGTCTTCCTGGTGTTTATCTCAAGTCCCTTCGAGACAAGGAAAGCCTCTATCATAGAGGTAATGCGCTTGATGACACCTAAATCGCGATGAGCGACCACGATATCATCTGCATACATCACCACTACGGCTTTTTGGTACTCCTGTCGGACGTAACCGACGAGGTCAGCAAAAAGAAGTGTAAACGAGACGCAGCTTAGCGAGTCTCCTTGCGGAGTTCCCATATTTTGCTTAATCTCTAATACACCCTGCTCACCGTCTACCAACAAGGTGTCCTCCTCAAAGAAACTTGCTATTACACTCAGAAGAGAGCCACCCACTCCTGCTCGTTGGAATGCTTCAACCAGCAGATGGCGAGGGGCTCTGTCAAAGGCCTTGACGCAGTCAATAAAGACTGCGTACAGATGACCTTTGGGTTATGCCACAGCTCGCTCGATTTCTGACTGGAGAACGTGGATTGCATCACCGGTGCCTCGGCCTCTCCTAAAACCGAATTGCTCCGGTGGAAGTGCCTCTTCAGCCACCCGCTCAATCCGTCGAATAACCAGCTTACAGAAAATCTTCTTTAATGTGCGTTCTGACGCCACTCCACGATAGAGATTTGGATCCTACTTGTCATCACCATGCCTACCCTTGAACAGAAGAGAACGCCTGGCGACATGCCAGACTTTAGGCATCCGCCCCCTCTTTATAATTTCGTTAAAGAATTCACAAAGAGTTTCTGGCAAGAGAGGAAGTGACTGGATTCAATGCTCATAGCAGACCTGATCGGACCCTGAGCTCTTTCTCTTCAGGAGTGACCGTAGGACCTGACACACCTCCTCCACCTCGAAAGGCAGATTCATGTTGTGCTGTTCCAGCATAAGCGGATGCTGTACGATTGGAGATACGGCCGCAACGTCACGATTGAATAAAACATTTGTTAGGTGGCTCTTTACCTGCCCGTCGCTAAGCGGGTCCACCGCCCTACAAGGTCGCACGATGTAAGCTGAAGGCTCTCGTTCTGCCCTATCGAGCAGCCGTCGGTTGTCCCGCCTTGCGTGTTCTCTTTTATGCTCATAGCAGAGTCATATATAAGCCTTTCTACGCTCAAAGTAGTCCTGCCTGGCTTGCAGTAATGATGGTGCTCTGGCTCTTGCTTGGCGCAGGAGTCCGAGCACTTCGCCGTGGACATGGTAGCAGGCTCAAGAGTACCACGAGCGTGATCTCTTTTGCCATAACCTTTTTCACTTCACTGCACTTCTCATCATTCTCTCCAACTGATCACAAGTGGAATCGATGTCAGGGCTTACCTCAAGACCGCCCACCGCTCTGTCCAAAAGAGATAGATTAATCCGTCTCATTGCAGACCAGCGCGGCGGGTTATGTCGGTTTCGCCAAATACCGGGAACATCGACAACGGCCAACACTGGTTGGTGCAGGTCTTCCCCGACCTCCCGCAGGTAAGACAGCCAGCTGGTGAAACCCCCGCATATCATTGATATGCAGTTCGTCCCGCTGAAATGTCTCCGTAAGGACGGCAATGTCAACCAACTTACACATGTCATCACGTGCAAGATCTATTGCCCCCTTAAGTCCTTCACAATTCCAGAGAAGCACTCGCAGAGATATGTTTGCCCCTAAGCTTGCAGTTCTAGAACTGGTTAGTCACTTACGGGGGCTTGGACCACCAGGCGCACTAAAACTCTCCTTAACCATCCTCTCGTAGGGGACGTCCCCAACCCAGCGACGGAACAGGCTTCCCTTCGGCCAGAATTCATTTCTGCAACAGTTTGCGTAATCTTCATCACGCACCACCACACAGAACACAGCATCACTACTATGCGTAACTAGCTTCCACACCGCTTTCACATTTTTTTTAAAGAGAGGTTTAGGAAAAATGTGTTACGCACACCCAGTGGATGGTAGTACTGGATACGATAAGCAGCACCCGGTGGTCTGGGTAGTGTGGGACTCCCCGTTAGTCAGGGTTTACCCACTAAAAACCTTACTTCCTCTCGTGAATTCCCCTCAAAGTTCAGAACTGACTAGGCAGTACTTCGAGGCCATGAGGGGAGAGTCGTCTGCTAGAGTCGTCTAAATTTTCAAACAATTGTTTTTGTGTTAGAACCAGCCAAGGGGTAAGAAGAAGCTTTTCGGAAGGAATAAAGAGCAAGGCAATCCGCGACGGTATGATCAACGGTGTCGGGGGTGCCCAAAGTGCAGAGAACGCAGATGTCGATGGAGACTTGCCAACTCTCATCATATATGACTGGAATTCTCCGTGTCCAGTGAACACCTGAGTAGTGTAATAAGAGAGACCTTGTTGGGGGAGGGTGTTGTACCACAAGCTTAAGCCATCAAGTAAATACCGGGTCCATCTTCCTCGATGGCTATTGGAAGGTGGGTGGTGCCACTCCTCGATCCATTGCTCGAGGGCGTTGTTATCCGCAAAGGTGAAGTCCGTTGTGATGTCTAGTCGGCAGGTGGATTGTTGTCCAGCCATAAGGTCCCATGGTACCATTTTAGCCAAAGCTATGGCAACGTCGGTGCTGACAGTTCGGAATGCCCTGCAGATTAGTAAAGCCGTTCTTCTTTGGGCCGAGCGGAGTAGTAATCTATTGGTCTTTGTGCGGAGGGGCAAGTCGGCCCATATTGGTGCCGCATAAAGAGCTATTGACTGAGCGGCTGTCGACAGAAGGACGCGTTTTAGATAGTCGGCTCCTCCCGTTTTTGGGAGAATACGGCTTAAAGATCGACTTACTCGGTGAACATTTCGTGTTATTGAAGTTATGCGGAAATGTCGCGACGGTCCATAGCTTCGAGTATCCTCTCCCAGTTGGCACTGTTAAAGGCGTTTTTAACATATAATAGAATTAAAAGAACATAGGAGTGGGTCTTGGGTGTGGCCAGAGTCTTGCAACCGGCTGTTTTGAGTATAATCTCTATAGGGTCAAGTGTAGAGTAACCGTTGCGAAATCCATGTTGCCTGGGGGACAGGGCTTCTAGTTCCTCTATTGCTTCGTTAAGGCGTGTGTTGATGATATTTTCAAATAGTTTCCCTAATGTGTTTAGGAGACAAATTGGTCTGAAGGATCCTAGAGTTGATTTAGGAATAAGCGCTAGGTAGGTTATCTTCCATTGTTTCGGGAAGGTGCCTTGAGAGAGAAGGTTTGTTGCAAGTTCTGCAATGAGGGTCGGATGTTGTGTAGCAAAGAGCTTGACAACCCCAGGTAGGACTCCGTCAGGTCCGGGTGCTTTTCCCGGCGCAAGTTTTTCGGCTGCCTGCAGAACCTCGTCCACCATGACTGGGGGAACGGTCGTTAGATCCACAGGAATTTCTATATGTGGTCGAGGGGAATGAGTAGGAAAGTGAACTTGCCGGTGTATCTGTTGCGGGGAGGGGTGGAGGTGAGGTGCGGATCTTTCCGCGGACTATTTTGTAAGGTAGTCCTCAGGGATCGTGTTGTACCAGGTCGATGAGTGCCTGCCAGTATTCTCGTTTTGACTTACGGATGGTGTCACGCAGTTTGTCCCTGTTCGTTCTATAGGCTGTAAGTAGGAGTTGTTCTCGTGCCACCGTAGGTTGAAGGAGCTGTTCCGAGTCTCCTCTTCGACGTCTCCGTGCTATCCAGGTACGGGCGCGGGTCAGGGTGCGTTTTGCTCGGATGAACGTCTGTCGAGCTACCTTAACTTCTGCGTTCCACCAAGGCTTGGGGGTACGTTTACCTGTGTGGCGTCGGGGTTTTCCGTCAGACTCCCAGCAAGCGCATTGGATGAGATCTGAAAGAGCTTGGGGCGTGAGTGACTCTGATGGGAGAGTATTTTGTTGAAAAAGGATTTTGAGTTTTTTCTCATTTAGGTGTCGCATCTGCTAGGTTTTTTGGTGTGTTCCGCGGGGCCATGGTGTATTTGGACATTAAGTAAAACAAATACAGTTGTGGTCGCTGAGAGATTCGGGCTCACTATGTACCTCCCAGTCAGTGATGCAAGAGGAAGACGAGATGTCAGCCATGGTTAGATCAATGAAAGATTGCTGGTTTGCTCGAACGAAGGTAGGTGTCGAGGCATCAATAAGTAGGATTAGCCCCGCTGAGCTTATCCAATTCATGAGTAGTTGTCCCCTGTTGGTAGTGGTTCGAGAGCCCCAGGCTATATGAGCCGAGTTGAAGTCTCCCGTGATTATTAGATATGTGGGTCGTAGAGAATCGATTGTATTGGTTAGGGAGGATAGGTAGACATCAAATTCAGAGTCCGGTTTATTGGGCGAGAAGTAGCAGGAGAAGATATATATGCCGGGTCCGACTTGAATCCAGTTGTATCCTGGGGCCGATCCATGTGATGTGATACTCAGCGTATGGTCTTGTCCCGGCTACCATATGGAGGTGTCGTGATCACCGTTGGAGTAATTGTTTGGTAGCTATTTTACGGTGTTAATATTAGGTTCTGTGAGAAGACAAAGATTGACTTGATTCTCTTGCACATATGCCTGAAGAGCATCATAGGCTGCCCTACAGCGATTGATGTTTATTTGTAATATTTTCATGACGATTGGTTTGGTTTTCGTCTGGGGCGGATGATAGTCCATTTGGTCTCTTCGGTAGGAGTGTTAGTTGTTGCGGTAGTTGTATTGTTGTTTGCTGAGGCGGTGTTAGAAGCCTCCTTTGGTGTGGTGGTGTTAGTTTCTGTTGAAGTGGTTTTGGTGAGGGAGGTAGACGTGGTAGCGTTGGAGAAAGTAGTTGGGATATCTGCGTCCGGGGTAGAGGCCGTGTTTTCAGAGAGTTTAGGATTCTTTGATTTGACTACTTGCTCTCGATAGGAGGGGCATGGCATTGCATCTGCTCTGTGTCCGTCTTTATTGCACGTTATACAGTGTATTTTGTCAGCTCCACAATCCCTGGTTTTGTGTCCTACAATTCCGCATCTGAGACATAGGTCTTCCTCGATTAGTTACATGGAACACTTTTTGGCTAAATTTTGACCGAGCCATTTCCCTAGACAATTGGGGTCCGCAAGTTTATGCCAGTCGTTCGTTAGATCTAGTTGTGCGACAGCGACAACAAGAAACAGTAAAATGCGTACATACTTTAGTTGACACGCACATATAGTTGTAACTGTATGGTACTCTGTAACATGTGAAACTTGTGATATTATTACAATTTCACGTAGACCCAAAAAAGCGTTCTGCGCTAGTGACATATGCTAGCTTTGTATTTGCTGCACCCAGGGTAGTACTAAACGAGGACAACTCGTTTGCTATTTTTTTTAAGACAGAGTTTTGTTTTAGTAACAGTAACGTGGCATTGTATGCAGTGTGAGTCACAATCTATAAAAATATATGCAACTTCTTTAGCAATTTCTAAACATGTGCCTCACAATTGACGTATGCCTTGCAGCAAAAAAACGTCTTAGAGTGTTATACTAAAACAGAAATGCGCATACTTAAATGAAAATTGGAATTTTTTTTCCGCAAACACGTGTTTATAGCTAAATTTTTTTTGAGAGTGCTCAATTCTCAAATTTTATTTATACATTATACACAGCATAATTCTAATACGTAATCAGAGCAGACCCGGTAGACCACTGCCTGAGGGCAGCGAACTTAGCACCGCAGCCGCATTTCCACGTTGCACTTCGATTGATATTCTTTGTAGCAGAAATTCCCCTGCCCTTTTCTCATCCTTCTCACTTGAAATTTTGGAAACATTTGGAAATTGACAATGTTAGTTTGTGTGATTTTTCTCTTGCATGCCTTTTCCTGTGAATACATTCGTCCTGAAGTAACTCTGGAGCAAAATTCGGAAACTTTACGCATAAACGTTATATATGTCGAGCTGCAAATTGATACGGGGTGGCACCCACCGAGGACAAGATGCTCAATAAGCTAATTTCGAACGACCACTGTTGTGACACATTTCTTCCGTAGAGTAGCTACAGACACCCGAAATAGTTGCAACATTTAAGTAGTAGACCCTGCGAATTCTGTTGTAGCGCATCGTGTGTATGTGTCGCAAGACTCACGGAAACTAGCAGTAATTTACGTCTGATGAATTAACTCCCCTTTAGTGCTAAATAAACTGCATTATCCTCTCCATGAAACCCATGCTGAAACTTCTGAGTCCAAAGGTGGCTGACTGTTTAACAAAACTCTCAGAAGCACTCTCTAGGGATGGTAATCGCACGGAGTTTTTTTTCATTTCTATAAAACGGCTAATTCAAACGATTTTCGAAACGAAGTTCCCAACTCTCCCAACATCGTCATTGGTAAATCTTGGCATGACATCTATACAAAATGCTTCCACTTCTCTTCAAACTTGAGTATCCTAATAGACCCTACAACATGGACCGATGATCGAGACCAAATGATATAGTAAATCAAAAAGTGCTTCTTCACAACTGGAACCTTGAAAAGACGCAATACCTTGTCACCAATAAGACCACGAACAGATTTGGCAAATCAGCACGCCTTAACTGACGTAGCACGCTTTCGTTGCATTGCGAAACAAAAGAGTCCGGGATAGATAGATATAATTTCTGTTTAACTACTATCTTTCCTGTTGATCATAGCTGTTTAACTATTGTCTTTTCTGGAAACGCGTCATAAACACATTCTAAGCACCCTCAACCAGTTTCCTATTGAGTTATGTAGTGAACGACGCATGACGCGTACGCCTTGAGGTATCTGGTGGCGAGGCGATGGAAGATGGGGTGACGTGGTTGGCCGACAACTTGATGGTACTTCCGTGATATGGTATAAAGCAAGATTGAAGTGGGCAGTAGACTTTATGACCAAATTATAAAAAGCGCTGGCGTATGACACCGTTTATACCGGAGCAGTTTTTACCACGTAGTTATATCCTGCCTTTCTGTCTTTCCAAATTGTTTTAGGAACATTAATTTGGGAACATTTCTTAAGGGATTTCCGAGGTCTCAGGGAAAAAAGCCACTGCAATAATTATTTCTGAATAAAGACGTCTCTCAAAGTTATGTTGTGCTATATGACGGAAAAGATTGGCTGTTATTTATTGGGGTGTCGAATAAGATTGTAGTATTGTCTTCGTCAAAGATTTTTATTTGAGCAAGAGCAATACTTACAACAACAAATTAATCAATAGTGTATTATCTGTTGCTGTTTACGAGCTTCTACCTTTTATCGAACAATTTGTTAATTCTAGATTGCTAGAAGGTGTCAAAGTAGTTGTTCAGCTAGTTTTTAAGATCCAATTCGTCGTCGAGGGTAATTCCCCTCATTGACTCGACATGAAGTAGAAAATGTGATAATCAGTTGGCGCAAGGTTTCGAGAGTTCGGTGGGTGCTGAAGAACCTCCCATTCGGGATCTTAGAGTGCGGTGTTGACGACTTGGGCAACATGGGACCTGTTGTCGTGAAGCAGTAAGATTTCGAGTCTTTTCAGTCGAATAGGCTCATTTACGCGGTGCGATTTTCTGTGGCGTTCTTTTTGAGTATTTTTACTGCACTATACTTTCCCAGTCTTAATAAACGCAAATTAAAATCTTCTTTGGGTGGAGATCCTGGAAAGGGGGTGTTAAAATGCATACAAGAAAAAGTACAAAGTAAGCTCAAATTTACTATTAGAATTAAGAATGCCACAAATAAAAGATGGGTTAAACAGATGCTGGTGAAGACGGGACTACGGATCAAAACGAAGTGGGATCGCAGAGCAGAGTTCGCAGCTAGGGAGATTAGGTACAATAGTCAGCAATGGGCAAGAGCGAAGGTATCGGAGAAAATGGTGAAATGGAAGGTAAAAAGTCATATAAGTGCAAATGGAAAATGACGATGAGTTCCAAATCGAGATTGGCAGGTATATAAAGAAAGGAAAAGCAGGAAATGGGCGGGGTAGAAGGTACAGAATGTTGAGTTTGTGGGTTAGAGAATGAGTCAATAGAACATATTGGAGAAGAATGTACAGTCCCGGGGAACCAGAAATATAGACCTGTTGGAGGCCCTCGTATGTTTAGTGAATGTGCGTATCTGTACCTCCGACCACCCGACAACAACAGCAACAACTAAAACAACAGCAACATCAACAAAAACAACAGCAACAACAACAACAACAACAGGACGAAGGTGGTTGTGGTGATGGTGCTGATGATAACAATCATGGTGGAGTTTTGTTGTTAATCGCCATCAATGGCTGTGTCCACTGATCAAATACCGAGTTAGTAGTAGTAGTAGTAGAAGTAGTATTTGTAGCAGCACTGGTAGTACTGCGGTACCGGTCAGCGTAGTCGTCGCTGTCAAGTTGCTGTTAGCTTGCTGACGCCGATGTTCACGCGATGTTTGTTGGACGTTGGATGAGCGGCAAAAGCGGTTTCAAGTTCGCCGTACGCCATCGTAGACAGCGGACATTTCGACAACGGACGTTGGCCTGTCAACACCAGAAGAAGATCAAAACGACGACAAGGGCGAGCTCAACAACAACAACAACAACAACAACAACAACAACAATAACAACAACAACAACAACAACAATAACAACAACAATAAACACAACAACAAAACAAAATAACAACAACGACAACAACAACAACATCAACAACAACAACAGCAACAACAACAATAACTACTACAACTACTACCATTTCTACGACAGCAGTAACGGAAACAAGAACAACAACGACAACAACAACAACAACAAAAACACAATAACTACTACAACTACTACAATTTCTACGACAGCAGTAACAGAAACAACAACAACAACAACAACAACAATAACAATGTTAACACCAACAACAACGACAACAACGCATATGACCACGACGATACTGCCGTGGCCGTTCTCACTGTCGGCGGGAATACAAGGAAAACCGTCGTCGTAAGAACAGTCCCACACAGTACGTATCCAACGCGGCGTGTTCACAAGTGTGCTTGCGGTATTCAGTTCTAACTGAGCCGACGCACACCGAAATGTCGAAAGGCAGACAGACACTGATCGTCGTCCTGGTCGTCGTCGTCGTCTTGAAATGCGCACGCAGCACTCCTGCTATCCGTGCGAGTCCTGTACGTGTCAGAATCTGGCTGATTCCGGTGTATGTGTGTGTGCGTGCATTTCTGTCTGGGTAAGACTGGTCGTACCTGTGTGTGAGTGTGAGTGTGAGTGAAGTATGTAAGGGGGGGGGGCGGTGTGGGCTTATGAACGTGTGTATGCACATTACCATATACATGGGCAGCATTATTGTTATTGTTGTTGTTGCTGCTGGCATTGCTGTGATGTTGTTGTTGCTGGCATTGCTGTGATGTTGTTGTTGCTGGCATTGCTGTGATGTTGTTGTTGCTGGCATTGCTGTGATGTTGTTGTTGCTGGCATTGCTGTGATGTTGTTGTTGCTGGTATTGCTGTCACTGTTGTTGTTGGTGTGTTGTTGTTGTTGGTGTGTTGTTGTTGTTGATGTTATTGTTGTTGTTGTTGATGCTGTTGTTGTTGATGCTGCTGTTGTTGTTGTTGATGCTGTTGTTGTTGATGCTGTTGTTGTTGTTGATGTTGTTGATGCTGTTGTTGTTTCGACCGCTCCGGGACCAGTGCATACGGGGTAGGAGGCGGGTGGTAGGGATTAGAGTGGAAGTCCGAAGCGAGGGGGCCAATCTCATCTATTCAGACCCAGAAGCGCCAGCGCTGCGCCGCCAATTGAGCTTTCGTGCGGTGATCCCCGCTTGTGAGCAGCATCAGCACCACCACCGCCAGCACCACTCAAGATGAGAGCGTTGGCCGTGTATCTATCTATCCGTCTGTCTATCTGGCTGCGTGTGTTCGCCGTCCTCCTGAAGAGCCCCGCCGACGTCCAGTTGGTTCGTTGCTCGGGCGCTGGCCTGTTGCTGGTCTGAGCTGCTACGTCGCTCGTCGCACTTCGCTCGCGTCCACTTCAAGCCGCCGCCGCCGCCGCCGACGAAGCAAGGTCGTCGAGGTCATCGAGTGAAAAACACTTATCGACATCAGCAACAACAACAACAACAACAACAGCAACAACAACAACAACAATGCTTCAACAGAGTATCTCATTGCTGTTGAGTGTTAGCAGTGCTAGTGGCAAACGTGATGCTGCTAATGATGATGATGATGATGATTATGGCATTAGCGTACTTTGCCGGCGTAGATTGCCGCCTATGTCTTGTCTGGAACGGGAGTCGCTGTTGTTGTTGATGTTGTTATTCTGATTGTTTGTGGTATTGCTATAGCTAGGGATATTTTCGTGGTCTTCAATGACGTTGTTACTGGTGTGTCCTTGCGACTGTTGTCGTCATGTCGTTGTTGTCGTTGTCGTTGTTGTTGTTGCCGCTGTTATGCTATACTTCTGGTTCGCCTTCTTAGTTCTGTCCCCTTATTGCTGTTGTTTTTGATCATGTTAGTTTGTTGTTTTGGTTGTTGTTGTTGTTGTTGTTGTTGTTGTTGTCGGTTTTGTTGTTTGGTTTGGTTGCCGCGTGTTGTTGTTGCTGCGTTATTGTGCTACTATTGTTGTTCTGCTACCGCTAGTTACAATTGATACGACTCTTGGCGCGTTCATCTCTGTCGATACCATTGTTACCGTTGTTGTTTTATAGTTGTTATAGTTTCTATTACACCTGCTGCTGCCGTTGTTGCTGTTGTTGTTGTTGCTGTTGTTGTTGTTGTTGTTGTTGTTTTTAACGCTTCTTAATAATGCATATCTCTACACGAGAGGTTGTGTCTAGCGTCGTACGTAGAGCAAAAGTGCGTTTCGTGTGCCGTACAGCGTACCGTAGAACCGCTACATCTGGCGACCGGCGATTGATTGGCGTCAAGAGCAGCTAAAGAACAAAATCGTATCATTAGCTTGAGGATCGTACGAAGACGCTTTCAAGTGCTCCCAAATGGAGTAGTACTGACAACCCCCTACGTGTGGTTGTCTATATGCGCCGCTCTGTGTGGGTGCTTACAGAATTTCAGAGGTGTCCATTTTAAAGTCCTGCTAATTTGGTGGAATTTTTTTATGAGGCTTATAATGGACGACTGCTTTGACAAATCTAGCTTGAGAAGAACAAGAATCATACTTTCGTGTAACGCTTGGCTCGACAACGTCGTGCCGTACGTAATGTTGCAACTGGCTAGTTGCCTCTCTTGACTTAGGTGTACAATCCCGGTCGATATAGCCTATACAGCGTCGCGTAGCACAAGAATAATTTTGCCAATACGCATCGAATAAGCAACCAATCACTGCGATGCTGTCATAATGTTCAATCACCACACCGCTAGGCCGTGATGGATTTGATCTTATTCTATTGTGCTAGTTAGTGGTTAGTAGTTACTAGTTAGCTAGAGGCGGTAAACGTCAACCTTGCGGCTGGTTAGCAAGAGCTCAGCGTTATCTTTTCCCCCAAAAAAAGCCGTTTTAGGTAAAATGATTGTAAACTACTTGGCAACACAGATGTGTGTTGTATTAAACACTCGCAGAGTAGTTACTTTTTTTAGGCATACAGTCGCTGGGGTTGTGCGTAGGAGTCAAATAATGAGGCGCGCAAATTGTGAAGTCAGCAGAGCATTTCTTGCCGATAGCTAATATACGCTGTTCTAAATAGTTTAACTAAACTTGTATGAAACATTAATGTCGCTATGTGATTGCACAATGTAAACGTATGCTGATGTGATGCGTATAATCAGGCTATGTCTTGACGTTGGAGTGACGGCAACGTACCTATGTTGTGAAACTGCCCATGATGGGGGCAATCGTGCACATAAGTTGACCTAGATATAACAATATCGCATATTTGATCTCGTAGATCAGTAACATGGTAGATGGTTTACTTAGGCATATTTGCGAATGCTTGGCAACAGCTCGACGGCGCATTATGAAGCCTTACGAACTCCCAATTCGGTTCAAAGAAAATAGCGACTTCGCGCCTAGCTTATAACCTAGCAGAAATTTAAAACTGAATTAACGTCAATTGCGATATAAAAATAGGCGACAATGAGTAGGATAGGGTAGTTTACTCAAGAGGACTCTATTTACGGTCATGTCCAGTAGCATGTTCTCTCCGTTCGACCGATGAAACCGGCAAGTAGAAGCTTATAGTACAAAATATGGATGTACCCGGGAAAGACACCTTTATTTTTGAGCATATGTGCGTCTTATAACTTTGCACCATCTGACATTCCGGCGTGAATGAATAAAGATTTTATTAATTATCCTGAAACTAAGCCGAAAGTTGCCAATTACAGACTAGTGCGTCTAGTCTAACAAAACTACACGGTTACAAAACTAAAAGGCTGAAATCTATCATTGACACTTGTAAACAAGGGTGTTCATCAGCGCCCTACAAGTTCATAGGTATACACAAAACTCACTAGATCTTAAAGCTGCCTTTGACTTAGCGCCACGAAGTAGGATTATCGATAAGTTAGCCTTGAAGGGAGTTCGTATCGTTTACTAAAACTTTTAAGTACCATTCTTGGGGATACTACAGTATACATCGACAACGGTGTAGGGATTGTGGGAAGAGTAAAGCAAACTACAGGCGTGGCCCAAGGAGACGGACTTAGCCCGTTGCTTTTTTCGGTACTATTGGGAGGGCTACCTAACCGGGTGAGGCAGGGGTGGACCCGAGAGTGGGCAAATACATTAATGTATGCAGATGACATTGCGATCTATGGCAGGAGTTTATTTAGGGTTAAGGAGGGACTGGAACGGCTAATCAATTTTATGGACGACATGGGACTTAGTATTAACTGGCAAATAACAGTAGCAGTAAAATTTCGAAGAGAAGGTCGATTGGCGAAAGACGATGTTCTTCGAGCCAGGGGTAATACAGTAAATTTTGTAAATAAATTCACCTATTTAGGGGTCACTATAATGTCAAATGGTAGAAGTTTTCGAAAACTTATTGAAAGCAGAGTAGGAAAAGCCATTCGAGCGGCAGCAGCAATTAAAAACCCGCAAATGTTGTCAATACATACCGCGTCCGACCTTTTCAAGATTAAAATAGAACCTATAGCAACATTTGGTGTATCACTTATATGGGAGAAATTAGGAGAGGCAGATCTACAGTTACTAGATAGAGTTCGATTTTTCTTCATAAAGCGGGTTTTGGGGTTAGCTAACTCTTGTAGGAATAGAATAGTTCATATATTAGAGGGGGGCTCTAATGACACAGGAATTACAAGTAAAACGGGGTTTACCTAAGACGACGGCCGTCGTGGCCTACACTATGAAGTAAGGGGAAAAATTAAAGGATATAGCCATAGGAATATATACGACGATAGCGATGAGAAGTACAACCTGGCAGCCGGATATAAGAATAGGCATCTAACTACGGCATTTGCAGCCCACGGGTTCCATCACGTGTTATGCAGCACACAAGAATTCCACAATCCTTAGGAGTGTTGTAGGTGCGCGAGATGCTTAGGCCATTGTGATAGATACCACGCCGCAGAATGTTCAGCAGTGCAGTCAATAGCTGAACTCGCAAGATGAGGGAAGATCCGTGTACTTATTTAAAATTTATCCAACCTGGGTGTCAATAAACCATAATAATAATAATAAAACTCAAAGTTTAGAACACAACGGACAGTTGCGTTTACAACTGACGTGGAAACTTAAAAACAACAGCAGTAAAACGCAACGATCGACAACAAAAAATAAATAAAACACATTATATTGAAGCGTTTGCAAAAAAATATTTTTGCCGTTCTGTATCCACTCGTTTTGGAGGTCTGCAGCGCCCTCTAGGCAAGCAGTTATTGTCAGAATACTATAAACTTTTCTAAACTCTGTAAGGCAGTTCCTCACAAATAAAGTAGCTCCTACCAATTTGGAGGCACGTGTTTTTGCACTTATTTCCTGAACTGCCATCGCCAAGCCTCGTTTTTTAAATTTCGTTGGAATGCTGCAATGAAAATGGTTCTTCTACGAGAATGTAAGCAGGTAAGTCCGAGGGCGCAGGCAGTTTCCAGACTCAACACAAGTGAAACGTCCACTCAAATAAGGTTATGCCATGCTGTTGGTAGGATATCAGAGGCATCATCGTTCACTTTAAACTTTTGCGGAAGAACCAGACAATCAACATGAATCTCTACTGTCAATAACTCAAATTAATTCAAGAAAAACTGACACAGACGTGTCCACAGCTTATTCAATCCAATTCAAACGCACTTTTATTTTGTCAGAGAGGGACATGTTTGCAATATTTACATTTTACAAGCCGTTACCTGGATTCATACAACAGTCAATTTACTTGTACGCCGACATGTATGCCGCTAGCATTTTGAGCTCTCAGTAACCTAGCCATCCACCATGAAAACATGTTATTTACGCGATCTGTCTTGGTACTTTGTTTTGAGGAGATGATGTTACTGCTTCTAAGATTGTTTACACGAGTGCTAAAATGGTTCGATAAATTTGATAATTTGATAATCCGATAGTCCGCTCTGGACTGCAGCTGCCAAATAGGCTCACAATATAATTTCGGGCAATGTTACACTTAAATGAAACATGACAAATTAATTTCCTTTGTACACTTTCTATTGCTTCAATGTGTCTAAATAAGACCGCCAGACCTTGCAACAATACGTAAACTTAGGAACAACTAAATTATTTCAAGGCTTTCTGAAAAAATTGCAATCATTAATTATAAAACAGCGAAATATTGTATTCGATATAATACTAGCTTATCGAATAATTTGTGTAATATGAGTGCTTAAATCCAGTTCTGGTGTCCCCGTAACCCCGAGGTCCCTAATGCTATTTATAATAGTAGTAGCCTCACTCTGCAACATGTAGTTATGGGCTCTCTTTAAACAGTACGGCACATTTCGGCACTGATATAAGCATTTCGTTATCCACACACCATTTAGAAACTGCCTCAATCGCACTCTGTAATATTTGTGTTTTGTTAGCAGTGTTAGGTCCGTATAGTTTCAGATCATCAGCAGAAAGCTAATAGGTTATCGAATCGGGGATAAGGTTTTTAAGATCTAAAATAAATATACAAAATAAAAGTAGGCCGAGGCTTGAACTCTGAGAAACGTCAAAGGGTCACGCACCTGACTCGTTAAGCTACTGTTTACGCGAACGCAAAACTCTCTACAGGTAAAATAACTAGCAACCAATGACAAAGTGCGAGTATCAACATTCAACTATCTAAGTTTCTATACAAGCTTATGAACTGGATAGAGTGATTCTTCACCAAGACGACTCCTGACCCCATGTGGATAAGATCAACTTTAAAATATCCTGATATAAATGTGTAAGTACATATATAAATATAAAATAATTAATGATTTATCGCTGGCAAGATATCACTGGAAGAGGGGGAAATTACATTGATACTAGACATAGATTCGAATGCTTTTGCAAATTCGTGGTCTCTCTTTAAGCAATATATGTATATATTTATTTCGCCGACTGAAATGGCAGCCCCTACGACTGGGACCAACGTTAGCCTTATTCAGAGCGTTATGAGTAAGATTATTCGCTGTGTTGTAGAGGCCGTGCAAGCGGCGATTTCCGACGTCATCGGAAAACTATTCCCCACATTTTTCACCGGGCTGTCCAAAACAGCTGCAGGTACGGATACAAGTAATCTGGCAGAACTTTCAAATTTTAGTGAAGTACTTCGCCAATGCATGGAGTCATCTTTACGTGTAATGCTAGGCAGTTTTGCTCGTCCACGGACCCAGCAAATAAGCGCAACGGGCAATGTATCTGAACGCTCAGCTGCGCCAACCTCAAAACCGTGGGGGGAGACAGACCTCGCTCTTATTGCTACTTTAGAGTTGCAAGGGTGCAAATTGAGGCCTTTCGCTAGTCCCTCTATCCAGCGCATCAATCTATGATGTGATCAACTTTACAGAGACTTGGGTCACCAAACCGTACTCGGCCGAATGTCCCGGATCACAACCAGGAAAACCTGGTAGAGCAAAGGGGGAGAGTGGCCATGGTTTATAATGCCAAGCATTATAGTACTAAAAGTCGTACAAAAAAGAGAACTGTGTGGTGCTTGCAGGACACAATATTAATTTAATTGCGATATAGTCGAGCCCGTTGAAAGCGGCACCGTCGATATAAATAAAAAAAACGAAAAAAAAAAGGAATAGGCTTTTTCTATGCCAGTATTCCGGATGTGGTAGCAAATAACGCTCAAACGAAAACGATCCATAAGGGCTCGCCTTGGTTCACCAAAGAATGTGGAGACAAAGCGCATTATATGGCACAAGCATACTTTTTGGGCGAAATACTGCCAAATAATGAGTTTAATTACAAAATCTTAACATGCGTTATTTTTTTGCATCATTGTATGACAGCTACATCGAAGCAAGCTGTACTTAGAGGAGAGCGGTGTTTAAAGAGGTAGTAAGACAGAAAAGGCTCTTGAGGAAGATCCAATTTCGGTCGTATAGACGGTTACACGCAGATTAACGCTTTATTGCATCCCCTATCGCATCGGAGGTGCTGGCAGCACACTTGCGACGTATCTGTGCAGCCCTTAGCCGTGGCCCCGTTTTAGTTTTCGTATGGGATGAGGGAGTCACCGAGGCTAGCACGGCTCTCTTGGGTAAGGCAGCAGGCCCTGAACTCAAATGGCAATATTCTGGCCCCCTTGTAGTACCGCGAAATTGCAAAAAACGTCCACTATACAAGCTTTTCTCAGTACTTGGTAGCTTACTCATTGCAGATGTTCTTAGCAACTACGGGCGGTATAGCTAAAGAGCAATGCGGGTTCAGGGAAGGCCGATCTACGATGTCAGCGTATGCCATCCACAAGTTATCAGTGGAGAAAGCCGTCGCTCTCTTCGACCTGAAGATAGCGCTTGCGGCCACGTAGGGCATATAGGTTTTTGGCCTTGTCTGTCTAAGAAGAATCTCAGTGCCCTTGATGGCTTAAAAATAACTTCTTGAACAATATTGCGTCTTAACAGCCGTAATAGGCCAGTGTATTTGTTAGCTTCTGCGTCCTTCCCCTCCCTGTAGAGGATCTTTGGAAGACACAGACCTTTGGAAAACAAACGTGCTCAATCAGTACCTCCTTGAGTGGGATCAAAAACTGCCTGAAACTGCTCTGCTGTGCAAAATACGACAAAGCCACCGATCGTACAAACATGGTGAATTGTAGAGCTCGTTAAAGGTAATAGTTTTTTTCTAACGAATGAAACATGATCTTTGAAAAGTCTTGTTTCGGAGTGAGAGTGATATCATCGACAAATGAGCATAAAATGTGCGATTGCAACACAGACCAGTCTTTCTATGCACTAAAACTAAGCAAATCGTCGTGTTCGTAAGAAAATTCTGCTTCCTCGGAAGGACATATAACACTGGCCAGAAGATGCGGCATAGTGATTTATTGCATTTATTATTTTTCGCGCTCAATACCTCGAAATCAGAATTTCTACGACCATTCACAGCGCTCTAAACTAACACATTTAAGCAAATGCACTGTTCGTGATGATTTTGTCATCACGTCTGGTTATCTATCATATGGTGCTATCTATCGTGCGCGCGTACCCCACTTGCTTGAGGTCAATAGTAGGCGACGCGACCGAATATCCGTCTAAATCAATGATGAGGTGACCAGGTACATACCCGCAATGAGGCGCGTACGGAATCGGCGTCTGGTGCGACGCTCGAAACATTCAAGTAGACTTTCAAAGAGCATTTCAAGACGATCGTCGCCAATCGCTTTGTACGACGAACACGTCTAAAGGGGCAACCTGCCCCTACCAGTGTCCAAAGATGCTACCCGAAGGCTAGAGGGCCTTCTGAAGATTTGCGTTCCCGTCGTTCACGCGATGCTCACCACCGCCGCTACTGACTGTGAGCAATGACAATAACAGCGAGCACAACAACAACAACAACGACGACGACAACGAAAACGGCAAATGTGGCCGTGTAAGCCAAGCAGCTGATGCGCCAGAGGGAAAGTGAATGATTGGATGAATACTTGAATTGAAGTCGGGGGTGTCACCCATTGTTATCGTTGAATATGTTGGTATTGTTGCCGATGTTGGGCAAATCGCTTGTTGTTGCTGCTCTTGACGAGGGTCAGTGTCAGGAACTACGATAGACTAGATCGACTGCCCCTGAGCAGCGAATAGTACGTGAGTGAGTGAGGGACATCGTCAGTGCCATGACACAGCAACGCCAGGCTGTGTGTGCCTCGTTTGTTGTACGTACGGGTGGGGCAGGCACTCAGCATGTCCGGATTATCCGACATCGGCACTGCGTGCTTGTTGAAGTGGAGGACCCTTCGATGGGCCTTCGTTTGACGTGTGAAGTCGATTCTTCGATGTTGTTGCTGCTGCTGGTAGCCCTTTCCGCTAACTTGTTGGCGAGTCGTGGTCACTGAGTGACACGCTGCCTTGCTTCTCTCGCACACAGACGTGGCAGTATTTAACGCCGGCCATTCTGCTTAAATCGTATCTTCGGCATTCCCTGGCCATTGAACAAGCACAACATGGCCCTGTTTGCGGTACGTGGAACAATTTCAGTTATTTCAGCTATGAGGATGACAATAACAACAGTAGCAACAGAAACAACAGCACTTTACTTACGCCAATTTGCTCTCAACTAAATTCGAAGACCTCAACGCATGATTCAAGTGTGCTTTGTTGGTGGCCTAGACGCCTGCGGCATACTAGTTAGTGTCTGGATTACTTCACTTTCTATGCATAGCTTAGCGGTAGGTCTCAAACTTTAAGGTTACTTTTGCAGGACAAGTTCATACCCTGGATTTTGGCAGGTGGCTGGTTGGAGGCCAATATACTCCTGCCAGAGTGGACTCCCGGACAAGTTTTGGAGGTGGCAATTTACAAGCTTTCTCTTTACTACTTGCAGAGAGCTGCGCTTACGTTGTGTGTGGTGGCGGTAACCACTCTGGCTACTCCTCCGGATTACCATCGACCTGCCGCGAAACGTGACTACGCGGCGATTGAGGAGCCCAATGATGCACCAAAAAGCTACCGTTTTGCTTACTCGTCGAACGACGCAGAGACGGACCAACGACGCGAAGAGCAATCCGATGAGGACGGAAATGTGCGTGGCTCGTATTCATTTGTGCTGCCCGACGGAACAAAGCGACGAGTGCGCTATATCGCTGACGAAGCCGGTTTCCGTGTCAAGATCGATTCGAACGAGCCCGGACTTGAAGCCAAAAATCCGGCTGACGTCAAGCTGGTTCTCTCCGAAGCGCCTAATCAGAGTTGGGCTCCTGTGCCAACGAAACCGGAATGGCAGAACGAAGTACCTGCTGCCGCCCGACAGGCTCAGTGGGCTCCCAGAGCAGCGTTGACTACTCAACAGAAATGGGCTGCGGATAATGCTTCTCCGGCTCGTCCAGCGAAGGACAGCTGGTCCAGTGTCCCTCGACAAGCGTTGGTCCATGGAGGCGAATCGGACAAGCGAGCAATCGCTAGCCCTGAAGAGTCAAGTTGGTCTAACGAGGCATCTTCTTATCAAAGACAACACCAACGACAGTACCAAGAGCAACATCACCAGCATCAGCACAAGCAACAACAGGAATGGCCCTCCAGGGCTCAATCGGCAAAACAAGGTTGGAGTGAAGAGACCTCGGCTCGAGTTGTTCAACGTCCAGGACAATGGCATCGGGGCGACGTGCAGCTGCCGCAGGAAAACGCCGCAAAATCTGGCTCGGTTGGTCCGAAAGACTGGTCGAACGACGTCGTTCAAACAGCCCCGAAGCCCTGGTCTGACAGCTTGTCGGCTAGTCAGAACAACAACGACGACGATTCACAGTGGACTCCGCGATCAACAGCCGTTCCTAGAGCAGCCTGGGCTCCACCTGCTTCACAGGCAAGACCTGACTGGTCCCAAGACTCATCTATGGCGGCAGCCAGAGCGAATCAAGGTCCGACGTGGACCGACGAAGCTCCCTCCGCTAAGCTACAAAAGGACACTGACTGGACGCAGTCGACATCCGTACCATCAAGCAAGCATGATGCTCGTTGGACCAGCAACAGCGGCGGACGGTCTCAGACTGCCTTGCCTATTGGGCAGAAAGAGCAGTGGTCCGATGAGGCAGCACCGAAATCGCTAGCTCTTCAGCAGAAAAACCAGTGGTCTGATGAGTCGGCATCGAGATCGCTACCCGTTCAGCAGAAAAACCAATGGTCTGATGAGTCAGCATTAAGATCGTCACCCCTTCAGCAGAAAAATCAATGGTCTGATGAGTCAGCATCCAGATCGCTACCCCTTCAGCAGAAAAACCAATGGTCTGATGAGTCAGCATCCAGATCGCTACCCCTTCAACAGAAAAACCAATGGTCTGATGAGCCCGCATCGAGATCATTGCCCCTTCAGCAGAAAAACCAATGGTCTGATGAGGCATCATCGAGATCGCTACCCCTTCAGCAGAAAAATCAATGGTCTGATGAGCCCACATCGAGATCGTTACCCCTTCAGCAGAAAAACCAATGGTCTGATGACGTAGCATCGAGATCGTCACCCCATCAGCAGAAAAAGCAATGGTCTGATGAGCCCGCATCGAGATCGTTACCCCTTCAACAGAAAAACCAATGGTCTGATGAGGTAGCATCAAGGTCTCTTTCCCGTCAGCAGAAAGAGCACGTCGGGTGGTCGGATGATGCTACGCCGACATCTCAACGCCAGCGGCACCACCATCACCACCACCACCACCAGGAGCAGTACCAACAGCCCGAGGAACAACCACAACACCATCGGACATCGTCAAAGTCTTCCTCGTGGCAGGCGGGCTGGTCTGAGGAGAAGCCATCGGCTTTCAGCGTGGCGTCCGTCGACTCGTCGACTAACGATGCGTGGACTCAAAAGGCCACTGCACCTGCTACAGCAAAAGTCGCCAAGGCAACCGACGCGTGGAACAACAGCGCCGATCAACAACAGCCGCAGCAGCAGCAGTACAGTCCAAAATCCTACGGCAACCGACCTGGAAGCGTAGCACGCCTTGACCGATATACAAAAGCCTCGCCCGTGCACGGTAACGTGGCCAAGGTCATGCTGGAGCTGCCGCACGCCGATAAGATCGAATGGATCCCACCGCCAGCCGTACGATCGGCCCCTCTCAAACAACAGCAGCAGCAACAACAATATCGTTGGTAGAGGAACCGTAGTGTTCTAATTTTACTTTGCATCTATCTAAACTAAAACGTCTCTAAACGCTTCTAAAAAAAACAAGTCCAGTAAGGATTCTATTGTCTGACAAACGTCTCGTTATTGCAACAAAGAATACTTTTTGATGTTCATATGTGTTCATATCAGAGCGTGAAATTTACCCGGGAGACAAACTTACATTTTGGTAAATAAAACTAAATTTGCAACCATTGTGTATTAACTACCTGCCTTGGTTATATACATACGATTGCATTGCTAACGTGAAAATGTTCAAGCGTTTGATGACTACAATAGAAAAAAAAAACATTGTCGTTTCAGATCGTTGATTACTTTAGAGGTATCACTTTTTCTATTCAAAAGTAAGTTTCGTCTAGTCCCTCCATGCTTTCCTAGGGATGCATATGTTTGTGTGTATCCGTACTGGGCGATTATATTCATTCGGAATTTCTTTGTCATGTCAGTCAATCGTTTACTAGATGCATCAAAATGTTCGTAGCATGCAATACATGCATTGTACGAACAAAGGCGTGTCTTTTACAGTTAAATTTCGGAAGAATTGGGAAGCTCAACACACCTAGTTCACCGACGCTCAATGGCCTTTACACCACAAACAAAATATTCAGAATCTTTAAACCCAAAATATTCGTCTGCCGCGCATATCACACCATTGTTGCTCTTATATTTTTTCGGGTAGATACATCTTGAGGCATTCAAACAGATAATAGACTAACGGGGCCAGGTTTGGAGAGCATGGTAGAAGCTGTACAAAATGGCATTTTAGTTCGCGTAACTTGGCTGTGGCAAAAATAGACGTGTGACCGAGCGCATTGTCATAGTAAAAGCGCACAGTCCTCTTGTGCGCCGCGGGGCGCAGTGCTACGATTCTTTCCTTCAGCTGGTCCAAAGGTCTTGCGTAGTACTCTTAGTATTGCTCTTCCTGTGAAAAAATAGTCAATTAGTAGAATACCTTTTGCACCCCAAAAAAGCGGTCGCTAAAATGGCGGTTTCGGTTGAGGTGTGCCATCGTGGGGGGGACTTTTGTCGCGTGCGGTCCACTCCCCGATGTCATTTTCCCATTCTGGATGAAGTGGTAAATCCAGGTCTCGTTGGCGGCAACGACTTGCTCCATTGTTGACTCGTGCCGTTTTGATTTCGTTTTTTTTAATGCATAAATGTTGACGCAACATTTAATGCACTAGATAGAAAGAAGGTAATAACTTATTTGTTGCCGGGTAAAGTACAGACTGTCTATTGTAATTTTAGGTCCGTAGTATTAACTTTTATCATGTAGAGGAACTTGAGACAGCGACGGGATAAGATCAAAGAATGAGAATATGAGATCAAATAATCCTACCGTAAGTTCCGATACGTTTAGCATGTATGCCACTGCTGTATGTACAAAGGAAGCATCAAATCGATAATAACTCAATGCAAATACAAGTATACGGTACAAACGCAACTTACGGAGCGCCAGGACGCAGCTCAAAATCATCAACGTTCGAATATCTCAAGAGTGTGTAGGTGACGCATTATAAACAAGGTGAGGTACTACTGAAAAAGCCGGAAAAAAACCAAAACCTGTAACAAAAAGCGGACACGTTTTATATGGCAGTATCACTTCTGTCGCCCTATGAATGAATTAAGCACCTAAGATTAATGCCGGGGAGCCACAAGCACACCGGGGAGAGCTCCAAGGTACTACTTTAGGTTTAAAGGTACTACTTTAGTTCAAATTTTATACATTTATCAGGACGTCACGCGCACCGTTAATACATTTGGAGACAGTACGACCGTGTAAGTATGTGTGTGTTTCAATGCATAATATTTGAGTTTGATTTATGTGCAAAATATTGGTGATCCTATGTATATATATTTATTTCTTTGGTCTTTATCATCGCAGGCGTGCTGCGATGTCGGGATATCCCGGATAACCGGGGCTTTCTCCGATGTGCTTTACCCGATACTTACAACGAACGGATAATTTGTGAGATTAGAGAATCCCAACGTAAGCCACGATCGCTGTAGCCGGTAATAAATTTCGCAGTTAGCGTAATATAAAATTTGCTCGGACGGAAGAATATGAAATTTAGCCTTTAATCGTGTATACCACTGCTATTTGTACAAAGGAAGCATTCAATAGACGACAAGTCGATGCAAATAAAAGCAGAGGAGCAAACGCAACTTACAAAACCATCAGAGTTCGAGCATATCAAGAGTCTCGCGTGTGGTTGGCAACACGGCGCCATGTGGCGGGCCAACTTCCGTTGTGCGTGCAGACGACTCGAGTTCTAGCGCAACGACATACGCATCGAAAGGCGGTAGTGAATTGTGTTCGGGTGTCGCCTACAGGCCGGGCTAGACGTTCCCCTAGAAGCGATACGGACTCCGGCATTAAACGCAGGAAGTGTTTATTCACCAAAACCGGCAGAGACTTACTCGGAAGATGGTTTTTCTGTGAAGACCTCACACAGAGTGAGGAGTGCAGTTTTCCGTTAGCAGCGTCAATAAGAGAAACTCAAGAGCGACATATCGTTGGGGTCTATTAATACCTTCAAGGTTATTATCCTCAAGCGCTGCACGGAATTCAAGGTTTAACCAGCCAAAGCTGTGCTTTAATTGCTAGAGAGTGGGCTATTTTGCTGAAGATGTACCTTGCAAAGGGCCTGCAGGAACTGTAGTAAGTCAGTCCACTTGGCTGTGGAGTGTCCTAATCCCCCAAAGTGTGTTAAGTGCATTGGGTCTCACGTGGCTAGTTCCCCCACTTTTCCACGTATAGCCGATCTTCGTGAGAAGAACCGAATTATCAAGGATGCTAGAGCCCTCCGACAGGCGCAGATGGTTAATCCTTCAACAGTCGCCACAGAAGAAGCGCAATATCCCGTTCCTGCGCGACTCTACACGTGACGCCACGGAAAACAAACCGTCGCTGGCAGCGGCCTTGCGATCTTCTGCCGAGACCCCGGCGCCTCCCTCGGTGTAAATCTACTAGATATAAAGTGTGTTGCAAAAAATTAGCAACTCATGTTTTTTTGTGATAATTTCGGCTTGGTTTATTTGAATGGCTTGAAATTTTAAGCGCATGATGTACATTTTTTTTTTTGAACAAGGTTATTTATTTATTATATACACAATTACAATAGTATGTTGTTTCATACATTTACAAATATTTGCAAGGAGGATATAGCAATTTAAACCTACTACAGTTACCATTGTGTTGGTAAAAAGTTGCAGCCGGAATAAAATTACTTTCCTCTATGCGAGGGTCAATTTAGGAAAACTAGTGTATCCATTATTGACGGGGTAAAAGGTGTGACTTTAAATTCTCCTTGAAGCTATTTAAGGATTTCAAACAACGCAAGCTAACCGGAAGAGTGTTCCACTCTCTGACAGCTCGCACGCCAAAAGCTTGGCTGCCCTTGCTGCTTCGATGCATGCGAATCTTCAGTGTGACCGTGTTAGATGCTCTGGTCTCTCTCGCCCCTCCAAGGCGATCAAGGCGATCATTACATGACGAAACATGAGTATAGTGTTGATTTCATTGCAATCTCAACATCGGTTCATACAAAAAATAAAAAAGTGTGAAAAAACAGTGTTGCAAAATATTAGCAACAATAGCGCCTTACAGCGTATTCGATTCTTAGCAGGGCTGTATGACTCATTTGAAACTACATATTTTATTCTAGAAACGGGTTTTTCGTCCCTTCTTCTGAATCAAATCGTAAACTCGGTCTTTCATGGAGTTAATGAGCTGTTGTAAGTACGAAAGTGGAATATTAGTCCATGCTTGCTGGACAGCTTCTTTGAGGTCCGACAAATGATTATATTGTCGACCATTTGCGTAAATCTGCTTTACCAAATGTCCCCAAAGATTTTCAATAGGATTCAGGTCTGGACTTAATGCCGGCCAGTCAAAAAGTGGCACTCCTTGTTCTTGAAAAAAGGCTATAGTGCTAGCCGAGGTATGAAACGTGGCGTTGTCTTGTAGAAAAACTGCGTCAGGTCCCCCAATTCTTCTGAAGTGGGCTTCTAACTGGGAACCGACAATGCGCTGGCACATGTCAGAATTGTTTCGGCCTACAATCTCGACTAGATCAGACTTCCCATTATATCCAAACGCGCCCCAATATTAACACAGAGCCACCACCGGCCACACGTTTCGAGAACCATTTAGGTTCCTTCCGTAAGTCGCGCCAATAGTACTGACAGCCGTCAGGGCCATCGAGATTAAATTTCTTTTCATCCGAGAAGACGATGTTTTTCCACTCGTTATCCCAAGTTTGGTATCTATGCGAAAATTCACGCCGTGCGACAATGTGCTTCGGTTGCAGTCGCGGCATAAGCTTCCTTTTCGCGTATCGCACGTTTTTGTCAGAACTTAACACTCGGCACACTGTGGATCGGTGCACTGGCACTCCCAAAGTAGTCCTGATCCTGGAAGAAGACATTTGGTCATAGGTAGCCAACTGTATGATCCTTCGCCGATCTCGAATAGTCAAAACTGGCTTACGCCCACTGTTAGATCTGCACCTTTGGGTCACTCCAGGGTGAAAGAACCTGCTGATGGTGCTCTTATACCGTCCTAATCTGGTTGCTATAGCAGTTACTGTATGACCGAGCTCAGCATATGCCTCAATTCTTGTCTTGTCGTTATCCGAAAGATCCTTTGTACGACCCATGGTTTAAATATAAGATTCGTCGTTAGTTCGGAACAACGGCTAAGCTGTACAATATTTTGCAGCTATATAACGATTGATTTAGCTAGACAATATTCCTGACATTTTATCCCTGGGATCGAATATCAGCTGTAGTATCGACTATCCTTTACAAACAAGAGCTGTGTTGTTAGCATGTTATTGTTGCTAATATTTTGCAACACTGTTTTTTCACACTTTTTTATTTTTTGTATGAACCGATTTTGAGATTGCAATGAAATCGACACTATACTCATGTTTCGTCATGTACATCATGCGCTTAAAATTTCAAGTTCAATTCAAATAAACCAAGCCGAAATTATCGCAAAAAAACATGAGTTGCTAATTTTTTGCAACACACTTTAGTAGAGTAGACTTGGTCACCTGACGGTGATATTTAACCCGGAAGGCTCGGAAGCTCAGGGTTAAGAAAGCGACGCCACCGGGCTGTACTGGAATCACCTTGTTTGATTTGACACGAGTACTCCAGTGAATAAGTCTTGACCTGGCGGCCACACTCTAGACGACTGCAGAAGCACTAAGGTGTTATTGGCTTTACTGTCGGTAGTTGATAAGCTAATGAACTTTTCCTTATACTGACGACAGCATCCTAGGGAGACCACAAACCGTTTTGGGTGGCTTTGGGGAAAACCCTAACACGGTTACCTGCCCCGTGTTCAGCAACAGCTACACAAGAAGACGACTTCCTAGGCATATGACCGTCAGACACCCAGGCGTCGGGAACTCCGAGGTCACCCCGATCACTTGTGCATTGGCTGCCTCGGAAAGATACAGACATCGGACACATAGAGGATACCATCGACACGCGAGATTTGTCCGGGTTTTGCCCTAGGCGGTAAGGGCACCCGTCGCAGGCGAGCTCACAAAAGTCTTATTGAAGGCCACTTTGAACGATGACATCAAAGTCTGGAACTCACTGTTTTCTTTCGCGGCGGTGGTTTTACGCCTTTCACGGCTCCGAAGCGACGCACGTTTCCTCACAGTGATTATCAAGAACAAACTTTGCGACTTTTCGCAGGATCTAAGACTTCAGAACATTGCAGTTGATCCTAAGACTTCAAAACATTGCTTGCTAAACGCAGTAAAATACGACTCGCAAAGTTTCCACTAGGCGTACAAAGCTTGCGCATAGCCGTCGCACTTGGTCTCGTCCGTCTTTTATCGCTAGGATCTTACCGCGAAATATACCAACTGGAATCGTGGTTTTCGGGGGCCGGGTAACTCACTTGCTTAGTGGGCCAAATATTTCGACTCTATCGACAACCCCGAAGACCTCAACGAGTGGACTTTGAAAACACTGGAGGTGCTCTTTAACGTACGCCTCTCACCCGACACAGGTTTACAGGCTCTGTTTCCCATACCCTTAAGTAAACTGGAGATACTTGACGTTAATGCGTTGGTTGCTCTTGCCATGGTCTTCTCTATGCCCTAGGCATTGGAAAAGGCTACACGGTTACTGGACGATACAGGTAAAGGGGTTTTCAATCTCACTTTAGTGGCCTTATACGAGAGATTAGCTTCCCTGTGCCGTTTTAATCCTGCTGACATTCTTTCTCAGAAAGACTGGCCGACCCAAATCCAAGAGGGGGCATTTGCTCACTCCTCGAGCAAGCCCTGACTTCGGTTGACAAGGCCAGACTTTGAGCGGTCTCCGCAAAAGGCGTTGGTGCCTATTTGCAGGATCTCCTCGATGCTAACTTAGGCACCCTACTAGATGACGACATTGTTCGGATTAGTACGAGGTTACGCGTGGGAGCAGGTCGTCTGTTCGGATTAGTACGAGGTTACACGTGGGAGCAGGTCGTGTGTTCGGATTAGTACGAGGTTACACGTGGGAGCAGGTCGTCTGTTCGGATTAGTACGAGGGTACACGTGGAAGCAGGTCTCGTATTCCCTCACCAATGTAAATGCGGCGATGAAGGGGCGACAGGCACTCCATAACCTTTCTTGCGCCTTAAACTCAGCTTGACGTGCCCGAGCCGTAGCACATACGGCACATTTAGCCGAGCCTTAAGATTCGCACGTTTTTCTTGCATTCTCGAGCTTACTGTTCCCTGTTGGAATGATGAAATGTGGCCGAACAGTCTCACCCTTACGTCCTTCGTGATGGGTTGCCTGCTGGTTTAGGATGCAACCGTTACTGACTCATTAGTCCCTTCAATGGCCAGTGTAGGATCGGAACACGCTGGGCATGCGTCTATGCTGACGGAGGCCAATAAGTGCAAGAGGTATGCCAGTATTATCTACACTTACGACTTCCGCCCGTTAGCATTAAGTCCCCGGGGAACTTGGCCCGAAATCCTACAAACGTGTTTTAAGAGTTGGCAAGGCGCTTAACTATTTGACAGGGGACACCCGAGCAGTCAAAAGCCTGCAACATAGATTTTCGCTGGACATTTAGCGGGGTAACGCCCCCTCTCGAGGCCAAAAAACTTATTATGGAAAAACTTGGCCTGCACCAGCTGGTATTTGGCATGGCGGGCGGAGCGGAGACTGCCGTACATGCAGCAAGAGCCTTTATGCAATTAAGTCTCCCCGGTACGGTACTCCTGAAGTTGGATTTTCGCAATGCATTCAACACCATCCGTAGGGATCACCTCCTTCATGCGGTTTGGGATACAGTCCCGGAACCCTTCACCTTAGTGGAACACGCGTACAAAGAGCCATCCGTCCTGTTGTTTGGCGCTGTGACGTTGTTTTCGGCATCGGGCATACAGCAGGGGGACCCCTTGGGACCGGCCCTATTCAGCCTGGATATACGTAAGCTGGTTTACTCCGTTCAAGTGCCATTTAACGCTTGGTACCTAGACGATGGCACACTTAGTGGACCGATGGTAAACTTGCTCGATGAGGTGCGCAGAGTCCTTGCTTTCGAGGCAGTCAGTGGTCTGGTGCTGAACACGGCCAAATGCGAGGTGTTCGCTCCGGGGACAGACCTTGACGACCCCTCATGGAGTGCCTTGATCGAGCTGCTACCGGAGTGTAGAGTCGTGGCTGACCACAAAATAAGCCTTCTTGGCGCACCGGTTCTGCCTTCTGCGTTGTCGGGACAACTCGACCCCTTGATGCACAGATTGTTGCAGGAACGTCTTCCGCTTGTTGGAACTCACCGGGACTCTACCTGCTTCGCTCGTCGTTCTCCGCGTGCCGCATCATACATATTTTACGGTCCATAGACTGCTCAGGCGATATGAACCATCTTCTCCAACCATTCGACGGCCAGGTGGTGGAGGCCCTACAGACAGTGCTGAGTCTAAACTTACGACCACGAGAGGTGCGCCAGGCGGCGCTCTCCACTTCCATGGGCGGCCTTGGTCTCCCCTCGGCTTGATCCTTGGCAAGCCCGGTCGTGGCTGCCTCGATGCAGGCTACGTCGGAAAATGTCCAGCGCCTGCTCCCGCCGGCGGCTCAGGCAATGTTTGAGGCGGCTCGTGACGATATAGCGACTGGACTTCAAGCTTCATCGCCTGGTCCCGATAGACTTGCCTGGGCCGAGAAGGACCACGAAGATTCGCTTAGTTTGCTGCTTGACGTATGCGGTGATGACCAGGACAAGGCACGCCTTATAGCTGTCGCTCGCCCAGGAGCAAGCGTCTGGTTGCATGCACTACCCGCTGACTCACTGGGTACCCGCCTTGATGACCGATTACCAATCCACCCGGGTATGCGTTGGCCTGAGATTGGGAGCTGATTTGGTTGAGCCACACAGATGCTCTTGTGGCGAGCCCGTCGGGCGACTCGCCAGACAGGGCCTGTCTTGCGCTTACGCAACGGACCGGCGCCTAAGGCACACTGCCCTCAATGGAATACTTGCAAGATCGCTGCAGAGGGCGGGGATTCCCTGCGTCCATGAACCACCTGGGCTTTCAGGGGACGACGCTAAGCGCCCCGACGGTATGACTTTGATACCCTTCTATAAAAGTCGTTCCCTGGTGTGGGATGCGACGGTGACCGACTTTCTGACCCCTTCTCTTGTCGGTCCCGGCGCGTCTCGCCCGGGGACTGCCGTTTCGCGAGCTGAGACCTCAAAGATAAAAAAGTATGCGGACCTAAGTCGGGCGCACCACTTTTCGCCATTCGCGTTCGAGACGATGGGTGGCCCTGGGCTCCTTACGGTTACATTGATCCCTCGGGTTGGCGGCGCGTTACAGCAGGCGACGATGGACAAGAGGGCGCACTCCTTCTTCTCCCAGCGACTGTCCCTGGAGATCCAAAGAGGTAACGCGACCTCAGTACTCGGAACTATGAGGGACTGGATGGACCCGGACCTTTGCGCCAGGGGGCGGGCAGGACTTCCTTACGGGCATGAGCGATAGAGGGGCTACGGCGCGCAGAAGGAGCAACTAGGTCGACGAGCAGCAACGTCGTGATATTCTTCTAAATTATAATAAAACACGCCGCCTCTATGCATGAAACTTCGGTAAACTAGACACGACCGAAGCTGGAGGACGTTTCACGTTTTAATTTATTTGATTAGGTGTATACGTTCGTAAGAAGTCAATTAATACCTTCTGTATGACATTTGGGTCCCTGCGAACGTGTGCAGCATTACGGGGGGTCCAGTGTAGGGACCAGCCATTTCTGGAGGGTTCCTCAAACCGAGGCCGCATTGCCCCGTTGCACATCCAGCGACAGACGCTGTCTGAGGAAATCACTTGCTCGCTTATCTCCCCTGGCTAGAGTTAGCCGCTTCCCGACCTTCCGTAGCAAACTGCGAGTAGACGGACCCGGCCCGCCAAGGGTCTCGAAGGCAAGTGGGTGAAACTCGTACGGGTAACCGATGTTCTGGTACTTTCTAACCTTGCCTGCCTCGGCGAGAGCCGATGCATGACCAGCCTGAGCCGCGCCAGCACTGGCCATTGAAGGGGCTAATGAGTCAGTAACTGTCGCATTCTAAACCAGCATGCATCCGCGCTCAAACGAAGTTAAGGTCAGACCGTCAGGTCTCTTCCCGCCCTCTCTGTCTAGTCCGATGGGCTCCAGGACGCACGGTAGACCACTGGATCGTAGAGCTCTGCTAAAAGTTTCGTTCAAGGCTTGGTGTCTTGCTCGCCTGCCTGCGCTGACAATACAAGACAGCCCGTGGCGTCCATCTGGCTGGACGACGTCTCCGCAGACGCTGGCATGAGTGTACACAAGGTCTGTCCCTAAACGAAGTCCGACCGCGATCCTTACCGACTCGTCATCTAACAGGGCATTGCGTGGAGCCATGCGCCCGCCCCCTTGGAGGAGACGGTGCGCAGCCTGGCTATATCGGCGTCCGTGGCGAATTCCGCAATGAGGTTTTCGACTCTTTGCTCATAAAGAATTGCTGTCCATTCTCTCTGGTGTCCAGCCTCGGCGGGCTCGTGGCCGCACAGAGCAACTGCTCTGCGGTGGCTTGTCTCCAATCGAACTTATAAGTCCGTGAGAGCAACAGAATCCAGGAGGGTCCTTACCTGTTGCATAGACTTATGAAGGAAAGCTGCCAGAGCTGTCTCCGATAAGACAGTCGCATCAGGTAACCCTAGGCCACCTCAAAGAACGGGGAGTATGGCTTGCTGGCGCGCACGAGCGGATAGGCTGAGGTTTAGCAACGCCTCTAATGTAGACATTACGCGGTCGTTGAGTCGTTCAAGGATTCCTGGAGCCCGCGAACAGTCTGCCCCTCGAAACGAGTGGTTGAGACGAAGGGCCGAAAATGATGATCTCAAAAGAAAAAGAACTCGGTGAGAACCTACTAAGTGAATGCATAACATTGCATTTTCTAGCTTGACCAGCCACCTCTCGAGGACATCCGAAACTTCTTGCGGGAATAGGGGGACGCCTAGCATCTCTAAATTCGTGCCGACAGTCTTGCACCCTGGGAGAGCCCCTAGCACTTCAGAGTCAGCAGCACCTCCTACAGCCTGGACCTCACATTTTGCAGGGTTTAGGGCCAGGCCACTCCGCTCAGCAAACTGAATAACTCGGTGGATGTTCCTCAGTACCGCATCGGGGGTGTCACCCAGAATACCGTAGTCCAAGTACCATACATTTGGAGGGCATTCAAGAGAGTCGACCAACTCCTTGACAGCCAGGCAGAACAGGGGGGGACCCAATGGGTCGCCCTGCTGTACCGCAGTTTGCGACATTATGACATCATGCGGCAGGAGAAGGCAGGAAAGCTCTTTATAAGCTAGTTCCACCTGGTGGAACATACTCATGGTGGGGCATAGGCTTTTTTTAGACCGCACTCAATAAGTGGTCCCTCCGAATACTGTTAAAAGCGTTTCTGAAGCTTGACCACAAGGGTAGCTTCAGAGCGTGACTCCAGGAAAAACCGAGTCGAGTGCACTGCGGTTTCGCATCCTCCCGGTGTGGCAAATCCAAGCTGATGGACACCAAGAGCATGTGAGATGTCTGCCTTGTTCTCTGAGATGCCAATCTTTGCCGCCAGCCTCCGGATTGCAGATGAACATGCGATGGGCCTTACGCTGCCATCATTCTTCTTAAGGGCAAAAAGTCTGGCACCAAAGATGGGCGGTCGCCATTCGGAGAGCGGCGAACCCCAGCGAAGAAGATCAACGACTTTGGCCAGGGCAGCCGCAAGTCGGTCGGCGGCAGCACCTAGAGCGGAGAAGAGCAGATCTTGTAAGAGCCGTGCTCCGATGAAATGTAGGCCCGCGGCTGAGCTTTGCAAAAACGTTTTTATGGGAGACCAAACATTGTCGGCTGATGTGGTTGATGGCAAGGGCACGTGAGAAGAGCTAGGCCAGGACAGAGGTAAAGGGGCGGGGGGAGGGGGGTGTTTATCCCACAGCAAAGCCGTCTCGCTGGGCTTCTGTGCCAGCGTGTCTTCTGAGATTAAGACCCTGGCCGAAGCACCGTCGCCTTCTGAGAGCTTAGTAATGGCTAGCCGGACGGTGTCAACTGTCCGCTGCCCGGGACGCAGGTTTAAAGGAGGGCTACTGCCATCGTCAAACCGTCTCCCCTGAGCAAGGTCGCGAAGGTTCATCCGGACGATAACCGCCAATGACAGGTCATCCTTCCCACCATCGGGGAGGCGGAGGACAACAGGCGCGAAGGAGAACAATGAAAGCCAGGCCGTGTCGTCGTTGTTTTCTGCGACTGAGCACAGGTGAACTCTTCGGCTACTTGCCTACTGATTTTGGCAAAATGCGGACCAACCGCCAGCGGCGAATGACATCTTGAATAACGCGGTACCGGTAAACCGAGAGTTCGAGGGCTGTGACTTGTCGTTCATATTATAGGCAACCCCTCCGTGCTTGGTCGTTATGTATCGACGTAGACTCTTCGTGTAAACGAAAGCCCGCAGGTTGGGCAGGGGGCCCTGTTGGGGTCCGATTTGCCGTCGTCATTGGGTCTCAATTGTCCTATATTGTCGCTATTTCGTCCGCCTAGATTAGATCATTCGCCCGCATGCGACATATCTAATATTTAAAGTGGCTTTACGATTTGTATAGAAGAAAAAACAATTACGGAGACGGAGCAAAAACGCCAATCGCGGCGTGCAGAAGTAGTATTATGGTTCGCATGTAGCCGCATTAGTCGCAGAATCAAATCACAGAAAAAGGCAAAGAGTTGCTTCTGTTTTTGTTGTTGCTATAGATGTTGTTGCTGTTCTTTGGCAAAGAACAGCCGGTGTTCGGCGTCGACCGGTCTTGTTCAGATTTCTAGATAGCCGGAGGGAAGGATGGCACGCCGGTGCTAGTCGCTGTACACGTAAAGCGATAAGTACGACGAAGTGAATTTTGATTGACCACATGGTTGATTGAGGGCAAACAGGAACAACAACAGCAACAACAACAACAACAACAACAACAGCAGCAACAACAACAGCAACAACAACAACAGCAACAGCAGCAACAACAACAACAGCAGCAGCAACAACAACAACATAAGCAGAAATATCTACATGCACTTATAATAAAAAAAAGTCAAGTACATCGTAGATATATGCATATGCCCGCCTATGCATACATATGCATGTTGTATGTGTTTACTGTTGTGTAGAGGGAGCGTTCAGATACGCTTGTGGTACTCCGAAGTCATGATGCGTGCTTGGAGAGACAGAAGTAAACGTCGTCAGATTTAACGGTGGGAGGGTGTGGAGATTGTTTTTTTGGGAGTAGTCTTCACAACAGAGATTTTATAAGGTCGTTACAGTTAGGGAGATATTTGGCCAACCGGCCAGGTGAGTACGCCGCGTATCGATATATATACATATATATATATATATATATATATATATATATATATATATATGGAAATAGATGTAAAAGGGTGACATGTGTTTGTAGTTATACATGTCAAGCGAAGAAAAGATCCACATCCGTCGCTGAGAGCGTTTGTTTTCCATCATTCAGCATATATGCGTTAATATAGTATAGTACACATGTATAAACGAATTAAGCGTCAAAGAGACTGTAGCGATTGACATGCGTGTAAGTTCAGTCTTCATATATAACAGTCCGTTAATATATTTCGTGCGGGCCACAACCATTGGCCTAACTCGTTCCTAAGACTAATGCATCTGACAGTAAAGAAATGCCTACTTGTGTTACACTTTTAAGTTTACAAGAATAGGTTCGTTACCTTTTCATTCAGCATGGGGTCAGCATGAAGCGGCATGTCCTGACCAAGCTAGTAGACCACGCGTCTTGGGAGCATGTCTTGCACACCCTTCAGCAACTTTCCGTATGCAAATATGGACACCCAAGACGGAAAGCGGTAAAAACTTTTAACGGCTAAAACTGCGGATATGATAGGGCCTTTACAAAAAAAACAATGGAATAAATGTTAAGCTTTCACAATAAAACAACGCATGGGGGTGTTAATGAGTTGGGATGGTGGTAAAATCTATGGATGGTAAAATCGAGGTTTGCAGTAACATGTACGTGACTGCCTAACTGACTAAGTTTTTGCAATTTTTAGGATAGAGAACAGGTGTTTTTTTCCAGATGTTCCTTAAAATATTAATCCAGTTCTATTTACCAGTAATTTAGTAGATATAAGTAGTCATCTCACAGCCACTATGTTGGTAGTAAGTGTTTAACTTGGCTTGATAGAAACTAGCCATTCAAAGTTCTGTACAATCCAGTATTTTATATCGTCCTATATCACAAGTTCTATCGGCTTGGTCTGGGCAGCTACTACATGATACTTCGGTCGCAGGTTTGATGCTGAGCGCGGGGATTTATATATTGTGTTCCAGCACGTTAGAAGTGTATATGTAACGTATGAGAAAAAAGATGGCACACTTTAGTGGCGCATTTAGGCTCTGTGGTTGATCATTCCACGCAGCCACAAAGATCTGCGCGATTTGCGTGCATAAACTTTTAAATTATATATTTTATACTAAACGCTGCAAAATCGTCTTCGAAGTCCCTTATTGGTAGCGTAACGTCTTTTGTCAATAGTGATTTGTGTGTCTACTTGCACATGGTGGCTGTTGTATTACCCCTGGTTCATGCCGTCTAGCTTCGTAACTTGTCGAGCCCGGTGGCGTGGTCCATTCACGTGCGCCTCGCGACCAGAGGAGACACATAGGTGCGGCGCGGGTCTGAGCCCCACCGTTGCGCATTTGTACTTAAGGAATCCGTCTTACTAAGCAATGAGAAAGAAAACCCATGGGCGTTAAATGTTGGCTGAGGGTCAGCCCAAAAAAGTTTTTTTTAATACAAGACTGCCTATACAAATTTCTTCCGTGCATGCCTCGATTACCCACGGCTGCTCTTAAGCTTAGTAAACTGTTGACAATTAAGAACTACGACGTTTCGCCCACAACCGTCGGCAATGTCAGCATTCCGGAGTTTTCATATATGGGCAAATGTAGCGTTGCGGGTTTATCCAAATTCACGGTGGATTTCTTCAAAAGTTAATAAGCGTGCAAGTAAATAATAAGGTTTAAATGCGTTTGAATATTCTTATATATATATATATATATATATATATATATATATATATACTTTATATTTATTATTTATAGATATTGTCATATCAAAAGGAAAAGGCATAGAAACTGAGCCGGAATCTTGGAGGGGCATAACACTTAAGAGTTGCTTCTATAAAATTTTCTCGGGAATACTATCAGATAGACTAGAGCATTACCTCGAAACTAGAAACGCAATACCAGAAGGACAACATGGGTTCAGAAGGTCGAAGTCGACCCATACGGCCCTGCGTCAGTTGCTAGCAGAAATTTGGGAAACTCTATCAGAACCTAGAAGACCGTTATACGCAATATTTATAGACCTTAAGGCTGCCTTTGACTTAGCGCCACGAAGTAGGATTATAGAAAAGTTAGCCTTAGAGGGAGTTCCGTATCGCTTACTAAAACTTTTAAGTAGCATTCTTGGGGAGACTATAGTATACATCGACAACGGTATAGGGATTGTGGGAAAAGTAAAGCAAACTACAGGTGTAGCCCAAGGAGACGGACTTAGCCCGTTGCTTTTTTCGGTACTATTGGGAGGGCTACCTAACCGGGTGAGGCAGGGGTGGACCCGAGAGTGGGCAAACACATTCATGTATGCAGATGACATTGCGATATATGGCAGGAGTTTATTTACGGTTAAGCAGGGACTGGAACGGCTAATCGATTATATGGACGAGATGGGACTTAGTATTAACTGGCAAAAGACAGTAGCAGTAAAATTTCGAAGAGGAGGTCGATTGGCGAAAGACGATTTTCTTCGAGCCAGGGGTAATACAGTAAATTTTGTAAATAAATTTACCTATTTAGGGGTCACTAGAACATCAAATGGTAGCAGCTTTCGAAAACATATTGAAAGCAGAGTAGGATCAATTAAAAACCCGCAAATGTTGTCAATACATACGGCGTCCGCCCTTTTTCAAGATTAAAATAGAACCAATAGCAACATTTGGTGTATCACTTATATGGGAAAAACTAGGAGAGGCAGATCTACAGTTACAAGATAGAGTTCGATTTTTCTTCATGAAGCGGGTTTTGGGGTTAGCTAACTCTTGTAGGAATAGAATAGTTCATATATTAGAAGGGGGGGGGCTCTAATGACACAGGAATTACAAGAAAAACGGGGTTTACCTAAGACGACGGCCTTCGTGGCCTACACTATGAAGTGGGGGGAAAAATTAAAGGATATAGACATAGGAATATACACGACGATAGCGATGAGGAGTACAACCTGGCAAGCAGCCGGATATAAGAATAGGCATCTAACTACGGCATTTGCAGCCCACGGGTTCCATCACGTGTTATGCAGCACCCAAGAATTCCACAATCCTCAGGAGCGTTGTAGGTGCGCGAGATGCTTATAGATACCACGCCGCAGCATCTCCAGCAGTGCAATCAATAGCTGAACTCGCAAGATGAGGGAAGATCCGGTGACGCAGAAAAACCACTGATTGAGACTGATGTACTTATTTAAAATGTACCCAACCTGGGCGTTAATAAACCATAATATATATATATATATATATATATATCACGGAGTACATCAAGGCCTTCATCAAAAAAGGGAAGCTGGCTCGCATCCTGTCTAAAGTGGTCAGAAAGTCGGTGGCTGAAGCCTTGTCGGAGGCGTGCTTAAAGGTTGCCTTGGGCAACGACGACGTCGCCTGGCTTGGACTTTTCCTTCGTCTCAGTCGCGCTGAGGTTGCCGATAGGTTGCAGGGATACACGCTCTCTGGCAGTGGTCATTAGGAAGAACTTGGTAGTGTTTCGACACGGTGCTCGGCTTACAGATCTGGCTCTCCTGCTTACCGCGGCCGAGTCGGGTGGTAATGCTGAGCTAAATCATTCGATCACGCGGGCTATCGGACCAAGCTATCGGACGGGGACGTTTCGTGGGCTTCTTCTTCTGTCTGGCGGCGTTATGGTTGATGAACCTGCCGCCGAAGCGTCGTTACGGGAAAAATACCCCTCCCCGCGAAACCGGACTTGTGTTGGCCGTCTCTTCCCCTTTCGCAACTTTTACCTTCTTCTACCTCAGTCGAGGACGGAGAGTCGCTCTGCGGTTAGATAATTTCAAAGAGCTCGAGTGCCGGTCTGGATTTTTTCAGATCTCGATTTCTACAGGCCTTCTTCTACCGACTCTCTGCTGATCCGACGGACTTACCAAGGCCCTAGCAAAGGTAATCGATTTACTGCGATGGGAAGCTCCGCATCCAAGGTGGTGTCCCCTTCGGAGCGAGGCTGTTTGCACTGAAGAAGAAAGACGGCTCGTTTAGACCTATCGCTCGTTCATCGGTACTACGTAGGATCGCGGCAAAATTGGCAGTGAGGGACTCTAAAGATGTTATTAACCTAGCGGTTGGGTTTCTCCACCATGGGTGCTGAAATATTGATTCACGCTACCAGGGCTTTTATTGATTCTCGGCTCGATCCATCGTGCTAATTGAACTTGATTTTGAGAACGCCTTCAACGCCGTCAGGAGAGATCACTTGTTGAGAGTGGTTGGAGATGAGGTCCTTGCTTTTTCCTGATATTTAGTTCCAATTAGATTTATTTCACTTAGATCGAGTATAATATACAGTTCACGATGTTTCTTCATAATACTCTATCTTCTTCACGCTTTCGGCGAGAGAAGTAGTGTAACGATGTTTTGTTCAGCGCCTTGCATCCCACTGCATGGTACTTGGCACACCTCTGCAGGCAGAACCGGCAGGTGCACAACTCGTACTCCTCGTGAAAGGCTGCGTTTGAACATACCAGGTAGTGATAACCATGCACTATGTACCTGGTGTATACGTGGCGACTGTCACATGCAGGACCAGACCAAAGGTGCACGGCATTGAAAACGTCCAAACCACCGACCTCCCGTCTGGCCTGTTCGACTTTAGCTTCCCATTCAGAAATGAAACATTCGTATGGTACTGTACGCGGCATCTTCAGCCTTAGTCGGATTCTTTCAGTAGCCGGTGGACAACCTGACATGAGATACACAAAGCGGCTCCTTGCTCGAATAGACAAGCAAAGCACTCGCTTCATATATAATGAGAAACACCTCTCAAGCTGGTTAAAATTCGCCAGTGTGAGGTGGTTCCACACCCTGTCAAGGCCATACATCAGCCCCGGAACAATCTTAAGCATGAAGAGCCTCACTGCTGAGAAAACGGACAGTCGTCGGACATTGCCTACTTCCCCGTAAAGAGAGACAAGTGCCTTCCGTACTGTTAACAAGAGAGTTAACAAGAGTTAACAAACTCCAATGGTTGGCCGCAGCAACGTATAACGTCTCTGGCAGCCAATCGACCTCCACGCCTGAATTTCATAGCTTTGGTCTTCCTGGTGTTTATCTCAAGTCCCTTCGAGACAAGGAACGCCTCTATCATAGAGGTAATGCGCTTGATGGCACCTAGGTCGCGATGAGCGACCACGATATCATCTGCATACATCACCACCACGGCTTTTTGGTACTCCTGTCGGACGTAACCGACGAGGTCAGCAAGGAGAAGTGTAAACGAGACGCAGCTCAGCGGGTCTCCTTGCGGAGTTCCCACATTTTGCTTAACCTCCAATACACCCTGCTCACCGTCTACCAACAAGGTGTCCTCCTCAAAGAAACTTGCTATTACACTCAGGAGAGAGCCACCCACTCCTGCTCGTTGGAATGCTTCAACCAGCAGATAGCGAGGGGCTTTGTCAAAGGCCTTGACGCAGTCAATAAAGACTGCATACAGATGACCTCTGGGTTGTGCCACAGCTCGCTCGATTTCTGACTGGAGAACGTGGATTGCATCACGGGTGCCTCGGCCTCTCCTAAAACCGAATTGCTCCGGTGGAAGTGCCTCTTCAGCCACGTGCTCAATCCGCCGAATCACCAACTTACAGAAAATCTTCTTCAATGTGCGTTCTGACGCCACTCCACGGTAGAGATTTGGATCCTGATGGTCATCACCATGCCTACCCTTGAACAGAAGAGAAAGCCTGGCGACATGCCAGACTTTAGGCATCCGCCCCTCTTTATAATTTCATTAAAGAAATCACAAAGAGTTTCTGCCAAGAGAGGGAGTAACTGGATCCAATGCTCATAGCAGATCTGATCGGGCCCTGAGCTCTTTCTCCTCGAGAGTGACCGTAGGACCTGGCACACCTCCTCCACCCCGAAAGGCAGATTCATGTTGTGCTGCTCCAATGTAAGCGGATGCTGTACGATTGGAGATACGGCCGCAACGTCACGATTGAATAAAAGATTAGTTAGGTGGCTCTTTACCTGTCCGTCACTAAGCGGATTCCCCGCCCTACGAGGTCGAACGATGTAAGCTGAGGGCTCTCGTTCTGCTCTTTCAAGCAGCCGTCGTTCCTCCCGCCTCGCGTGTTCCCTTTTATGATCATAGCAGTCTTATATAGGCCTTTCTACGCTCAAAATAGTCCCGCCTGGCTTGCAGTGATGATGGTGCTTTGGCTCTTGCTTGGCGCAGGAGTTCGAGCACTTTAACGTGGGCTAGGTAGCAGGCTCGAGAGTACCACGGGCGTGATCTCTTCTGCCATAACCTTTTCCACTTCACTGCACTTCTCATCGTTCTCTCCAGCTGGTCACAGGTTGTATCGATGTCAGGGCTAACCTCAAGACCGCCCACGGCTTTGTCCAAAAGAGATAGATTAATCCCTCTCATTGCAGACCAGCGCGGCGGATTATGTCGGTCTCGCCAAATACCGGGAACATCGACAACGGCCAACACTGGTTGGTGTTTTCGGGCCGCTTCATCGAGAACATCGAAGCTTTCAATTTCACGGCTGACAAGGTTGTGAAACAACAGGTCGATGGTGCTGCTTCCATTGTGACTTAAATATGTATAGTCTTCGCGCACGTTTGCACAGCTTAGACCAATATTTTTCATCACCTGAAGCAGCACCTCGCCTTTATCATCGTTGGCCCCACAATCGATTCTGGCATTGAAATCACCGCCGACGATAGTTGGCATGGTCAGGTTTAACTCTGAAAGTCCAAAGCTTACCGTCTCAGCAACCTCCGCAGAATCGAATGTGGGTGGGAAATAGAATACAGCGACGTTTACCCTCCCAGAGGAGAGCACCACGCAGTATTCATCTTTCCTGACGCATTGCATCGGTGTAAAGCGTTTATGTAGGTAGATAGATAACCCACCCACAGGTCTTCCCCGACCTCCCGCAGGTAAGACAGCCAGCTGGTGAAAGCCCCGCATATCATTGATATGCAGTTCGTCCCGCTGAAATGTCTCCGTGAGGAGTGCAATGTCAACCAACTTAAACATGTCATCACGTGCAAAATCCATTGCCCCCTTAAGTCCCTCACAATTCCAGAGAAGCACTCGTAGAGGTATGTTTGCCACTACGCTTGCAGTTCTAGAACTGGTCAGTCACTTATGGGGGCTTGGACCGCCAGGCGCACTAAAACTCTCCTTAACCATCCTCTCGTAGGGGACGTCCACAACCCAGCGACGGAACAGGCTTCCCTTTGGCCAGAATTCATTTCTGCAACAGTTTGCGTAATCTTCGTCACGCACCACCACACAGAACACAGCATCACTACCATGTGTATGTAGTTTCCAAACTGCTTTCACAGTTATGCCCTTGCCAGTAAGCCAGGCTTGCAGCCCGATCGCCGATGCCTTCTGCGCCAATCGTGCCACTCTCAAGGCGCGGATCTTCGCAGGTCTAGCATAGACTTCCAATCCGTCTATGCCATCTGTTGCACGACCGCGCTGCATTCGATGTTTTGTTTTGTTGTCTCGTCGCTTACGAACCACAACAAAACCATCGTCGTCTGCCTTCTCCTCCGGACGTGGGTCAGCTGGATCTGCTGTCGGCGTTGTTGTTACCGCAGCTGGTGACGCCGCTGTACCACCACCCGGTGGTTCCATCTCCACAACAGCGCCGTTCAAGTTGCCACTGTCGTTACTCAACTCTGCAGACGCCAAGCTTCTCTTGGCGCCTGCGCGGTTGTTTTTGCTGGTCTTTCCAGCCAGCTCTCTCGTCTTTGGCTCGGTGACGTCACCTCCTTCTGTGCTGCCTGCTAGCCTGGCTTTCTTGTTTTTCCGCGTTGTCCGCGTTCCGCCGCTTTTCTCCACGCCAATTTTGTCACTTAGCGTGGAGTTCAAACCCCCTGTACGCGTTAGGGGTGCGGCGTGCTTTTTCCTGATATATCACTAAGTAAAATTCGCCCACGGTGATCCATCGCACTTAGTCTTGCCGTCGGCACTGCTCACTTCGGCTGTAGGGGTTCAATAGGGAGATCCCCTCGCTCCTCTCTGTTTTGTCTTGCCGGTTGAGACCTGGTTAACTCGCTTGAGAGTTTACTCAATCTTTAATACTTGGACGACGGGATCCTTGAAAGTAACATTAATGCGGTCTGTGAGGACTTAAAGAAGATACTTAGTTCCTGGTTTCCGCGTCTCTACCGGAGACTCCTTCTCTTCAGCGCGCGTGGTCAGAACTGGCAAACGACGGCTGATGACGCGGGCTATGAGACCGAACAACTACGGCCGCTAGCAAAAAGGCTCATGGGGGCAGAAGAGTCTACAGGAATACTAGTCGAGTTGAGGTTAGGAGTAGAGCTAGTCTCCCCACACCAGTACAGATGCGGTGACGAGGTCGACTCCCTAGGTCACCATGGACCTTCCTGTCCGCAGAATTCAGGTAGAATCGCACGCCACTCAGTCTTGAATGACACATACAGCAGAGGGCTATGGTCGACAGGCTACCCATGCATTTTGGAGCTTACTAGAATTAAAAACATTTTTTAAGGAGGTTGTTTTTAAATCTAGACTATCCTCCGTCCCCTACGGGCTTGGAACTCAACCTGAGGTATTTCTTCAAAGCACCGAGAGCCGGACATGTTAAGATATCTAGGGTTTCCCTAACAGTCCTTGTGGCAGCATGGCCGCTGACCCTCAGCGGTATGGTTAGTCATCTAATCTCAATGAGGATTGCTCAAAGAAAATTCGATCAACAACAGGGATCGAACCGGGGACCGATAGATGACAACCATGACTAGCGCACTAATCCCCTAGACCACGCCGCCACTTTTGGAGCTTACTGGTTTAGTCAGAGACGATGGGAGAGGGCCTGATGGCATGACCCTGACTGTCTTCGAGCGGGGTCAAATTCTCGTGTGGGATGCGACCGTAACCGACTCCTCAGCCCCTTCAATGGTTGGTACGGGCGCAGCCCGCCCTAGAATTAAAAGCATTTTTTAAGGAGGTTGTTTTTAATTCTAGACTATCCTCCGTCCCCTACGGGCTTGGAACTTAACCTGAGGTATATCTTCAATGCACCGAGGGCCGAACATGTTAAGATATCTAGGGTTTCCCTAACAGTCCTTGTGACAGCATGGCCGCTGACTCTCAGCGGTATGGTTTATCATCTATTCTCAATGAGCTCAATATATTTATATATATATATAAATATATATTTATATATATATATAAATATATATTATATATATATAGTATATATATATATATATATATATATATATATATATATATATATATATATATATATATATATATATATATATATATATATATATTATATACGTATATATATACATATATATATATTTTTTAGACATATATGATTAGAGACATTAGATTAGTTAGATAGAGACTGGTTAATCGGAGCTGTTTTACGTTACCCATGTACGTAAAAACAAAGACACTTGTCCTCCTTGTAGGGCAGTACAAATTGGCTTACATAGACAATATCTCAAAACAGTAAACACGTATACGTTGTCTGGGTTATAAAAACAATTAATAATAAAACATTAAAATAAAAAAAATTAAGAAACTACAAAGAATACACTTATAATAATACATTGTTGGCTGCTCAGAGAAGAAAAACACTTAATTATCGGGTCAAAGTGTTTAACGAATATTTATTTGTGTCATTAAAAAACAATCGTCAAACTAAACCGCCCTTTTTACTGATGGATCTTATTGTTGAAATGGCCGTCATATAAATAACCGTGTTTGGTGTCTTTGTGACGATGATAGGAGCGGGGGGTCATTTGTAGTCGTCACCCTCTTCATCAGCTGGTCAGATAGGATCTTGATTCCGCCCACCGCGACATGTCAGGTCGTCCGGACGACAAAAATCCGAAGCCTGAAAACGTTACTCTATTCAGGCTTTTTTAGCAGACTTCTTGTACGCATAAAGCTGGTCGCGCGTGTTGAGCCCGCCAAACGTTCCACGAAACGCTCCATAGCCTGGATCGCCGTACACGAGAAACTGAGCTCCTGTAACGGTGCACGTGCCCATAACATTACGACGAGGCCATATGACGGTCACACAAAACAACCACACGAACAAGCTAGCTCGTATGTCGTCATGCATGGCACACGTAGCCCTATAGGCATATGTATAGAATACATTCAAATACACGACGACGCACACCTCATGCCGCTAAGTACGATGTTAGTGTCTGTCGAAGTGTCTGGAGGAGATAATTCACCGCGTACGCTAAAGATAAACACTATTCGGTAGTAGCTCAGTGAGTAAATTAGAGAGCAATCGAGTGTTAGAGAGAGAGCGAGAGAGAGACGGGCTGTTTAGCGCTTAAATACGTTAATTAGTTAATTTGCAGTCTGCTTCGCTTCGCTGCCTGGTACTATCTATGTATAAGACGGCAGCAACAACGTGCTATCAACGTGCGTACCTGGAACGGGCGTGTTCACCAGAGGCAGATGCTCAATCGGATCATCCCAGACAGCGTCAGGATTGCGGGACACGACGCCGTGACGGTTCACGAACGGAGCTCTGTATACGGCCGGCGCACCCGAAGCGGACGCTATAGGTACCTGTCGAGAGCAAACATAAGAGCACACATGGAGTTGTCATGTAAAACCTGACATACTAGCAGCTTGAGCAGCTCTCTGTGCTGTCGGGAGCATTTCATGTGAACGTGGGAAACGTTAGAGTTTCAGATAAAGTCGGTCAAACATTGTCGATATCGTGCTGTTGGTGTTGGCATACATTGATGAAGCCAACCGAGTCGGGTGGGCATCAGTCGAGCGTCAATCAAGCAAGCAATCTATTGAGAACGATTATGATTAAGATATGCGACATGCCAGTAGATGCGTGCGTGTGTATCATGCACGAATGGTATTGGATCGTTGTGCAAATACTATCGATATGCGCAATTAAATTCTACGTTTAACGCCACAGGGTGGGGTAAGTGTGTCACAGCACAGGGGTCGTGCTAGCTGCTTCGTTAGAGGTCTTTTTAGACGAACTTATTGTCCGAAAACACAATTTATTCATGTAGCTGTATCTTCTGTCAGCCTAATGAGAATGACTTTTTGAAAATATTTACACGGCCTTCGAAAGTGAATTTTCCTACAATTGAGTCGTTCTAAATCTACTGGTGTAACAGCTCGTCAGTTATTCCGAGCTTTCTCGAAACGTGTTCGAATACATCGTAAGCGGCGGAATTATTTACTATCCTGCCGAGTGCAATATTTAATGACTGAGTATTTTAGAGACGACTTTTGCAGATCTCAAAGCATGTTTAAATAGAGAACACTTTGTAGGGTCTGTCGACTGTCATCATCATCATCATCATTATCCATCAGCATTTACTCGCTGGGAAAAAGCGGTGAAAAGCTGACGCCCCCACAGTCAAAGGTTGTTCATGATTGGTGAAGTTACTAATTACTAGTGCTAAGAAGCAGTGGCCGCCAAAAAGCATCGCATCTGTACCTGATCGTGCACAAAAGCCTGGCTGTTGTACGATGGCGCTTGCGCGGAGTAGTGTACGGGGCTCGGATGGACGGCATTGTAGGTGCCGATGTGCAGGGCTGCAGCACAGGTTACCGCTGCCAAGTAAACCACCAACGCTCGAATTGCACCCTCCTGCGAACAACACAAGCGACACAATATAATGATATAATATGACGTTTATTGATACTTAATTGTAGTTTCTCATTTTTGTTACAACAACTCATTTTTGTTGTTGTTGTTGTTGTTGTATAATAGGGTTTAAGTGGTGAGGTCTCTTTGGCAGGCTATCGCTCGTGAGCAAGAGGCACGCGGCACGGATGGCGTGGCAAAGATGGCGCTACTCTGACGTCATGAGTCGTGGGTTTGATTCGCCGATCCGACACACGGGCCGCAGGGAAGATGGGATCGGGACTTGTTTCGCATGAAACCTAGATATTCTCAGTAAAAGCACGTCTTGTACTTGTAACTGCTACCGTTTGTTACTAAACACGGGTGTGTCAGATATTAGAGCACGCGCGTGGCTTCTTCGTATAGGGCCAGCCAGGGGGTAACTTTTTCTGAGCGCAATTTTACTTTTATAAAGTTTGTTAGAGATTACGAAAAAAGAAGAGTTAGTAATTGGCTGTTTGGGAGGGTAGTAGAGAGTATTATAGATAGAACCGTTGAACAGGCCATCTGAAAGCCACATTTGGTCAAATATACAACAGCGATTTAATGTATCGTATTAGAAAAATCACGTGATGTTTATGAAAACATTGCATAAAGTTTGTCGAGAGGTAAGACGTAACAAACATCATGCCCTAAAGTGGATTTCAAAGTCGCTTACTGCTATTTCAATTTGAACGAACAGGTTGACCAGGAAAGCGGAAGGAAACCTTCGATGATGGAGCAGAAAGGTTTGCGTGGCCAAAGAGACTCAGCAATTACCGGCCAAAACATTTAGCATTGTATGTCACATTATCCTCCCTACTCACTGCACTCTCACTGGTTCCATACATAGCTTTCAATAATTTCTAAGAGTGAAAATTTAGCCAACAGCAATTTTGTAAATTTTTCTTAGTAGAAGCAGTAACATTTCTGCTGGCTGCAATACCAACTACTGTACAACACTATCCACTAGTGCTAAGCCTAGCGTCTCCTGTGTCCAACCTAATGGAGTTATGAGTGAACGTCTTTATCGTAATCCGAGGTGAAGAACTTTGTGGAGTCAGTCATGGAAAGTTGAAATAATCAGTCGCTAGATCGCTCATTAATTAGATAAACGCACAGAACTTGAGTTATCTTCTGAGAGACATTCGTCTGCCGAAGTCGAATCATTCCCGTTCTGACCTCCTCCAGAATCACGAATTTTTCCTTAATGTTAATTTTGTAGACCCAGAATACTTGCTGCGACACCCCTACCGGCAAGCTTTTCCATTATTTCTGCTCGAGCAGCAGAGGGTCAAAGACAACCCGAAGATCAACAGACACGGCGAAGAGGTTCTACATACTAAGATATGTAGTACAACACCGCTGTCAGCGATTCTTACCAGAAACTTACCTGACCACAAAACTGCTAAGATCAGACATACGGCGTACATGGCAATAATCAAGGTCTCGTAAGCTTAAATAGATTTATACACATAAAACAATATATATATATATATATATATATGACCCGCGTAATTCTAGCATTGTGTTTTAAGGCACAAATATGTGCTTTTTTGTTGTCAGCGAAAGGCGCAGAAAATGAATACAACAGAAAACAGACAATAAGAGCGTGGTGGTGGCTCTGTTCTTCAACATCGTACCACACCCGCTCGCCTGTCAAAGCACTTAGACACACAGGCAGCAGACACAATACGAGGCCCTAATGAGCTGTTGCCGCTGCGGTCTTGAGCCGTAACGTACATCAGCTACCTGCACCACCGTAACGACTAACAGAACGAAATAAATTGAGACCGCTGGACGAAGCATAGATAGATAGTCCGATTCAAATCGGCCGATATACTTGTTCACTTTACAAACAGCTGGCTCGTGAAGTGGAAGAAGTGGAATGGCCATTCTGCGAAGATATGTCTTCAGCAGGAGGAAAGCATTTCTGCGCAGTTTAGACGGACGCGTACAAAGTCTAAGGTGCAGATGCCCCTGCTCGCCAGTCACAAGAACGGCAACATGACGGCAACCCAAGTGAGCTGAGGTGCGGCGACAAAAGCAACAACACCGAGCGTAGCAACTCCCCGAAATAGGGTGTCCTTCACAAGAGTAATACTAACAATGAATGAATCTGCTGTACAATAACGGCATTGGTGACTAGGCACTGGTGAAAACCATTGTCAAGACAAACGACACTACAAGTGGCTATGCCTCCAGCACAATAGCCATGTGTGCGAGGAAGGTATTCACATCTGGCACCCTGAACAGAACACGGAAAATATAAACAACCTGGTGTTGAAATAGCTTACTCTATGTTTTGGTATCTGCTGGACAGATGTCATAATTTTAACTTATGTATGCATATATATATATATATATATATATATATATATGTATATATATATATATATTCATGCAGACACCATTTAAACATATGTAGATCCTTTTTACCAGAAACTTGTCTGCTAAAATTAGACAAGCAGCATACAATATATATATATATATATAGCTCAGTGGAAAAAAAGTTGCCTTTCACTTGATAAGTTCCGCTTGCATCATCACCTTCAACGACATCAGCGGAAACAGTGAAAGTCATAGCAAAACATCAGCAACTCTCGCGACCTCTTACACATAGCGAATATTACTTTGCTACCTTTTAGTAGTTCATTAATACTACCCCAATATTAACTTACCTGATTAGCTTGGGATAAATACAACAGTGAAGATAAACCCAAAGACAGGGAATCAAATAATATAATAATATATTTAAAATACATGCAGACTTCTCGTTGTTGTTTAAATTTTTCGTTACTACTAGACTTATTTAATCCCCAGAACATATAGGGAAAGAAGTCTTGCTTAGAAAAAATAGTACTTTTGTAAGTATGTATCCTAAAATAGTTTTGGAGCGAGAAATGCATTTTGCCCACTGAAGCATGCTATACATCGAAAATGTATGGTCCGTTTTTATTGCCATCAATTTAAATCGGTAAAATAGCTATCAGCATGTAGATCTAATGCAATACCTTAAGTAAATTACGTTTGTTAGATCCTAATACTTGTTCTGCATTTCAGAAAAACCGAAACCGCAGATCCTTTTAGCGTTTAGTTTTAATCATTCTGGCATTTAATAACAAAACGACAAACACCGTACTAACGTGAAAATGTTTCCTAAAGTAAAATTGCTTAGAACCGATCAAAGCTGAGAAAATAATTTGAATTGAAATTATTATTTATAACGGAGTCTAAAAATGGTTTAACATAAAACCAGTTAGCCTATAGAACTATAAAAAAAATAGTACAAATGGGATAGCGACATTTTTCATTTATATTGACTTATACCATGTACAGCTATCCTTGTGAAATGATTTTCTCAAAAGTGTCTTGTAAAACCATTTTAACTTGTTGTCCCCTATATATATATATATATATATATATATATATATATATATATATATATATATTATTCTTGGAATATGTTTATTTAATTAACATGTATGTGTTCGATGTTTATATATAAAAACAATATTTTTACTTGTCTATACCAAAAAAAAGTTTTTTTTTTCCGTATTCGCTTTTGACAATATTGGCTCTTTATCAAACCATATATATGAGTATGCTTTTTAGGAACATTTTTAATGCCAGGTGTCTGGCCTAAATATACAACTAAGAATACCAATGCGTAATATATGTATCCATTACAATCGCTACCAAGCGTATGAGCCAGCAGATATCTGATTAAACAGTTATACGAGAAATACACAGATGTGCTTGTTATACAGATCACGCAACGGCTATGTTTGTTGCGTTTCATTCACGTATGCTGATCGTGCTGCAGTGAAGATGTTGCGTAGATATGATAGCGCTGCGGAACAAAACACTATAGCTTCGCAGGCTAACTACTTATTAAATTACCAGGGTAGTATTGTCCATTACCAAGTCAATTCTCATTTTCGAGGCTTAGTCCTCTTGGTTCTAAGGCAACAGGCAGCTCTTCCCCTTCATAAACGTTCGTTGAATCATGTTATAATAATAATAATAATAATAATAATAATAATAATATAATACTATATTATTATTATTATATTATTATTATTATTATATTATTATTGATATTATTATTATTATTATTATTATTATATTAAAAGAGTGCCCAAAAATATTAATAATTCCATTCTTGTTACCTAGGATGACAAGTACTACGATGTATAAAACACGAATGTTCTGCAAAAAGCGTGTGTTTAAAAATTATAACTAAACTGATTTAGTTTCGCATGCCTCGAATACCGGGACGAGTTATTTTAGAGAGAGAGAAAGAAGCTTAGCAAGTTAAGGCCTTCCGTCTCAACCTCAGTGTTACGCATGGCACAAGAGAAATTTTACAGATAAGGGCATTCGTTCGGAACGTGATGGGATCCAGCATGGTGGTTTACTGTGGTGATGGCAGAGCTGATCCCACTAAAAGCATCTTGCGCGGCTAAGAATGCCGCTGGACATCTAAGAGAGGGAAGGCTATCCCAAATCCCTCTCCTTATTTTAGTCGCCTTGTATGTACGAGATCTGCTGTCTGAGGTGTTCTTCTAATAAATCACGACACTCCTAATTCTAAGATCACTTGCATCGACAGGAAAGGACATTCTTCTCTATAAATGTTCGGTTTAAGTCTGACGATTAGGACTTTTTTAAATATAGGTTGACTGGTCTTTTCGTAGAGTTTGGGTTCGTAAGAGCATTGCACTGTTGGCGATGTCGTAGAACAAAGTTACATTTTATGAAGCCGAGACGGCGTCTCCGGATATAGAGGGTAGCCTGTGAATGGCTGTTGCACGAAAATTGACCGTTTATTATTTAGCACGACCGAGTTTCTATTCAAGCTGAGTGTGTGTGTGTGAATTTGTTTTCGAGCCCATATGAGCGTAGGCTTTTTAGATAGTCTAGGTCGACTTTTGTTATTCATAGAAGGGCTTCTTTTGTTACATGCACTGCCTGCTCGCTATCTTGCGGGGAGCCTCCAAGCGACCACCACCTCGCATTTTGCATCGTTGAGCGTTAGCCCGCAGCATTTCTCCGATCAGCTGCGACTCTCTACTTGCCGGCCACCTAGTGTAGCATCATCGAGATACCAAATGCCAAAAGGACTTTCC
>QVRM01003489.1:0-46861 GCA_003439945.1 Dermanyssus gallinae | reverse complement strand
TTTAACATAGGCGACTTCATCATATTGGTCAGTAACGAGTTCCATCGTTATCTTGTGCGGGGATCACAGTTTGTTGTAAGCCTGAGCAATTACCTAGCATAGCTAGAAAAGCCGTGTAGGAAATGTAGGGAGTAGAATGATGGCTCATTTGGTAGAGTAAAAAGATATATGCTTCTTACTAAAATAATTGCTGACCTAGGTTTTGATTGACCGTCGTAACCCTATGACTGCAGAATGAAACGGTGCGGTGCTGTGAGAGGTAGAGGTGTTAGGCGCAAAGTTGAGGATCGTTTTACCCGCGGATGCCTAAGCGATCGTGTATGAATTTCGTATTTATAACCAGCAAATAAGGTCAACGGAAAAGATGTGTTATTACAGTATCGCAACCAGCGCTGCTTTAGTGTCGATTGCGGATGAGCTTAATTGGGCGCAGAAACATGCAAACGCGAGAACCACTAAGTGGTATTGTCAGAGCCTCTAGGGTAGCAAACCGCGACAGAATGATGAGACTCTGGTCAAAACAACCAAAAGCTTCTCTAGCACCCAAGAAGATGTTAGCAGGGGGAGTTTCTGCCTGCATAGTAGCCAATGTCGCTCATGACTGAGTGCAGCGTATATAGAGTGTCGTCCAATGGAAATCCAGACGAGATGAAGTCGGTTAAGTTCCTGGAAAAGCTTGAACTCATAGAAGACGCCGCTTTGCCAAAAGTCATGTGGAAAGGGGTCACCACAAATGAGCGGATACATCTAGGATTTGTTATTGGATAGATATAAAATTTCTTGCCGTCTTGCGTTTTAAATCACGGCAACGCAAGCTTTGAATGCTAAAATGAAATTGGGCCTAGGGGATGGAAAAGAACCCGCGTTTCGTAGACTTGTGAATCCCAAACTAGTTATGCAGGCTGCTAGCAACGCTTGCGTGTCATGTATGCCTAAATCCCCTTGAACAAACAAACAATCGGGCCTGTTTAGTTAAGTGAGCTGAGTGAAAGTTGTTTCAGAGTTTACTTCTGTACACGACTTGGCAGGTTAGAATGTGCTTGTTTATCTTAGACGGAATCGGTCGTCACTTCTATGTCTTGATCTGCGGCGCTGACTGCAAAATTGGCGCAGTTTTAGGTTGATTGAAGGGCGCCAAAGTTATTTTAAGATATTTTTTTAGCAGCGCAGTAGATGGTTCCATGTGCAGCGGCACATTTGTATCGCGTTGAATTTATACGCAGTCTCGTCTAGTGGCGCGTAAACGCGAGACTAACTAATTATTGGCGCTAAATGCTTTGCTTATTTTAACCTAAAGTGGAGACAAGACGAGAAGACATATGTGGTGTGAAAGTAGCCTTCAATTGATAAAATGACTCTAAGTCTGAACGAGGGACAATAAAGGCACGAAACAGTTCACCCGAGAGGTACTGCAACCGAGGGGTGTACCTTGGCGGGCTTAGAAATGCGTGGCCCTAATTTGCACACACCTTAATTGCACTGCACGTATGTGCAGAACGTGAGTCTTTGGCTTGACAAGGTATGCTCAATAAACGGACAAGTTTCTCAATATTCGTGAGTATCAGCACTTACTTCTTAAAATGAGCATCCTTAGAAAGCCGTTTTTCCGATGCAAGCATGCTTGCTTTGCGGTCAACGTTCGGGCTGTATATACTTTCAGTCGTCTCAACAGCTGTAAGAATACATAGCAGTAGCGGCAGATATATTAGACGCAGGTTTGTCAACATTTAGGGTAACTAGTAGGCTGTTAATATTATAATTATGATGGGTAGCTGCTACTGTTATTGCAGTATTAGCACTTCAGTCGCTAGTCACCTATGGGGCTCATAGATAACAATAGCGCGGAACTATAATGGCGAGTATGCGTATCTTTGCAAACTGCCATTCCATAAAAGCAAGAGCTTTGATCCGCAGTGAGGTGGTTGCACCTACTCGCGGCTGGCCTGTTTAAAACCGTAGTGCAAGCCGCCGCCTAACGGCCTGCCATTCTACTGCAGAATGCAACCCGAGCGACCGCCGCGCGGCTGAAGTTGATATAGTGGTAATTAAGCTAGTGGATCTAGTTAAATTAGTGATGATTCGATTCGTTCCGCCCTGTTGTAGTGCTTTGCCATCTAACTTGCCTATTGTTCGTCCTCGAATGAACAAAACGATTCCGGATCGCATTGTATAGTCTAACCTTTCTTACTTATATATATATATATATATATGCACTCATCTAGTAAGCAACACGACTTTCATGAAAAGCCGTTTTGGCTGACGGCTACATGATGTGCTCCGGTCTGAAACTGTTTTGTTCATCCGAGGAATAACACGCAAATTAGATCGCGCAGGGCACGACAACAGGGTGGGACAAATCCCGGATCATCACGAATCGAGCAAATAGGCTCACTAGCTCAATTACCAGGTCTGCTATTCACGTTCTTAATACCCTAATAATATAGTAATTTGCCTAGCTTGTTTAGGGATCGTGATAGTAACGACCCGTCAATTATGTACGCTGTTGACGTTGCTATCGCACAGTGCTATTTATATAGCACCAGTAGAGGAATTTTGTTAAGTTAATAGGGGGTCACTACAGACGTCAACAAAACAAATGCGATGATGGAGTTCAGGAGAAAAAGGCCGACTGCAGTGGGTGAACGAGCTCGCTTATTGGGCCAGACCGCAAAGTCTGTCACGTATCTTAAAAAGCTATAAGGTTTGTCATGTATTCTACGTACGTTTAGAACGTACGTAACAAGTACTTGACTGTGTGTACGATTGCGGCAAGCGGATACGTTAGATCGACTACAGAAATGATCCTGTGAAGTACGATCTTACCTCTGAAGTTTGCCAATTGCTGTCCCATTTTGAAAGATTTTTACATCGTTCTAAATTGGACAACATGTTAACCTGTTGTCAGCGGGAGTTTCCAGCTTCCCTGGCGATGCGAATGGACGGATCGAAGGATACGGCTCATCTACTGTGTCGACTTATTAAGCGTTATTCCCTACATGGTTTTCATTTCACTTATTTCGCACAGCCAGGCGCACTACGCCATAGCCCGATGATGTCACCAAAAGATGCGACTTACACTGCCTCGGCCATCATTTCAAGGACTCTGCTACATTATGGCTGGGGCAGTATAAGCAGCACGAAAGCGGCCCTGTTGCTAGCTGGCACCGTGCCATGGGATCTTAGAGCCAAGGAACAACTCTCCCGACTCTGAGAAGATCCAACACGAAGTGAGGACGTCGAGCGAAAGGCAACACTAGACCGCTGGCAAGAAGAGTGGAACAACATCCAGAGCGGATGCCTTGAGGCGTATTCTAACCGAGAAAGAGTGGGTTATCCGCATGCGCATGGTGCCCGTCGCTTTCTCTGGCTGCGGGGGGCCGGCGCGACCAGTAAACCGGGCTATTACACCCCCCCCCCTAGTAGTTTGTAGTAATGCTTACAGCACTTCCTGCTGGGGGCGGGGGAGGGGGACATGACTGGACTTAGGGGGTTGGAACCCCACACTACCGGCCCACACTTGCAGTTGAGGACAACCCTGCATGGGTGACCGTGTGTACGTTTCGCTTTTTCTAGTTAGCCCTCTCAAAAATAAATTCTGTAACCAGTGTAAGTTCTTGCAGTTGGCAATCCAATGCTAGACAGTCGCATTACTCATTTCGTAAGCCTCCAGAAAAAAAATATGATTTCCACTTGTAATGTGTATGAATACTTTCATGAATTTATATATGTGTATAAATATCTGTGGCCTTTCTAATGGACTTTTGAACGTGTACAGATTTGCTTTGACACAATTTTAGTTTTTATTCGTTTAATTGCTTTACAAGTTTCCATGGATACATGTGTGGCACTTTAGCATTAGTAGTCTTGGTTGGAGACCTAATGACACGCCCTGCCCGACTCGACGTTGCTTGTATCTCAAGCATTACGTCGAACAGATCCTCGTTTTTGATTAGGCGGCACAGCTGTCTTTTGTCAGCTTCTTTTAATAGCTCGCTTATGGATTTAAGCTCGAGGGCGTGCCTTTCCATTCGACACTGCTTCTCAGCCCATAGGAAGCGACGCTGCATTCTTTCCAGTAATCCAAGATCACCCAGTCTTGGAGGGTTCCATACCTGGCATTCATACATTAATAGTGGCACAACATGTGATTTGTACAGTGTTTTAAACGGGCAGAGGCGCTTACCTACAACAATCGCACGAAGTATCCAGTGTTCAACAGTGAGCATTTTACGTGAACGTACACAAAGGTATTTTGCATACTCCATTTTTGTCAGAGCTAGGCCGTTTAACATGCAGTTATTTTTGGTATTCCTAATACCAAGATGCAGTACTCCACACTTGTGGGCGGATACTTTTAGACCCATCTTCAACAACCTCACAATAAAGTCGTTTAGTATATATTGTAACACGTTCGCATCATTATCATCCCGAATAAGCACGTAAAGCTTGATATTATTAGCGTATTACATATTTAACCGATATGGATACGATCTGCTTGACCTGATAGATAAAAAACATAAACAAGAGGCTACCTAGTACAGTACCTTGCAGACAACCAACAAGAATATGGTCCTCACATGATAATGTCACCCCAGATTTTCACTCTATAAGTCTGCTCCCTCAAAAATAAAAATCCACGGGATGATTTTGGGGCCAATTCCTTTAGTAGTTCCTTCTCCAATTCCTTCCTCCTGGCAGTACGGAGATTGTGGGACATACGCAGACAAACGGTGGTCGACCGGCCCTTGCAGTTGGAAAACTGCGCAATTCTCAGCAGATTATGTTGCCGAGCACTGCTCAAGATTGCAAAGCAGACGATTCTCTCCATTACCTTGCATGTCACCGCTGTTAGGAAGACAGAACGCTTGTTGGCTTAGTTCCATGATTTTGGACACGAAACAAATTAAATACCTCAAAGTTAAATCATTTTCGTCACACATCTGTGTTAGCGCCGCGCATTAAAAGGCACAGACAATGAGGCGCCTGCCTCACGCTTCGAATTCGTATAGAAAACAGTTCGTCCTTTGAGTTTGCTTCGGATATACCCTACATATCCGCAGTCCTTGAATGACCTGCCTTACAGTCATCATCATTTGAACCCATTCTAGAAACTGTCCTATCTTTTGCATTTATAAAATGCTGCCTGCGTCATTTTCAAAACTCGTCTCTCCCACACGTCATCACGTCAAACCCGTCAAGAGACTGTCCTGTTTTTCGAAGCCCGTTTAGAAGCTGCGCGATCTCTCACACTGGCCCGAGAGATGGCCGCGATAGCAATAGTCAACAACAGCTCCGAGGACACAGCAGATACAATGGCGCGACGTGTCACTGTTAAAAGATAAAAACAAACAAGGCTCTAAGCAAACACAATGCCCCCTGAGTAACTTCGCCAGCAAAACGAGGCTCGATCTCTCCGAGGAGCGAATAGATATCTCGTTGCACTCTCCTTGTTTTCGGCGCTTTTTCTTTTCCTACAAAGCGGACGTCATTATCATTGGCAAACTCAGGACGCGCATTGTCGTTCTTGCTGAGCAAGGCTAGGCGTTGAGGCAGCTCGCCTCTGTTCGCTGTGTTGCAGATTCGATTCAACTAAATAGAGATCACTGCTGTTTTATGCTGCCGTCCGGAAAACCTAGTGCACGTATATTTCGTCAAGCTGCAGCGGTCGATGGCGCTGTTATTTTAGCATATTGTTGAGGCTTTATTTATTTTTAGGTGTCAGTACTTGCAACCTTCTAGCTATAGTATTCATTCCGCCTACAATCCAATCGTTTCTCTCATGTGAATGAGATCCGTCTTTACCCAATTTAGCATCTTCGGCAAATTTCCAACTCCGAAGGCGGCAGGATCAGCGTAGTATTAGTAATCTTAGCTCCGTGGTTGACGGACGTAGTTGTGATCGCTCCGCTCAGGCCGGCAAATTTCCTTCACTTTTCTGTGCGTTATTTTAAGCTGTGTTGAGCTTTCTCAGTTACAGATACACGGGTTAGCGTTTTGTGTGTTAGCGCTCACTTTTTCTGGCAGTGTTGCTGTACGGTAATTGTGTTTTTCTAGCTTTTTGCTTTGTTTGAATCGTCTGTGTATTGTCCCAGAAACGATGGCTCGTAATTGCGCACATTGCAACGAGCCTTCGTCTGCCAACGAGTTCGGATGCGACTCGCGCGGCTGCGATGCGGTCAGTAGCTCATATCTATTGCCTTGCTTAAAAAGCAACTCTTTACTAGGAACAACATCAGCTGACACGCTGAGAGGGCACCTGAGCTGCAGGCGTCTCAGGAACGTGTCCTGGACGTCTACAACTGACTTCAAATATCTAGTCAGATGGGGCAATCAAACGGGAGAGCACTTTGTAAGTTTAGAAAGAACAAGAGATTGGAAAAGCGAAAGTACCTATGAGTTGTTAGAATGAAGCAGCGGAGAATGTTTCAATATGGTGCAGTGATGCCTCTAAAACCAAATCAAGTACTCCATGTTTCAGTGCTACGCAGTGGGAGAGTGAGACAACCATGTTATCCTCAGAATACCATCAAGCAATGCCGTTGAGAGCCAACCGAACAGCATAGGGGTCACTACAGAAAAGATAATATAGTTTTACAGGTAGTTCTACAAGTTCTTAAAATGAGCTTTTCAGAATTCGAATTTTTTCGCGCTTTCACCGCTATTGGAAACGGCAACTTTTCGAATGCTAGCAGTCAAAATATTATGGTGATTGGCCGTTGAGATTTCGTTTGATCGCTTTTCCCGTGCAACGTATCGGCGTGATTTTGAAAAATGGAGAAAAAAAGAGTTTCGAGTAATTATCAAGCATTTTTATTTCAAAGGTTGGAATGCGACCCAAGTGAAAACTGAATTAGACGAGGTGTACGGTGACTCTGCGCCATGTTTTGCCACTGTTTCCAACTGGATTATTGAGTCAAAAAGAGGTCGCAGGAGCACCGAGGATGAACTACGTTCAGAACGCCCAAAAACGGCAACTGATGAGGAAAACGTGGAAAAAGTGCGGAAAATCGTTGCCACAGATAAGCGAGTGAACATTAGGGAGATAGCGGAGGCCTTGGGGATCAGTTTGGGTAGTGTGCATTTCATCTGCACGAGAACTTGAAGATGAAAAAACTCAGAGCAAAATGAGTGCCGCATTTGCTCAACCAAGGCCAAACAGACGCGCGTGTTTCCGCTTCACAGCGAAATTTGGCCAAGATGTCGAAAAATCCGTCGGATTTTTGGCCCAGATTCGTGACCGTCGATGAAAGCTGGGTCCATCACTACACTTCCGAGACCCAAGAAGCATCTCGCCAATCGTGTGCACCTGGTGAAGGACCTCCGAAGAGGGTGCGGACAACGGCATCGGCCGGAAAGATGATGGCTACGGTTTTTTGGGACCAACGTGGAATAATTCTGGTCGACTACCTTGAGAGCGGTAAAACGATCACGGGAGAATATTATGCAAGACTGTTGGACTGCCTGAAGCAAGAACTCATCGTGAAACGGCCCGCTTTGCAGAAGAAGGTTGTCCTGTTTCACCAGGACAATGCTCCCGCACACAAGTCGCGGCAAGCAACGGCAAAACTGGCCCAACTGAGGTTCGAACTTATTGAACAACCTTCCTATTCTCCAGACCTGGCCCCCTCTGATTATTTCCTCTTCAGACATTTGAAGAATCGTCTCGGTGGAAAGCGTTTTTCCAGCAATGAAGAGGTTACAACTGCTGTCAATGCCTATTTTCAGTCTAAAGACGCAGAATTTTACTCAAGAGGTATAAATGCTCTGAAATCTCGGTGTGAAAAGTGTATTGAGCTTCTCGAGGAGTATATCAAATAAGAAAAAATTAAAAACCAAATTTGGAAAATTCTTGGTTTTCATTTTAAAAACTTGTGGAACTACCTGTATATCATCTGCATTTTCAAGAAATTTGACGATATCAGAGCAGCACTACGGTTTTATGCGAAAGAGATGACGGCTTGCGCTGCTCTTCTCAGCAGCATTCAAATTGCCCGCCGAGGTAAACGAAACTTTCTGTCTGCTTTCTTGGTAGACTTTTATGCGGCTTTCGGCACATCATACCACGAACAATAATTCTCGAGAAGTTGGCGTCATATAGAGTTTCAAAGGTGTTACTAAAGTTATTGCAAACTGTCTTACAGTAGGCGTCTTTAATCATCGACGACGGAGTAACTAACCACATCCTAATTAATCAGACGACAGGAGCCATAAATCGGTAACCTCAGCCCACTTTTGTTCTCAATATAAGTGAGCAATCTGCTGGACAAAATCTAGCGGCGCCACTCGCCAGTGAGTACACTTATGTATGCCGATGGCCTTGTCCCCTACTTCCGCAGTCGATTTCACCTACATCAATAGCTTACGTACACTGCAAACGTTTGTTAATGGTAACTCTATAGTGATAAATGCATGCAAAACTAAAGCGGTGAAATTTCTCCGCGCGGATTTGAATGCGCGCCAAACAAGATTCACTTTGCTAAAGTAACCCGTTCCAAAATGTCTTGTGTTAAAACATGTTTTTTTTTATCTGGTTCATCAGTTCAACGGAGCAACATTGCCTACCACAAACTTTGCACAAGACCCTGGTGTATCAGTGTCAATAGATTGTACGTTCTCTGCACAACTTAGACACCTAGTCCAATCAGCATCTGTACTTGTGAACATGCTACTCTGTTGTTTTGTCGTCAAGAACCCAAATGTGTGTATTCGCCAGTGTAAAGCAACTATGTTATCCGGAATTGATTGAAAAAGTTCCAAAAAAATCCTAAAACGGAGTGAATTCGAGCCGAATGATGTAAACCTTCCGTCGCTATCAGGATTTAGCACGTCGCTATTTAGAACGACGCAACGAAGCTCGGGTAGTATCGCAGCTTATGAGCGCTGATTTGGTTGTGTTCTTCTCAGATGTGACAGTGAGCGATCGTTCAAGCCAAACATAGCTTTTGATCATAATGTAATTGCGAGACTTAAAATAAGCAATTATTGGTTGTTCGCCAGGCGTTTAGCCAAAGAATCGCACAACAAAAAGACTTCGCGGACTTCACTGCATCATCTCATCCCCCTCCCATCCTTGATTCGGTGAATAAAGGCGTTTTCTATTCTATTCTAATCAGCGGTAAAACGTCAACCTAATGAGTTTCTTAGTTCATATTTAACTCCTTCTCGATAAAATTCCAAGCAGGCTTAAAACTTTCTTCTCCCTCGTTTCTTCAGAGTTAGAAGGTAACAAACTGTTTGAAGACCTGCGAGCTGATTGAGCTTGCGGCATCTTGCGGGCTTAGAAGAGCGTCATAATTTATAGCAGAATTTCTATCCAGTCTGTTTTTTAAATGGTCAAATACTAGACTATATTTGCTAAGGGTATCTAACATCGCCTACAAAAAAGCTCGAAGGTTCATTTCTGGCAAAATCACTACCTTATTGACCACTAAACTAGTAAAAGCATTGAGAAGGGCCAACTTAATTAAGGCGGCCCATGTTGGTCCGAACTTAAGGTCCCACGCTCTATCCGGCCGACTACCTTTAGTTTGCCGCACCTTGTGAAGTTGCCTAGGATCTCCTACATCGCTGCGGTTATTCACATGCATGATCAACAACGCTTCATATCTACTGCTATGACATTGAACCTATGTCCGAAGACTACATGCTATTTATTTGTAATTGCTGAGATAATATTGCCATTAAACCTTGAGTCAGTCTGCACTTTTATTCTTCTGGTCAGTCACAGCTATCCTCACTATGCTGAGTTTAGCGTACCACATTTTGGTGTGATGATGTATGTGTTAGCAGATATAATAAATCAATGCTGATTCAATGTAGTCCCTTTTTCATCCAAAACGCAATTATTTTTAATGGACCTAAACATTATGCAGCGCAGCTCCGTCAATAAACCACGCTGTCATTGAATAATTGAATACAGTTGTGCATGTGACACTCAAGCGAAATAATTATTGTTTTAATATTAACACCCAAACTGGGTAAATGTGTTTATGTTACATCAAAATGTTCCGAGACACCAACAATCTAGTGTTTTGCTAGTTCTGCTATAGACCTAACCGCCGGGCATACCGCGGCGTGGTATCGATCACATTTGCTCCAGCATTGTTTGCATTGACATTCATCCTGTGGTTCACGAAAACCCTCCACGTTGCACAGAACGCGATGAAATCCGTGAGCTGCAAAGGCCGTAGTTAGATGTCGATCTTTTACCCCGCTACCCCGCCATTCAGTGCTCGTCATTGCTGCTGTTCCATAAATACCTATGTCCACCTCACTAATTTTGGTTTCCCAGTTCCGCATATAAACTTCAAAGACGCACGTTTTCTTCAGATTACATCGTTTTTGGAGGTCTTCCGTCAGCAGCGGGCCACCCTCCAAGACGGGAACAATTCTATTTCTGCATGTAATCGAAAGCGCAAAAACCCTCTTTAAAAAGGAAGACCTCACTAAGCGAAATAATTATGGCACATCGTTTTTTTCGTTTCATTTATTTCCACACCATGTTGGGTAAAACAATACCTAATCTATACCTACATACAAACAAACACGTTGGCAACAAATAAGCCGTAACACACATATTTACAGCGGTAAGTTACAAGCATTCGCCAATCGTGATAACGAGATGAAATATATACAGTGAGTGGCGTGATACTTTGAACATGGATTGCTACAATTTTTACAAACACAAGATTCATTCGGCTCATGGAATCCCACTGTGCGACACACGACGTGGTGATACCCGTGCACTGCAAATCGCGTAACAATATGGCGGTTAGTCCTACCTACATCTTTCCATGAATCTGATGTCATCGCCCCAACTGTGAAAAATTCTGGATCAATTTCTGCCATTTTAACTTCGTATTCACTGATGAAACGATCGTATCCCGGTGTCGCAGGGAGATTTAGTCGCCTTTTCAGGTCCTCTACGAACAGCGGGGTATCTGCCAGCAAGTACACGAGTCTATTTCGAGCTGAACTGTGCACCCCAAGCACTCGCTTCAGAAACGCAGACTTAACTCCATTAAGGGTAGTCAGGTTAGCCGGCGTTAGCTTCGTCCAGATGACCTCTATGCCGTACGAAGCAATTGGTGCGATCTTCAAGTCAAAGAGCGCAATAGCGGTGCGCACGGACATCACTTGTAGTTTTTTGATCAAGGAACAGGCAATCAAAGCCTTCCTAACGCGTTCGGAGATATGCCTGGCATACGACCTGCCTGTAGAGGAGATTGTTAGCCCGAGGTACGTAAAGTGATTAACATACGTGAGGATCTGCGCACCTAGACGAAGTTCGTCGGTCGCCGCACGACGTCCCCCGTTACAAAACTTCATAGCATGCGTTTTGCAGGTATTGATCTGGAGTCCCACAGTACTGACATACTGTACCAGTGATGCAAGCGCTTGTTGTAGGTGGAATCGGCTGGTACTGTATAAAACAAGATCGTCGGCGTATAGAAGTAGGTTGACGTTTCGATGACGATTCTTGATGTTAGCTGGAAGGTCGCTGATCAGAGTTGAGAACAGGAGGGGGCTTAAGTTATCTCCCTGAGCAAAACCGGTGGTTTGCTCGAGTCCTGGATGCTCTGCTACTCCGTCGTCTATTGTTATCGAGTTTTTCTGTAGGATGTCCATTATAACTCCGAGTATCCTGCAGGGCACCCCCAGTGAGGCGAGCTTCTCCAACACTAGTGATCTTGAACCTGAGTCGAACGCAGCCTTGAAGTCCACAAATACTGCGTAGAGAAATTGCTTTTTCCGCGCTAGTGCTTCTCCAATGTCTTCAAGGAGAATACTGCAGGCTGTCAGGGTACTTTTAGAAGCGCGAAACCCATGCTGCTCTTCGGGAATAGCTCCCTTGTACTCCAGGTATGTAGTTAGCCGCTGAGAAAGCAGTTTTGAAAAGAGCTTATACACACAACTTTTCTTTGCGATCCCTCTCCATGCCGAAGGGTCATGCGGACTTCCTTTACCTTTAGGTATTACAGCTAGCAAACAATCGCGCCATCCGTCTGGTACCCGACCCGCTCTGATGCACGCGTTGAACAAAGCGGTCCAGAACGGCACCAGTACCATTGACTGTTGGAGATGTTCGTTACGTACACCGTCGGGGCCTGCCGCTTTGTTCATCGGCAGTCGATGAATAAGCTCTACGACTTCACGAATGGATACGTCATTTTCCAGTTCTTGCTGCCACCGGGAGTCCTCTTCTGACCATGCTGCAAAGTATCTTGGAAGCGTTCGGGGAATAGAGTCGCTGCCACAAAGAATTTCGCTAAAATGCCTAATAAGAATATCCGGTTCAATCGTACAAGTCTTTCTGAGAGGTGCGTTTCCTCGGAGCCAGAGGTAGGGTGCTCTCTCTGAGCGTCGCAATAACACCTCTTCTGCTCTTTTTTCAAAGTTATGTTTTGCATTCCGCAAAACTCGCCTATACACGCTTTTTAGCCGCACACGTTCTGTCAAATCTGCGTTGGCACTATGGGTATCCAACAAAACGCGTTTGGCTGTTGTGCAATCGGTTGTCCACCAGTCTCTGCCCTTTTTCTTGATGACAGGTATCACGCTTGACGTTACGACAGCTGTAAGGAGCTCACTGTAGCAGTCGATGTCGGGTTGGTCAGGGCACGGCATTACCGTAGATAATTGCCTGCAGAGTTTGTAGAGATCAATCTTCTTTCCCAATGACCGGCGACGTGGGGCTCTTGCAATATCGTCGGAGAGATAGATGTCCACACCGATGGGGACGTGCCATGAAACATCGCCTCCTTCTTTCAGCTGATGCCTATCGTGCAAATAATGCACCCGGGTCGATGGGAGGTTCGTTGAGATGACGTCGATCGTCGAGCATCCCATTGGTCCACTAAAGGTAGCTCGACCCGACTCATTTGCAATCCATAACCCGTAGTCATTGAGCGAGTCCACCAGCGCCGCTGTCCTTTCGTCGTTAGGTCTATCCAGTCGAGCGTTGAAGTCGCCGGCGACGATAGTGGGTTTGTCGAGGTCGACTAGATTCAGACAACGGGTTAGCTTCTCTATCAAATCGGAGGTGTTCTCTGATACGCGTGGACGTACATACATCGCTATAATATTCATCATGTCACTCTTTAACACGACGCAATTATCGGCTGCCAGGAGTAAAGTCATATTTCCGACACGCTCATTATATAAAATTGAGACCCCTCCACTCGGACGGCCAACGTCACTTAGTCTCATGGCTGGGCAGCTGCTGATATAAAAATTTGGTATGTGAATATCGCCGGTGGCCCATGTCTCCACAAGAATGAGAACGTCAATTCCGGCGAGGCTCGCTGGGGGCAGCAACCGTAAAGTGGATTCAATTCCCTCTGAATTCCACTCCACCAGCCTTAGTAATGTCCCGTCTGTTCGTACACCTGCCGGAGAACGCGGGCAATGAAGTCGTTGAGGTTCGGCTTGCGAGGAATGGGACTCTTGTATTCTCCCTTCTGCTGATGTTGTTGGACCCGGTTGTCTGTCTGGTTCCACCGTTTCCAGCGCCTGCCCGTACGATGATTCTGTCTGTGCAGGGAAAGAGTTTCGGGATGGCTCGGTGTCCGGCTCTGTTGCCATGCGTGATGTGCTGGCTGCTGACGACGATGAGTCGTGTTGGGGTCCCGATCGAGTCGTTTCGGATGTACATCTTTCTTCTCGGGCTGAACGGCGTTCTTTATTTCTACTGGCAACGAAAGACCCTTCTGTAGCGGTTGAACTTTTACTTCTAAAAAATTCGCTGCCCGTCTGGCTATCACTTTGGATACGATCACCGCAGCTTCCTCGGCTTTTTTGTAAGAGTACACATTCTGGTGAACCAGACCTCGTTGTGGGTACGTCATATTGAGAACTGAGATACCCCATCGCTCTTTGCTAGCGATAAGTTTCTCATTTACGTCCTTGCACTGTTGTGTAAACTGCGGGACAGTTACGCAGGCGAGGGTTGAGTTTGGTCGTTCAGTACTGAGTCGCCTAGCGAGCTGCTCGACCTGCGTCAGAAATTTGTCACCTTCGAGCTCCATGCACTCGTGGTAGCCGCCGTGTAGAATAACACTGACAGGACCATCTGATTTCTCAAGAAAAGTATCTATCTGCGCGACGATGGTGGCGATGTCTGGCGCTGGGCAGGCCTTCACCGTTACCGAAGTCTTCTTCGGCAATTGTGCCAAGATCTTGCCTTTCAGTTGACGGATTGCACTGTCTCCAACCACTAGCACAGACTTTTTACGCTTCACCATACTATCATGTTTTCGCGTGTCATCTTGACTGTCATCCTCCGTTCTCAAAGATGCAGCTTCTTGTAGGTTTGCCATGTCCGCCTCCAGCTTGTTCATTCTATTAAGCAAATACAGCACTCCTCTCACGATCGGTGCTGTCAGATCTGACATTTTATCAACCTGCGACATGAATTGAGGCATATCGAACGACAGTCCTTCCGTGGCCTGGCAAATGCGGCAGCGCCACAAGGTACTAGGCTCCTCAGTCGGGTCTCGTTCGTCGTTAGCCCTGCATATTGCGTGAAACTGTCGACAACACGCACCGCACACCAGAAGGAGGCCGCCAAGTGGCTGCGCGCACCTTGTACAGGCTGCCATTACTGGTTGGTTGGGTACTTGTTGCGCTGCTGTCATCTGTCCGTGGGTCAGCTGTGTTGATGTCAGCGGATTTACTGCTGCTGTTGACAGCTGACTGCCAAGCATCGCTGCTTCTTGTTCGTTTCGACTGCTGGTAGGTCGTTTAGCTGCGGCAGGCTCTGCTGTGTTTACGTCTCCGAGTAGCGCACGGGACCGCTTCCGTCCTCTTACGCTGCTAACGTAATTCGACGGAGAGCTAGTCGAGCCGGTCAAAAGCTTTGAGTGCGGTTGCGCCGGATTAACACTTAAACCGGGATCCGGGCCGAATTTTTCGGTCTTCTGAGCCTCTGTCGAGGTGCTCGAAGTCACCACCGAGTTCACCATACACAAGCCGTTGCCAAACACAGCAACTAACACATTCAACAAGAGTGATTTCACGGAGCTTCACTGGCGTGCATCCTGCTTCGAACACGTCAAGCAGACGACTTATCGTTTTTACTTGCGTCTCTTTTCCCAGCCGTAACCGTGCAGTCGACGCCAACTTCTGCATGTGAGTTGTTGTTATTATTATTATTATTATTATTATTATTGTGAGGTGTGAACGTGTACTCCTTGTCTTCTCCTAGCTCCTAAATATTATTCCATGGAACCGACAATACAGCCGGCGTTTCCTCGGCACACTGCAAGCGACAGCAGTTGCCGTAGAAACTCGCCTTCGCGCCGATTCCCTGTGAGATCTGTAATCCGTTGGCCCAGCTCACTGATGAATCTCTTGGTTCCCTTGCTTACCGGACCCATTGTTTCCATAGATATTGGCACTACGATATAACTTGACTCCAGTTCTTGGTACTTGCGTTTTTTTTTCATTATCTGCGCGCTCGGCAACCCATCCCGCTTCTAGTGAACTGTAGTGTATATACGAGGGAGCCACTGTACAGGACACTGTAGCATCCCATACCAAGCATCTGCCGTTAGCCCATAGCGGGATTGTTACACCGTCAGGTCTTTTGTCGTCACGAATTCCTAATCTGGGCTCGAGCGAGCTTGGTATACCAGCTCTGCGTAAGGCTCTTCTTATAATTGCATTGACTTCAGCATGTCTAGAAACTCTACCATGGCTTTTGATGCAGCTAAGAGGGTGAAGTCCATCCTCAGTTACTGTGGTACCACATGCGCGGCAACTGTAGGGGTTGCAAACCGGGGCACCTATTCGAAGAGCTGTTACCATGCGGAATGAGGTGTTGTCCAGCATGGTACCCAGCTGCGGGGAAGGGAGACACTTTAGAAAGCCTCCACTAAATGTGTCCCGTGCTTTTTTCCACTGGATATTGGAGGCTGTCTAACAGCTCTCTAGCTGCAGCGCTGCATCTGTAGGAATTTATTATTATTATTATTGAAAAATGCATCATCACGTACACACTGTTTACCTTTTTAGCGATAATGATAATGTGAGGGAAATAATAACGTATACATTAATAGTGCATGCTATGAAATATAGGTCTGTCGTGTTATAGAACTTGTAGTCTAGTGTTTGCCCATCCAACAATTGTAAAATTACGAAAAATACAGATCGTAGCGATAGACAAACATTTAGTAATGATAAAGGAACCACTTGAACATCATAATCTCCGGCCTACACAGTCAATCGTTGAAGATATCGCTATCCAGACATCGAGATAGTTATGTCTAAGCACTATTTTATTCGCCGGCTCCCTTTACTAGCTCAATGCATTTACATACGTATATTCATATCTGTTAGTGCTAGAAAGATGCTATTGTTAGAGTGTCTAAAGCAGTATTTGTACGAATGGGCGGAACGCGTCCAAATTGGTTTGCTACGGCAACCAAACGAAAACGATAGAGCTACAAAACGGGTGTTTGCGCAGTAGAGATGGATGACAAGGTCTAATCAGTAGTCCTCGGCAAGAAAAAGACGACGGCTTCTTCGTTTCCTGCTTTGTGTTACTTCCGGGTCTAAAGGCTCAACCTGCAATCAGCTGCAGCCTCTGAAAATAGCATCTAATCCAGATATAGCTTTCGACAACAAAGCCGATCTGAACAGTACACAAGAGGGGCATACAACTACTCAGGGACTGCTTTTTCTATTGGTCGATAGTTTTGAACTTGTTGCGTAGTTTGCACTAGTATTCACACTATGTTATGTAGAAAATATGGTAATGGCATAATTGCATATAGTTAGTTTTGTATTTATAGAAAAAAAATAAACCGTCGGCTGACAATTAATTACCTCACATATTATAGCTAGCTGCGTCGTTTCAAGCTGCGTCGTCCACTTATAACTTAATGCACTACAACCGATTGCGTGAGCGCTATCGATGTTCTTGGGGATTTCTGTAGCGTCCTCCGACAAAGTTTATTCTGTCGTGTATGTTATCATATTAAAGATATACGTACCACACGATGAGTTCCAAGTCCGTAGGGGACGAAAATAGTCTAGAATTAAAAACAACCTCCTTAAAAAAAGTATGTTATAATCTTTGATTCATTAGTTATTATTTGTCTCAAGGCCATACAATGCCATAACTGCACGAGGCACCTTTTAATTTGTCGGCCAAGCCACAAACGCAACGGATAGCCGGTGACTCGGCCAAGTGCTCATTAATAAAGGTATGTGCTTTACTCATTTATTTATTCATACATACGATATCCTAACTATACATGTCATATAGTTTAGCCTAAAGAGCAAACAACAGACGACCGAAGAAAAACGTAACAAGAAATGTATTCTTGGTCCTCTTCTTTTTTTTCTTCTGCTTCTTTCGTTGACAATAACTTTAGCAACCACTGCGCTTGCTCTTGCGAGCAGTGGCTACCTCTAAGCGTGTGGATCGACACGTTTAGGGGGGTCAACCGGCCAGCTCAACCAGGCCGCATATGAAGACAATAGCCAATCGGCTTAATTGATACGTGTCTTGAGCGTGTCTAGACCTCTGCGACGTGCATGCGTGAGCAGTGCGGTGGTGAGTCAACGTCATCGTCGTGGTTCACCTTCATTTTCAAAGTGGACGAAAACAGCAGCAGCAGCTAGAGAACGGACAGCCTTCATTGGCCTTCATGGGGCCGCGCTGAAGTCAGCTGTTGTTGAAGCGGCCACTTGCGAGGACGGCCAGCGCCAGCTAAGAGAATTAGTGGTAACAGGACATCGTGTCCTGTCGTTAGCTCTCCGGTTTCAGCGCTCATTAACTCGCTGAGTGACTACGAGTCTCTGCGATAGATAGGGCGCGCTTCCGGGCAGACAACGTACTACCTAGCACACGACGAAATACCTCCATCGTCATTCGCGACGAGACTTCAGCCGCCCTAGATCAAGTATCACCACAAGAGCAAGCTCGACGATCGACTCGAGCCTCGAGGTTTTTAGTTACGAGGCTCGGCCTAAACCGCTAGATAGCAGATGCATGCGAGCTGATGCGCAAAAGTCCGCCTGACAACACGTGCATGCCAGAAATCTGCTTGTGTCTCCATTCTGCCCTTCGGTTCGAAGACATCTAGGTTAAGCTTGACATTATAACGGGTATTTACATAATAATAATAATAATAATAATAATAATAATAATAATAATAATAATAATAATAATAATAATAATAATAATAATAATAATAATAATAATAATAATAATAAATTTTTAGGTGAGGTATTAAACGTCGACCTGCATGATAACACTTGGAAAAGAGCCCTTCCAATTGCCGAAGGAGGACTTGGTATTAGATCAGCGGCGGAGCTGGCTCCCATGTGCTATGCCGCGTCTCTATTGGAATTTGGTAAACTCGCAAAACGTTGGTCGAGACCAGACATCCGCCAAGGAATCACAAGAGCCAAAGACGCTTCATGACGACAAAAGACCTGACGGTGTAACAATCCTGCTATGGGCTAACGGCAGATGCTTGGTATGGGATGCTACAGTGTCCTGTACAGTGGCTCCCTCGTATATACGCCACAGTTCACTAGAGGCGGGATGGGTTGCCGAGCCCTCAGATAATGGGAAAAAACGCAAGTACCAAGAACTGAAGACAAGTTACATCGTAGTGCCAATATCTATGAAAACAATGGGTCCGGTAAGCAAGGAAACCAAGAGATTCATCAGTGAGCTGGGCCAACAGATTACAGATCTCACAGGGAATCAGCGCGAAGGCGAGTTTCTACGGCAACTGCTGTCGCTTGCAGTGTGCCCAGGAAACGCCGGCTGTATTGTCGGTTCCATGGAATGATATTTAGGAGCTAGGAGAAGACAAGGAGTACACGTTCACACCTCACAATTGTAACATTTAAACAATGTTAAGAAATAATAATAATAATAATACATATCCTACCTTGGTTTGCTCTGAAGATTTAGTCGCGTATGATAACGTCAACATAGACACACTTGGTTAAGTCTTAGTGTTATTGAGGTAGCCCCTGCCTGCTACGCTGCCTCACTTGTCCGATTTGGTCCGGTGGCAGCCTCTTTAGTGGAGAACGCAGTTCGAACACAGTTAAGACATGAACCCAGTAAAACACAGAACACTATCAGAACCATGCTGGATTCGGGCACCTTTAGATGAGCTCAAAAGCAAAAAAAGAAGCAGAGAGATCTTAGAGAAGCTTGTTTCCTGGAGAAACCGCGGCATGTTCTTAGGGGGACAAGATACCTTCAGTGGGTACAGGCTTCGAGATACCTTCTTCTTATAAAATCAATTTAATCACAGTACCTTTGCAGTGTTCACTGGTCGTGTCGGGACCCTTCCTACCGCTAAGGCCGTCGAGTGCAATTGGTCGTCTGTTACGGCCCTCAGGTTCCTGCACTCTTCGACAAAACTCTTCTCACGGTGCGAAGCCAAACACGATCGTACCTGACAACCGACAGAGATCGATTTGGGCGGAACAACCGAGTGTGGCACAGCGCTGCAATATATATATATATATATATATATATATATATATATATAGAACTTGGTCGCCTTCGTCGAGAGGCAAGAGACGCCAGGTCATATGACACGGTTACACTGAACATCCGCATGCACCGAAGCAGCAAGGAGAGTCAGACATTTGACGTTTGAGCTGGCAGTAGAACACTCAACTGGCTAACTTGCGTTGCTTTAAATCCTTGCCGGGCTTCAAGGGAAGCTTGGAGTCATATCTTTCATTCCGTCAATGATGGGTAAGTCTGCTCAAATTGATTCCCACGACAAAAGAAAAAGTTATTTCATTCCAACTGGTAGCTGTCGTAGGTTGATTATTCAAATATTTTACTATATATACATATCTCCAAACCGAGCAAGATGGCTTAGTGGCAAACATTTTGTTTTGCATTCGGGAGGCCTAGGTTCAAAACCCAGACCGGCCACTCTTAAATTGGCTTTCATGGTTTCCAATTTAGACAAGGTTAATGCCGGAGTTGATTAAAGATCAGTCATGATTAGAAAAAAACCGTACACGGGCACTGACCTTACGGGACAATTAGGGTTTGCTTAATGCGGCTCGATCCACCGACTCCCTAGGAGCACAAAGCACGGCCGTCAATTAAAAGCAAAACGATCCTCTTAGACAGAACGAGCTGAATCATGCAAATCTAATCGTTGCTGCTTCGAGGTAGCTAGGACATTTTAAGCGTACTCTTGCAGATAGCTCCCTACTACTCTGATATTCAGCATTGCTATGATTTACTGCTGCGAATAAATGCCAGTATGAGATTGCGGCATATAATTCAAATTAAACGTAATCGGTTTAATCCGCGTGCACTCGCAAAGCTAATATAAAACCAGCATCCCAGTTTAGTGCCTGATCATACCTCACTTTAGTCGCAAGAACGATGATTCGATACAGACACGACACAGTTGATACTCTCTGTGCTCTGAATGCCTATTTCAGATGCGTACAAAACGTAAATGAATGAGAACGTAGTCTTATATTTGCGTAACTCCAATTTTATTTACGTTACTGGGCGGTACCAATCGCACGTCGATGAAGCATGTACTACAGTTTATACATAGGTAATGCATATTTATGATTAGTTTCTTACTCCGAATATCAGCAAAACGATTACTAATTGTTTTAAGCGTTACCAAGGTATGAGCATTTTATTGCAGTTATAAATTAAATGATGTTCACAAGTTTCATTGGTGCTACTATTACCAACTTCACGCCCTAAGCTACGCACCTGTCGCATACAATTAGCAAAAACCACCGTGTATTTGTTTGCACAGTTATTAGCTTCATGCTACCGCATTAGCATAGGTGTCTCCACCAAAAATGTTTAGCTACCATGTGACATCAGCCGCTCCCCGTAGTCTTTAAACAATTATGGGGGCGGCCCTGTGTGAGTCAAACAGTTCCCCTTAACCACAAATTTCTATATAAAATTACGAGACTCGTCACGGCGTCGTCGTAGAGCATGCATTTCTACAGGTATAACGGTGGCGTATGCATGCAAGCCGCTCAGCGTGTAGGCTGTCAAAATGAATTGCTTAATTAATTAATAGAAAATTGAAGCATCTTATCACAAACACTGAAATATGTCAGCAGGCAGACATGCGTGATGCTACGATCGTGGCGTATAGCTTCTGCGACGGCTGGTTTGCCAGTAAAACAGGTTTACGTCTATCGCGACAATCCGAAGGTCGTGCACGATGCAATGCCGCGTCTCCTATTCTGCCATGGCTGACTCTATCTTCGTAGAAACAATCCGTAGCAGTACCAACAATTTGCATTGTCTATCGTTGTCTATCTAAGGCGGAATCCTAACTGCCATCAGAGCCAGGCGACTAATATTGGATCCTTCAATGCTAATTGCCACTTAATTGCTTTCCTCGTTGGACTGTTTTTTGGCTTTTGTTAGTGAGTCCTCCTCTACATAAAGCAAATTGCCGGACTCTTCTATTTGCTGCAGTGTGGCCGCTTCGGCTGATTGGCATAAGCCATAGCAGACCAATGGAAAACAACTCCTTATCTCTTTTTCTTGTGCATCCTCATCGACGGATCCGGCCTAACCAGATAGGATTAGCGCTTTTATTAGACCATTGCATGTGTCTATAGACATATATAGACCCTTTTTTGTAAATACATGGATAGCAAACTCTAAGAACTAGTTTACGTTTCTGTAACGTGTGTTACGATGTTTTCCTATTAACCTGAGGACCGTCAAAATAAATGTTGTGGAAGAATAATCACTCAATTACAATTTTAGATTATTAGATATCAAATATATTCTATTTTTAAGTCCTATTTTGACCCCAGTCATCATGACACGTAACCAATTAAATGCTGCTTAATGTCAGTCAGTGCAGTTTTTCGATGTCCTATTATTTGCCGCAGATGTGCTTTGATAAGATTGTATACAACGGTTATTTACTATCTGCTGGCATAGCGCTCGTCACCAAGATAATAATATGGTCTGCCGATTTTAATGGAATCTACAGCAAGCTCTCTATGAACTCGAGCACACTGCGTCGCCCAGAGGTCAGTCGTGACATGATGAACACACAGAGAAAAGACAGACAAGAGAAGGTTTCGGCAAGGCTGCAAGCTTCCAAAAAGCCTAAAGACTTCATGTGAAATGAACAAAATCATCTACGGTGCGTTTACGCCCTTAGGAACGCACTTAGCACTAAAGCTCTGTGCCTGTGAGAAGTTTCACATTGTAACAACGCTAGATACAGTAACACAACGAGAGCGCAACCCCCTACTTTGTTGCCGAGACAAGTCGGCGCCAGTAAGACGACACAGCGACCGACCGACCGATCACAGAGCGGCCAACGTGTACTCCAACGGACCAGCAAGGACCCGTCGCCAACCACAACTTCGGCATCATCAACATCATCTACGTCGACATCGACATCGTCAGCATCAACAACAACCACAACAACACCGGCATCGGGCCTTGACTCGGCCTTGACATGCTAACGACATTAAGGCACGTCGATCACCGCCTTAGGCCTGTCGCGCCGCAACCACAGCATCGGTATCATGATTATCATCGTGAGAATCATCGTCATCTCCACCACCACCACCACCACTACCACCACCAGATCTACTACGTGCCTGTCACGCAGCAGTGTCACGCACACACAGTGGAGACAAGCCACGCTACAATCAGGCGCGGCAGATTCATTGATCACTCAGCGCGACGAAGACCGGTGGAACATTCGAGGCGACCGAATGCTTTCAACTAAACCCAATCATAAACCAGCGTTCCAATACGAAACACGCCTGATAGAGTTCGTAAAGGTACACTGGTGGCGGCTGGGCCTCCAGGTCAGAAGGTCTTTAGAAGCGCTCGCTGGACTGAGCGTTGGCATGTTAGGGGGCTTACTAACTCCTGTTATGCTTTTTCTCAGTCGTACGTAAATGTATTTTAAACCCTAGACCTCCCAAAAAAAGCGTTCGCTAGATACACACAGTGTTAGCTCTGCAAAATAGGAAAATTACACTCGGTGACACGTATGACAATAAACTGATTTAGGAGAAGCTAAGTCCAAAGCACCTCACCTTACCAGATAAAACCACGCTTGTGTGACCTTGAAGTGTCCTGAGCCTGTAGAACTTTGTTCGTGCTTGCTCTCGATTTAAATTACCAGAGACACTGGCATAGGATCACTTCCCTAGGAAATAGATCCTGAAATATATGTGACGGGAAAAATAAACGCTTTAAGTGAAAAAGTTCCTACCGCTCTAATTATCACAGTATTACAACATGCGCCATACCGCTTTTTGTCTGCAGCAGAGTTTGAGAATTAATTCTCCAAGACGTGCACCTGCAAGTATCGTGAGGCGCTGTACACAAAATACGACTAATGCGAATGTTATGTAAAACATGCTGCCGTTAGCCGGACTGGCGACACTGTGTGCCGTGCAAAATTTAGGAACTTGAGTTATGTTCTGGTCTGGAAGAAGACAAACCTGATTAAAACTTTCCAAATTGACAGATCTCCGTATAAAGGTGCCATGGGTATCATCCTAGTGGTGATAGTGAGATTGAAGGAGAAATGCTTTTGGAAAGTAACGTGTTGAATTATGTTATCCCTAAACCGCGCCAAATCAAAGAGTACTTAATGAAAAACAAACGTGATCCTCAGTTTTTTTTTGTCGAAGCGAGGCTACTCTGGTTTCTACACTTTGCTTTGAAGTTGCACAACTGAAAGAAGTTTACAAAGCAATAGTTTACTAGGATGCTTGAGTAAGAGAGGCTTGCTGATATTTTTCTGTCACGATAAATTTGAGTCGCGTCGACTACGATCAGTCCAGTTTGGTCCAACAGTCTACATCATAGCGTCCGGGGTCGAGCAGGTCAAACCTACTTTGACAAACTCCAGATATTTCAACATGTCTGGCCCCTCAGAGGCAATCTTTTTTAAGATTTACCAATCGGGTGGGTCAAATGTATTAAGTTGAAAAAGGTCAAATAAGCCTGGCTCTATACTCTTTCTCAATCAATTCTTTCGAAACACCTCTAAATTTGGCGAGCTATCGGTTGCATCGGTACACCTATACCAAGAACAAGTTTTCGTTTTTAACCTGGACCCGTTTTTAAATAGGTTTTTAAGTGAATAAAACAATTCAAAATCCATTTGCTATCCTTTTCATCATCATTTAGTATTGCTATAACTGAGCTTTCTTCTACGAAAGTAAAGCCTAAATCCTGGGACGTTTATGAAGTACTATGTGCCACGAAGCCAATGTTAATGAGTTTCCGACGGTAGATTGACATCTCAGGAAACTCGCGCGAAAATTCAGCATAATCTGGATGACTGCCCACGCAAGCTAGCAAAAGGCGGATAGCGAAATTAAAGAAAGTCGATATGTTGTTCCGTTTTACGTTGAAGCCTGTTTGTTCAGAACCGTACAATTTTGCAATTACGACTAAGACGTTACGCCCAAAAAACTACTTAATAATGGCAATAGCAAATTCAAAGCTTATAATTTTCGTACCAAAGTGATGTTATTGCGTCAACAAAAAATACCTTTTCGGACTGACTCTCAACCAACATTTATACATATACATATTGTTTATGTCGCAATAATTTTGCATTTCAAGATGGTACATAATTACAATACAATCATCATTATATACAATTTTAACACTTTAGCGACCGTCCCACCGGGCAAGAAAGTGCAAAGACCGCCGATGCGACTGGCAGCTCGCTGCGTGGTATTTAGCGCATACCTGCGAGCAGAACCGGCATTGATCGCCAACTTGGTGAAATCCTTGAGTTGAAACACACCAAGTGATGATAGCCATGTACAATGTACCTTGTGTACACGTGCCGGCTAGTGCATGCCATTCCCTCCCAAAGCTCCCTGGTGAGGTACACATCTAACTGCGCTACCTCAGCCGAGGCCTCGGTCACTTTTCCCTGCCACTCCAACAAAAATTGTTGAAGTGGCATTGTAATAGGTGACTTAAGCCTGACTCTGATTGTTCCCACTGCCGGTCCGCAACCCGCTAGCAGGTACACAAAGCGATTCCTTGCCGTCCGCGGCAAGCAAAGAACGCGCTTCATATATATTGTGAAGCATCTTTCTAGCTGCGCAAAATTTGCCGCGGAAAGATGACCCCACACCCTGCCAAGGCTGTAGCTCAACATTGGCACAATCTTAAGCTCAAAAAAAACGCAATGCAGCCCTCAGAGACAGTCGTCGAAGATCTCTCACCTCTGTGCGAATAGAGGCAATAGCCGCCCGACACCTGTCGCCGATGTGCTTTATAAAGGTCGTTCCCGTATAGTGCAGTCTCAGACCCAAATACGGGAAGGAGTTGACAAACTTCAGCGGTTGGCCACAGCAGGGTATTACGTCTGCTGCAGCCAATCGACCCCCACGGCGAAACTTAATGGCTTTCGTCTTCCGCGAATTTATTTGTAGGCCCCTACGGTGAAGGTAACCTTCTACGTCGCCGACAATACGACGAATGGCACCGCGGTCCCGGTGGGCCACTACTATGTCATCCGCGTACATAACAACGACGGCGTTTCTAAACTCCTTCCGCACGTGGCGGGCTAGGTCTGCAATGAGCAAAGAGAAGGCTAGGCAACTGAGAGGGTCCCCTTGAGGGGTCCCTACGTTTTGCCTCAGCTGCAAGATGTCTTCGCCCCTTACGTTTACTTCAAGGCGGTCTTCAGCAAAGAAGATGGAGAGCACTCGTAGAAAAGAACCACCCATCCCAGCATGTCGAAATGAATCGACTAGTAAGTGACGGGGAGCTTTGTCGAAGGCCTTGACACAATCAATAAAGACGGCGTACAAGTGGCCCCCGGGCACAGCCAACACCCGCTCAACTTCTGACTGGAGTACGTGGATCGCGTCCTGTGTACCTCGACCCTTCCTGAATCCGAATTGCTCCGGAGGTAGGGTCTTCTCCACAGTTGGAAACACCCTCGAGATAATCAACTTGGCGAAGATTTTCTTAAGAGTGCGTTCCGACGCGATACCCTGGTAGAGATTTGGATCGTCCACGTTGTCACCGTATTTGCCCTTGAATAGCAGAGTAAGCCTGGCCTTCGTCGCAACAAAAAGTTCGTCGGCTTTCTGGGACCACATTTTTGAAATTCCCGCGCTCTGCAGCAGGGCCGCCTGAGAGTGCGGCTGGGTGTTTACATTCAGGAGCAGACCCGTGGCGGCGCGACGGTATACCGGTTCTAACTTTAACGTTTCGTTTGCGGAATTGGCAGCTGTTTGCAATGGAGGACAAAAATACGCATTTTCGACACATTCTGTTGTTCTCCTACCGTGAAGGCATAAGTGCAGCGCAAACAACTCGGAGGATATGTGCAGTCTACGGCGAAAACGCAGTACACAAATCCACAGTCGAAAAGCGATTCGCCCGTTTCAAAGCTGGAAACTTCAATCTCGAAGATGAACCGATGTCAGGACGACCCAATGTTGTGGAGACCGACGAAGTCATAAGCCTGGTTACTTCGAACCCAGGTTTGACCATAAAAGAAATTGAAGATGTAACGGGAGTCTCCCACGGAACCGTTTGGAATCGCCTCCATGATGCAGGTTTCTCGTGCAAGCGGAATATCTGGCTACCACACGACCTCAATGATAGGCCGCTTGAAGGGCGAGTCGATACCTGTCACGCACTCCTCCGGAAGAACTCGAATGAGCCATTTCTGAGGAGATTGATAACCGGTGATGAAAAATGGATACTCTACAGAAACGTAACACAGAAAAGAAGTTGGCTCCCCAGAGGTTCTTAGGCCGCAGCTATCCCTAAACCCGAAATTCATCAGAAGAAGGTTATGCTGTGCTGCTGGTGGGACTGTAAGGGCGTCGTGTATTTTGAGCTGCTTCCAATGGGTCAGACGATCAACTCCGTCGTCTACTGCAGACAACTCGAAGATTTGAAGGCTGCAGTAGCAACGAAGCGCCCGGAATTGTCAAACAGGTGGGGCGTCACTTTTCAACATGATAAGGCGACACCACACAAAAGTTTAGCCACCCGGCAAAAATTGGCGGAGTTTGACTGGGATGTGCTGCCGCACCCAGCTTGTAGTCCCGACCTCGCACCATCTGATTATAACTTGTTCAGGTCTCTCCAGAACTCCCTTGATGGCACAACATTTAAATTTTTGGAGGCTATAAAAAATCACCTCACTCAGTATTTCGACGAGAAGGACAAGACGTTCTGGGAGAAAGGAATCATGGATCTACCGAGGCGATGGGCGAAGGTTATCGAACAAATTGGTCAATATGTCATTGAATAAAAATACTGTTGTCTGCATAAATAAGGCTCTTTAAAATCGGGTAAAAAAGCCGACGAACTTTTTGACTTACCTACTATATATATATATATATATATATATATGTATACACGCTGTGGTGCAATACACGGTACATTATTACAAAGTAAAATGCACTACCGGCAATACTGCCATATACAATACACTAAACAAGGTCTTCCAAAAATATTTCGGAATGTATAAGACATTGCAGAGCTCGTTAAAGTAAATATTTTTCTCAAGGAAACATGGCTTTTGAGAAGTCTTGTTTTGAAGTGAGAGTGAAATTACTACAATTTGTGACACTGGTGTCCTTGCCCGACATAGCAACACAAAATATGCAATTGCGAGACAACCAGTCTTCCTATACAAAAAAACTAAGCACATCGTCGTGTGCGAAAATTCTTTCTCTGAATAACATATAATGCCAGAATGATGAATGAACGGCCAGAAGATGTGACATAGTCGTTTAGAACAGAATCGCAAATAAAGTTGCTTTCCTAAACTTCACGCCCAATACCTCAGAAACATAACCCTACGAACTTTCACAGCGCTGAAAGCTAATTGATTCAGACAAATGCAAATTTCATGACGACAACTCTGGTACAAAATCTATGGCAATGCGAGCTGTGATTGCGGAGTAATTAAGGTTTTTTCGGAGGGGATGTCAAGATCGAATGCATGGATAAATTACCGTGTGGTGACGTTGCGTCGGCGGTAGTGAACTTGAGCGCATTTGTTTATTCTAAACGACCATGTCGCATCTTCTGGCCGACGTTATTTGTTCTTCGGATGAAGCAGAACTTCTCATAAACACAACGCTGTGCTTAGTTTCTAAACAGAAAAACTCGCACTTGCATATCTTGTGCTCTTATGTCGGGCAACAACACCCGAATTCACACACAATGTCACAAATTGTAGTAATCTTGCTTTCACTTCGAAGCAAGACTTCTCAGAGATCATGTTCCGTTAAAAAATGCTTTGAAGTAAGGCCTGCCATTCCTTGTACGCTTCCGAAATCTTTTTTGGGAGACCCTGTATCTAACGGGCGTTCAAATGAAAAGATACGAAACGTCGCAACAACCAAACCGGTTGGAATTTTAATACGCCGCTTTGGGATAACGTAGTGAGGCATTTAAGAACGCGAGTTTTAATTAGACGGCAATTTGGACATACTCTGACCTAAACACTTTTGGCCACCAAGCAGTCGAGATTTAAATTCTCTAGGTTTCTCTGTATGGGCACGTACTTGAGCGAGGCTTTAACAAGTCTCCACACACTATCACTTCATCGCTACGCATTGTGATTTTGTCCGGGATACGGAGCCTGCGCGCAGTTTCGGCTTGAAGCGGCCCTTGAAGTAATACACTGAACAGACGCGCGACAAATTTGCTGAACACAACGAGTCCAGATTCATCATTCTAGGCGCCCTAATAGCAAAAATATGGCGATTTTATTAGAGGCCATAGCTCGCCGATTCATGACGCAACAGACCTATAAGGCCGGACCGGGAAAACGTTTGCTTATCTATCCGCTTTTTGACAGCGACGAAGACAGGTATGCTGTCATATAGCCAGGATCTTGCATTTGAAAAAAAATTACAGCCAAACAATCTTAATTTGGTTTTCATGATTTCCAATTTAAAACGTGAATGCCAAATGACTTTAATCAGTCCTGGCCAAAACAAATCATACACAAGCATAATGGGAGCACAAATCTCTTAATTCATAAACGATGCCTTTCCACCTCCACATAAATAATACGTCGCTAGGAAAAAAATTAAAGGCAATTTCGTCAGTCGCAGTAAGTAACTAGTGGAGGAAGCACGTAATAACACAGGGCGTGTTTTGTGAATGCACAGAGCAGAGTCCGAAGCTCTTTTGCTATGCGCGCTCTCTCCTTTTTGTTTGCTTGCTTGTCGATACAATACAGGCTTTTCCAAATAAAGTCGACGCAGCAGTCAGAACGTCAGTCAACCAAAATCAGTTAACCGGCCTGATAAGCAGTCTTTTTTAAACCTTTAGATCCATGGACGCTCGTCTCAGACCTGGCCTCCTCTTGGCCATTAGAGGACATCGTTGCGAAAGGAACGAAGGAAAGGCAAAGAAGCAGGCACGAAGAAGGAGTAAAATAAGATGGGACACCAAGAAGAACACGAAAAAGGAGGACTATCATCACGCCGATCCCCCCCCCCCCCTTTGCTTATCCCGTAATGGCCGGGAATGGGCCCGGGCGAGATTTCAGTGCGGCCGATGGTGGCGTTCTCCGCCTAGCGTCACACGACTAGCGAGTCAACCGCTTGACGAACCTGCAGGCGGCGATAGCTTGATGTCGCCCAAAAGCGAGCGAGTAGGGGGTGTCGCACAAAAGCAAGCGGTATGGGATGGAACTGGCCATCTTTTTTTATTTTCGATTGAACATTTGGGCCACGTAAGCGAGCGTAGAGTGAGCAATCCAGCCATCCGGCCTGGCTGCCTGCCTGTAAGTACGACCAGCAAGAAACGCCACCTGAACTACTGGCAGACAAACGATCCAAAGTCGAACGACGTTCCAAACCATCCCGCCGATTGCGCCTCGCTGACGAGATTCGGAAATCGATTGTCCACGCCGCTTTTCCGAGCCTTCTGAGGCCGTTTCTGTCTTTCTCGGTGTCTTTCCTTTATATTTATCTCTCTCTTCTTTGGTCGGCCTTGGTCTCTCTCTCTCTCTCTCGGCCTGCCCTGGTTTCCCTCTCTCATTCTTTATAATCTCGGTTTATCGCCCTCTATTTATCTCCCCCCCTCCCTACCTCTGGCGGTGGGGTTTCAAATGGGATAGATTGATTTTTATTAGCACAGTATGACCGCCGCAACGCTTCTACCACTACCAGTAGTGCTTTGTCATAACAAGCACCACCACCACCATTACCACGACCGCCAGCACCGTGTGCGCAAAACGCACGGAACGTCATCGAACGGCTTCGTTTGTGGTTGCCGTCATCGTCGTCGTCGTCGTGTTTGATGTCTTCTCGCCTGCTCTGCTGGATGGCCTCACTACTCCTAATGCTGTCGGGGCGCCAGCCTTGTCTGTTCAGCCTTGTTATGAACCACAGGCGTGAGCCACTCTGTTCCATCATTTTTCCCATCCATCCCGATATTTCCGCTGCGTTTGGGGCGAAACGCAGCCTTAGTTGCTGGGTTACAGCGTTGTCGTTACCGATTCAGCTCGCCCCCCCCCCCCCCCTCCCACCCCCCCCCCCCCTCCCACCCCTCACTCCTCATCAGTACCGTCCCCCGTCCTTTCCGACGTAAGCGTACAAATCAGAAGTTCCGTTAACATTTCCGCAAGTATTTGTGAGTGTGCGTGCACGCGTGTTTTTGTTCTTGCTCATCAAACAATAATGAGTCGAATTGCAATTGCTGCCACACGAGGACTTGTAATGGCAGCAGGAAAAACGACACAATCTAATAAGTACGCGTAGTAGTGCCTAGAGTGCTTGCAGCCGTGGAATGCACACCTACATATATCTATATATACGTATATATAGAAGAGGGATTTATTTCTAATGTGTACTGTGTTACTTTTTACATTGTAACCGACGTTGCTTGCACACCTATATATATATATATATATATATATTTATATATATATATATATATATATATATATATGGAAGAGGGGATTTCTCTCCAATGTGTACTGTGTTACTTTGTACATTGTAACCGACGTTGCTTGGATCTGTACGGGCGACTCAGCTTTGTAATCCTTGACTGATCCCTGATCACTGGTGTTGTTATTGCGCCTGCCTGCTGCTGCTGAGTGGTTTGGTCGGCACGGCTATGGCCATTGTCACGATCTCGTCGGGCCCACCACGTCCCGTCGAGACACGCTGAGCACGTTCATACCGACCGACGAAGACCGAACGAGGAGGCGCGGAAAAGAGAAGATGCCGACTACAACAACGGGGCAAACAACAACGAAAGCCGCAACGCCAAAGGCAAGGCTAGGCTGGTGTGTCTAACGAACCGGATCCAGCTAATACATCGTACGGTAGTCGCCGCTGCAGTCAGCCGGCTTAGCGGTCATCGTGACCGTTGCCGTCACCGACGACATCATCTTTATATGGCCATCGTCATTCGCGTCTTCCTACATCTGATTTTCGTTGCCGATTGCTGCCGGTTGTCGGAATAATTTCGTCGAAAGAGTGCTGTCGTGCCATGGTTGTCCTGTGCTGTGTTGCTCTTAACCTACCTACTACTTATATATGGATCTACTACTTAAGGATGCATCATCTGTTCATATCAAAACTATTAAATCGACTAAAGCGACTAAATCGGGTCATACTTTGCTTAGCTGTCTGTGCCATGTATGCGTTCATGCCTCGTCTCTTATATCAAACCTGACCCTGTCTCCAGTCGAATCTAAGCAAAACACACTAAACATGACCGAGAGCAACTGCGCCTTAGGAAATGCAGCATAGATCAGCTCGTCTACACTGTATTTGCGCCGTACGAACCTTTCTTGTTTGTGGAAAACGGCCTCTTCACAGGATTGTGCCTGAGTACGCGGCTGCAGACGAAGCAGAGCAGAATTCCAGGATTTCGAAACAGAAGAGCGGAATACTCGATAGAATGCACTGTGTGAGGAACCAATGCAATTTTGAACGATCATCGTATTTCAATGCGCGCTGTAAGTTCAAAAATGTATGTGCCATGGCGAAACATTTGTCGTTCGCAAAGACCTCAGATATCAGCCATGTAGCATAAAAGTCAGACAGATTCTATCGGCCTCCGATGAAGTGAACTGCCTTGCCCATGTCGGCCGCACCTGGCTTTCCTGAAGCACAAAGTAGCAGGCCGTGTTCGAATCTTCTCTGACGACAGCATGTTCATCGTCAACGCACACAAAAATCACCTCGCGAAAAGATGGCTGGCTTGACCACGATCCAGAATATATCGCTAGTGTGGAAGAGAGCAAATTTCTAGCTTATATGCATGCCTTGAGTGCCGTGTCTAGTGTCCAGCATGATGGCACCGTAGTTTTTACATGTTTATTTGTATGTTATACAAACTGCAGTAGAGCCGTGGATACAATTTGTGTCTAATTCTATGTCTAAAGCAGGGCGTCGCACCTGCACATACTACAACATTGAATGCAATAGAAGCTGGCGGAGCATATCAGCATGTTCTGGGCAAAGTACTCTTAGACGCCTAGCAGTCCAAATTTAAATTCTCTGGATTACAATGTTCGCAAAATGTTACATACACAGGTTTATCGATATACGTCTAAGCAGTTTAAGCATCGAGTTGAAGTGGAGATTAGAGCTAACGGCGGTTACAATGAATAAATCCACTCGTTAGGAAACTTCTTCCGCTGCATGTAAACAACCATTCAAAATTTGCTTTTATTTGGATACAGCGTTTGAATGAAGCGACTTGAGTTATTCTTAATTTGTACGCATTTGTAAGTCTGGGTTTGTGCTTTTGTATTCTACTTACCTTTTTATTAACTGTGCGGCTTCGTATTCGTATGTGTACATGCGCGTAATGGTACTAGTGTGTACACAGACGTGTGCAAACTTGGAGGCTTTTGATGCCCCGTATACCCGTCCCTATCGCAACATGAGGCTGGAGATGCCATATGTGGTTTCTCCACGTTCTGCCGTTCGTGTACTTCATGCCTTCCAGAGCGTACGCGACTGGAAGATCTTATCAGCTGTCCTGCCTTCCGTGGTACTGTAGCTTTACATAGTGCCCACGCAGAAGTTGTCCCACCTTCAGAACCAAGCGCGACAAGGACAGCTTCAACAGCAGCAGCAGCAAGAACAACAGCAGGACCACCAACAACAACAGCAACAACAAACACAACAACAACAAGAACAACAGCAAGCGACTGACTGAGTGTGGAGAAGCATAACAAGCCAACCAAATGCTGCCCGTCTAACTGGCTGTATCAACGCTTATCCGGACGCCTCTTCGGAATTAGACAGTTTTTCGTTACCGAACACGTCTTTCCTTCTCTGTCCGTTTCGTATCGGCGTTCTTTAACCAGCTCTCGTTCTTCAATTTATTCCTGCTGTTAAGGTATTTTTGTTTGCCTTATTTCTGTTTCTTCTTCCGCTTCTCTTCTTATTATCCTCCTGCTTTTTGTGTTTCTCGTTTTCTGCCTTTTTGACATTCTTGTGCGTCTTTTGTCGTTTACCACTCATTGGCTGGATCACTAGTGCAAGCCTGCCACTTTATCTTTGCAGTTATCGATCGGACTTCACCCCCGTTCTACCCATAGCTTTCTCTTACGATATTCAACTGTTGCACCCTTTCTAATTATAGAGTCTGCCTTACTTCCTCAGTCATTCGGTTTCCCTCTTTTGATTGTTTCATCGTACGTTCATATTGACTCAGTGCTACGTTGGCTTAAAGGCAGCACAAGATTGAAACAAAGATCAATGTGAAGCCACAGAAGAAGAGATTAGGATTATGGCCAGAAAGACGGAGAGCGACTGCGGATCTTGCCTCTGCTGTCTATCGCCGCTGCCGCTGGTGAGGCCGACAGCGAAGAGGCTGCAATGTAAGTTGCAATAGCCAGTGATGATAAGTTTCTACCTAACAAAAGCAAGAACAAAACAAAAAGTCACTGAAGCAGGCTGCAACGACGAACTGCCTCTGCTCATGACTGCGTCTCGCCGGGTAGCGATATGATGCTTATTGAAACTGCCATAACGTATACATATGTATGTCTGTCTATAGTAAAGACAGCTGATAAAATAGTTGGCGTTGCTGACGAGAGAGACTGGACAGTAACTAGTCCAAACACGATGCAAGCAGTTAGAAAAAATTGGCCATGTCTTAGCGGCAAGGTATTCATGTGGTTCCGCTAGGTGGTTGTGTCTGTGTGTGTGTATGAGGTTTTCATGTGTCACGGATGCAAGGTAAAATTCTTGCAAAACTCAGATCACATGATATATTTACAGTAAGGTTACACATTGCGTAAGCCTCAGAAATGATTTAGTATTTTCGAGCGTTAAAATTGAGCGTTATTTAAATAGATACGACCTATCCTAGGAACCGTTTTCAAAGACTTGCAAGTTGTATAGCGTATATGGCCGCGCCATGTCTTGTATGCAGCTCTGTGATAAAAAAAAGCTCACGTGGGTGTTCTACTTATTTGGTTGGTGTAGCCCATGTGAAGTGCGCATTAACACGCAACGACGTGGAAGTAAACTAGACCGCTCAGTGCCCCGGATGTCCTGAAATGCAAAATGCTCGCCTAAGAGACGCCCTGTTTGAGATCCTGCAGCGGATTAGCCGTCTTGCGACGGTAAACACAATCCGAGTATCGGAACTTAAACAAGTTATTTCTCAGCTCTGTCTCCGTCTCACCGGGAGCACTGCAAGCACATCGGGAGTGGCGACGAGACGAAGAAACGGGTGGCACAACACTAAGTGACATGGGGCGCTGGCGTAAGTGAAGAACTTCCCGTCAAGCTCCCCATGCGTGCGAACGTTTTACACGCTTCTACGTACTGTTGGTAAACAAAACTAACATCCACCCGAGAAAGAGTGCTTCGAAAGCTGATAAGTTAGGCTGGCCCTTGTCAATAAGTTTGCACTTCTGGGAACTAAGCTTATTTCTACTTTACAGTCCGAAGTCAACAACTATTTTAATGTCTGCCTGTACCACACATGCTTTTCCCCCGACGGTGTCATCGTCTAACTATCAGAGGTTCAAGGGAGGTGGGATAAGCCAGTCCTTTAATAGCTAAACAAAGCCATAGCGGGCCAAGGGGTCGCACGCCGCTACATAAAAAAACGTTCTATCACCAAGTGAGAGTTCCGATCTGGAACTATAGGCTTGCTTAACCAGGGGGGGGGGGCGTCTCTAGCCAATCGACTGGTTGTCATATCCAACTGGTTGATATACCGGCTATTTATAGCTAACCTATTTACGTGTTCCGGCATCACGTGTCTGCAGGGTGCAGAACCACACCTGCTAGACACAGCCACATTTATAAGATATTCAAAGGCTTCCCAGTTAGCCTAGACATCCTGTATAAGATAACACTGTGCGCATGTCGTGGCCTCAGGCTCATTTTCTGCTGAAGGTAGAAGCCCTGATGTGATAGAGTACTGTTTCGTTCAAAACCTGCTCACTACATTACGGCAAGTTAGCATGGATTCTAACGCGGCTTGATAATACAAATCAATCCTTGGAGGGCAGGCTAATTTATTGAGTAAGCCTGCAATCAGGGCCTTTAGATGATATAGCGGCGACCTTAAACGAACAGAGTTCCCGGCGAACTCGACGACTAAGGTGCACTTACGATGTATGTATTAAAAGAACAACCGCTAGAATCACGTGTCTTTATACTTACCATGCATTTTTGTTAGCTACCCAATCTTATTTCAACTAAAATGTTATTTTACTTCTGCACGAATGTATATACTATAAGACAGAGCATACACTTAGTTTGCTTTGGCATGCGCTAACCTACTGAATTGTTCCTATGAGGATCGAACTTCGTGCCATGGCTTGGCCGTTGCAGGCATGGTAAGCAGCATTGGCTTACGAAACGTTCGTTCGGCCGCAGAACACGGGTGGCAATGCACCCCTTCTCCCCCGGACGTGTGCAAATTCAGTGGGGCGCGAGGCTTGAACGGTTGAATACCGCAAGCAAATAGTATTCTGTGGTCGAACGCGTCTGTCAGTAGCATCGGCATAAAACAGTTCAGCTTGAGGAGAGAAAAAGAGAGAGAGAGGGGGGGGGACAGGGAACGAGAGGGGTAGTGCAAACGAAGAAGCCGTGTGAAATCGACCCGCCAGTAGTTCGTTTTCGCACAAAGAAGTATAGGGAGCAACGAAAACAGAGAGCCTGTTTTTGTCAGACGAATGGAAACGTGTCAAAAGCAAAGGCTCACGTCGACATGCGGCTGTTGTTGCGACGAACCGCGGCGTCGATCTCGACGAGCGCCGCCAATAGAGGAGGATGAAGGAACGACAGAAGCGGGAGATGTCGAAACAACGGAGAGGTAGGTCGTCTTTTGTTGGTGCTGTCATAGTTGTTATTGTTGCTGTTGTTGTTGTGGCGGCGAATCGTGTGGGATTCTTTCGATGTGGCAAAACATGTAGGACTCGTTTAAAGGCGATCCAAACGGTGGCAGGCTAACGAAAAATATAATCTGCCCAAGAAAACGAAAAAACGAAGAAAAAATGCTAAAATGACAGCAAATGGAGCTTGCGGTAGACAGAGTGGTCGCACCTCCTCCCGTCCAATTCTTCTCACAGTTACTCCAATGAATTGCTCAGCCAGTCTCAGAGTCGGATCTCGATCAAGCGCCACGCCCTCCTTCCTGAACCATGCTGCGGAACCACGGCACAGTCCTGCTAAACTAACATCCACAAAGGTAGGTAGATTGCTAGCTGTACGTATATGTATATTCGTACGATATCGTGTGCCCATGTGTCGATAAACGGATGCGCGTAAGACCCACTGATACATAGTTGGAGGGCGTAGTCAATGTTCATACGTTACTACGGGAGGCGCAATCTGGGACCCTGCGCTTTTTTAAAGATATTTTTGAATGAATTGGCCAGATCATGTTCTCTTTTGGCAAACCACACATAGTTTAACTAATCGTATGACATTCGGAAAAAAAAGTTCATTTGATGAGTTAATGTAGAGTAACGTTCGTTCAAATATTAATTAAATTGAGCACTTATTTTAGGTCTGATCGGCGCCGCGCACTCCTCTTTTGCAGTAATTTGTTTTACGTACGGTATTACTTGAATAAACTTAATTGTTTAATTTAAATGTCAGCAGTCGCCGTAGTAACTATGTTAGTTATATGTTATGTAGTGACTATGTTTAACTTATAGCCCGAATGTCTTAAGGGGACACGCAGTTGGGAGAGTTTAGCACCAAAGACGCGGTGCAGTCAACGTTTAACGTTCCTTAAGGGTGAACGTTGACTAAGCTCAGACTTCAGGGAATGCCCAATGGCATTTAAACACTGAGCGAGCAAAACTTGCTGTACCTATTGAGGTTATGCGGCTTGTAACTAAAACAAAAACAAAAAACAAGCCACGTTTTTTCGTGAGAGAAAAAGGACTCTAAAGATAAAAAAATGGTCAGAAACTTTCGGAGCTAGCCACCAAGAGCGGACTCTTTAGAGACACTACGCTTGTTTACACATCGTGCGTACGCGCGCGAAACTACTAAAATTACCAGACACTACCAGATGAGCATCTATCCGACCTCTTCAAAATTATATTCATATGAATGGTCTTCGCAGATTTGAATGAATGCAGAATCAGAACTAGCTTGGATCACGTCTCTGCGAATTAACCTAGGTTGTTCAAGGAGAAGCCACTTTTTATTCGAATATTGCGACCACCGTTGGTCTTAGCTGGTTTACCGGTATGATATCTACGGTATTCATTAGAGGCGTTTACTCGGACAAACGTTTGATATTACATCTTACGTAAACGACGGCGTACGGCCAGCCATGTGCGACCTAGAGCTAGCTCGCTCCAATGTTTGAGATATAATTTAGAATATAGAAGGAGGCGATGTCGTGTATACCACGATTCTCACGAGCCTCTGTTGCGGATTGAGAATACGCGTACTAGGTAATCCTCCTGAGATTACTGGCCCCACTAGATCCCTGGGTGGTGAAGTCGTGCAGCCAACGGGATGCAGCCAACGGATTTCCGAGAACCACCATACAGATGCATTTGCCGTGACGAGGGATTCTGCGTGTAGGTTTTGGTTGCTGTCGTTAAGTCTTTTATTCAAGTTAGTACTATAAACGACAAATACTACATGTTGGTTGGTTTACAAAAATAAGGTTCTACTAATCTCGTCGTCGCCTTCGTCGAACTCTCTACTTGCACACACAAAAATAAAACACTACGAGCAACTTCCAGTTCGGGCAAGAGCAGATGTGGAAGAGCCGATCGTGACGGTGACGACGACAGTGACTGAGATACACGATAGATACGGTAGTAGCGCATTACGCCGTGCACAACATATAGTTAGACATGTGACAATTATACATCGATTTGGCGCTTATATTTTTCACAAACACGCTCGGGCGTGCAAAGTTCTGTACCAGTGGCAGCCGGGAACGCTGCTGTTTTCATTGCTGAAGTGAAGTGAAGTGACATATGGGAATTGGGGGTCACAGCTCTGACTGACAAATGGGTGCCGCCTGTGTGTATGTGAGAGTTTGTGGGTTACTGTTTGTGCTGTTTGTTAAACGGCGTTATCCTTGTGCCGTTTTTGTTTGCTTTGAAATTCCCGCAAGCCGTCGCACGGCAACACTGACGAGCGACCAACCCACATGAAAGACAACTAACTACTCGCGACCGTCACCAAGTTCTCGCGACCGCTACCACACCACGTTCGAGTGACAACGACGCAGACAAAACCTGTCCAATATTGTCTCTCCGATGCTATGATGGCATGATGCAACTGCCATGATCTGATCTGATGATCGGCAGCTGTAGGTAATAATAGGTGCAAGCGAAGCCGGGCAGCCTGTTTGTGCCTTGGTGGTGTCCTTCTCGTGGCCTGCGCACGACGGACAGGCTACTCCAGCCTGTATCGCGTGTATGCAAGAAATGCCATGAGTGCAGCAAGCATCGCCATCACGTACAGGTCCCAGTCATCTCCCAAGATGCCCGGCTGCGAGAGCGAGTCGTCGTTGCCGAACAAAGACCACTCCTCCAACTTCTCCACAATGCTCATCTTGAGTAGAGCCAAAAATACAGGTACCTGCAAGTCAATTCCAGACAAAGGACCAACCTGAACGTTCGCTGTACACAGTTAGCGTGGTTATGTAGTCTTGAGCGAACTACTCAGCATATGAAAATTTGATCTGCAAGTTCAAATTCGTGGTTTGACACATGCTATAATATGCATAAGAAACTAACAGGCAGCGAAAGTTTAAATGTGTTTGAATAAAGGCAACATTTAACAATTATTTAGATCGAGCCCTATCAAATCAAACGACCTCGGACGACTAAACAGAACAACGGGCTTGGTGTGCCCGCTATTGCTGTATTTGCCAGCGTTACTAGAATAACGTGATTGTAAGATCGTTGCTTTCAATTTTATATAAAGTTATTCTTGGTTTTAAATTGCCGTAACGATCGTTTTCCGTTTTCGTGCACTCCCGAAGTAGTTACGCTTTTACCCTTTGCTAGTCTGTAGTTACGCTTTCTCCCTAGGTGGTTGTTGGTGTTATTTTTGTTGTTGTTGTTGTTGTTGTTGTTGTTGTTGTTGTTGTTGTTGTTGTTGTTGTTGTCATTGTTGTTGTTACGATACTTTTATTAGAAACAGTAATACTAGTGATTCGTATTGTTGCTGCTGCTGCTGCTCCTATATGCTGGCAAAAGCCCATGCAGCAGTGTCAACAGGACGCCTCGTGGATGCATTACCTGGGCCTCGCTCGAGACAGTTGCCGCTAGATTGTAGTGGCGTTTAGCGAGGTGGCGGTCCTTTGGCAGACCCTGTCCAAGCTCGTACATGACGGCCAGATTGAATAGGGCCTGCGCGGATGGCCGGAAGCTGTCCTCCGCCGCCAGCCGGTAGTACTGGGCCGCCAGGGCCTGATCAGGCGGGACGCTCCATCCGTAGAAGTAGCAGTCGCCGAGCTGAAGCCGCGCCGATGGCGAGTCCTGCCCGGCCGCCTGATGCAGCAGGCGGATCGCCAGCGCAGCGGCCGTTGTTCGGTCGAACATTGACAGAACGTTGCCGCCAGGTCCGCTCGCCGCTATCGTCGTTGTCAGAATGTGGACGGCATTGCTCTGACCCAGCTCGGACCCACCCTCGGCGAGGAACACGTAGCGCGCGAGCGCCTCCTCTATACGGCCCTCACTATACGCCCGGTGCGCATCTTCCATATGCGAAGTCCACGGACCGCGCTCGGCTACTTCCTGTACCGCCACGCAGTGATACATACCAATCATGCAGACAGACATATATATATATGTATAGAGAGAGAGGGGGGAGAGAGCGGGAGAGAGATTTAGAGACAGGTGTATATTTACATTTGCTTGACATGTATACCTAAACACATGTGTCATCCTTTTATATGAAAGGCGCTTAAAGCGACAGCACAGAGGACATGTTTATTGATCTAGGGTTTCCCCAACAGTCCTTGTGGCAGCATGATCGACGACCCTCAGCAGTTTGGTTTTTTACCTATTCTTAACAAGTTAAGTTCAAAAATTTTTTTCATCAACAACAGGGATCAAATCACAGCGCACCGACCAACTTCCCCTGGACTACGACGGCACAGTATACCCTTCTGTTGATGACATACTGCAAATAATTAACCAGCACTTACCAACCAGTTCAATTTCTTTTTTAAAACTCGAAGTACTTGAATTATTTCAGTCAAGATACCGAAATAAGTGATGATCTGAAGGTGCACGTTTCGGAGACTATGGTAGATTCCCAGATGAGAGTGCTCAATATATTTCCAGCTCAAATCGTGTCAGTTTTACGGCTCTGATATCCCACCAACAACACAAGGGAGTGGCTCCAGAGCGCAACTCCTGAAAGAACTGAGTCGAATGCACCGCGGCCTCGAATCCTCTCGGTGTCGCAAACCCGAGCCGATGGCTACCAAGAGCACATGAGGCGACTGCATTATTCTTAATAACGCGAATCCTTGCCGCCAGTCTCCGGATTGCGGAGACGATCGCGATAGACGCGATAGCGATGGCGTTCCGCTGGGCTTCGGTACCAGCGGGTCTAAAGTTAATACCCTAGCCGCTGACGAAAGTCGCTTTCCGAAAGATGGGTAATAGCTGGCCAGACGTTACTGACCGTCCGCTGCCGGGGACGTAGGTTTGGAACGATCGCCAAACCGTCTCCCATCAGTAAAATCGCGAAAATCCCTTCGACGATAACCGCTAGTGAGCGATCATCATTTGCCTCATCGGGGAGGCAGAGGACAACAGTTGCAAAAAAGAACAGGGCCATGCCGTATCGTCCCTGTCTCCGGGACTAAGTATATGACCTTAGCCAACTCTTCGGCTCTGTGTCTACGTACTGACTTTGGCAAACTGCGGACCAACGTTGCAGCGGCGCTACGTTGCATCTTGTGATTTTGTGACATCTTAAATAACGTTAACCAACTCATCCTTGATAAATCGAGAGCTTGAGTGACTCATCATTTTATGGGCAACCTCCCGTGCTTGTTCGTTAAGTGCCGCCGCAGGCCTCTTTGTGTGGACAAAAGTCTACAGGTTGAGGTCGGACAGGAAGCCCTTTTAGGAACCGACGATAAGGTCTGTGTCCCCGTGAGTTGGCATTACAAATGAGACCTTTTTACAGGAGGCATTTGCCTTTTTTAAAGACATCAACACTGCAAAAATAACTTGTTTCTGATTTCCTGGAGAAGGTCAGCCAGCCCCAAGAGTGACGAGCCGGTGTCAGCGCTTTGGCTATACTTGCTTGAGCGGCGGACTCTACCCGTAGGCGACCTGTAGCCGCGCCTCATTCTCTGAATCTTTGGTGTAGGTTGTAAGCCCGCCACTGGCGTAAAGCGGGTCCTTCCAGTGACGCATCTTGGAACGTTCCGATAAGGATTGGTGGTATAATCCGGGCCTCCGTAATTATTGCAGAGTCTATTTTTATATGTTTGTCAGCTAAATATCTCGGTTCTAAGCACTTAGAGCAGATCTTTGCTTAGCTCGGCTGCCGGGATAACCAAGTGGGATGTATGGCCAAGAAAAATGGATGTCGGTGGCTAGAAAAAGTTATATTACTTTCATCAGTGGCAGCTCCCGCTTGAGAAAAGTGATTTAGATGACGTGCTTAGGTAACTCCGAGCTCTGCCACTTCGCGAGCAATCTCGTCTTCCGTGGGGCTGGACTAACCCCCTCAATTCTAGCGATGATTGAGGCCGATACGGGGCATTCTCCTAGGCTTTACGCACAAAGTAGCGTATTTACACTCATTCTTCAGACTGCATTTGACTGGGAACCACCACTAATTTTGCAGCCGGAAGACACGGTGGAGTTCTCCTTGAATATTGTAAGCATTGAAGCTTCAGGACATTATAGAGTATCCAAAAGGTAACCTTGAACAAATGTATGACCCGGCTTGATTGTCACACCGGATCTTATTGAGCTGTCCTTGCTCGCGTGAGGTTGTGGCCTTCTACTTCTACGAAACCGCTTTGGTTCATCTCTCGGAGTGCACAAGCTCGCACAGTCCGCTTGTTGTCTTTACAATATCAGATTTACTTCGCCGCTTGCATTCAAAGTGATCATGTGATAACACATCACTCGCGCTGCTTCTCACCTTCGGCCATCGGCTATGCGGTCGCATCGTCTGTAGTACCATCTGCTTTGGTCGTTTTGTTCTCAACACAGGCGGTGACCGCCTTCAGTCTTGATATATCCAGCTCAAATCAGGTAGCTTATCCAGGGCCGGAAATCACCAGCTTTCCTATGCATGCCTACGCCGCGACAAAGCTTTAAAACAAAAACACACAATTTCATTAAGAAATGAATTCAAAACAAACTTGAGAATTGAACCCGGTCTGCTGAGTGGTAGTCGCTGACATTGCCACAGGTTTACAACAACGTGCTGTATTGCGTTATTCCGTAAGCAACGACGGCTTCCACCGCAACTAGGTGTAAGCTTATGCTCCGCGAAGACACTTAGCAAATCGAACACAATCGATGATGCCGGGGGTGAAAGGGATCCGATGCCTCAGACACGCGGTCCAAGTGTCTTCCACCGTGCACATCCTTCGTTACATTATCTCTATAAAAGCCCAAGTCAAACCTCACGAAACAGTCCGTTTTATGGGAGCTGACGAAAACACGATCGCACTCCGCCGATTCCAGCGGACAATATATATATATTTCAAGTTTTGACGCACTTTCAAATACTTTATGGTTGACGCGGGACGCACAGGAACTGATCTATGATGTCGCTATCATCACTATGTACATACTGTGTATGCAAAATGTTTTGTTATATTGATGAATACCCACAAACAACATCCACGAAACGAATACCTAATCTGCACCAGAAATTACTAGCACTGGGAAGTTCTACTATTGCTGTAAGCCCTACGACGTGGTTGTTGCCGTCAATAGCATTGCACTTGCGGCCGACGACGACACGAAATCGATCTATAGTGAGCGCAATATGTACCTTGAGTAGACTAACGGCGTTATGACAGTTTCGTATGACTCCGGCGCCACGCGCGTTCATCAAGCCGAGGTGATAGTAGGCGCTCGTGTGGCCAAGACTCAGCGCCTGGCGGTAGTACTTGAATGCGATCGGGTAGCTCCGCTCGACAGCGATCCCGTTGTAGAACAGGTGGGCCAGTTCGACGTGAGCCTCGATCAGGCCTTGATCGGCGGCCTTCTTGAGCAGCGGCACCGCCTGACCATGGTCGATCGGCACGCCATAGCCCATGAGGTACATCTTCGCCAGGCCCAGCTGACCGAGCGCGTTGCCCTTGTCGGCGGCCTTGGAGAAGTAGCGGAATGCCGTCTCGTTCGACTGGTTGACCGCCTGTCCGCCCTGCAGGTACATCTTGCCGAGCAGCGCCATAGCTGTCGCGTCGCCGGTTTTGTTCGCCCGACTGAGGTAGTGGAACGCCCGGATGTGGTCCGGCTGCACACTGCGGCCACCCTGGAACAGCAGCTGGCCGAGCCCGACCTGGGCCTTCACGTCACCCTTGTCGGCAAGAAACTGATAGTACTGCAGAAGGTCTCGATCCAGCGGTCTGGAGGACGAAGATGATGACGATCCAGAAGACGACGATGATGATGACGATGAGGAGGAGGACGACGACGGTGATAGAGGTCCGTCGAATTCGTCGCTGAGACGCAGTCCTGCGTTGAACAGCGGCGACTTCGAATGCTTGACGCGGTCCTCTTCGACGACAGCGGACACGCGCCTATAGAGATCGAGTGAGATTTCGCAGTTTTTGATCACACACCTTGTCCGCTCAGGTAGCGGTAGCCGAGTATCATCTGCGCAAACGGGCTTCCGCCGATCGCGGCGAACGTATAGTACAGCATCGCGGTGGCCGGAGACCGGGTTCAAACCGCCAAAACCCGTACGAATGCATGAAGCCCAAGTAAAGCTGGGCGTCGGCATTGCCCTCGTCGGCCAACTTGCGCAGCGGATGAAGTGCTCGCTGGCTCATCGGGTGAGTAAACAGCTGCCGTATGGCAAACTTCAGATAGTTCTGCTTGAGAGCGTCCGCCGACTTGTCATCGGGCACCGCGAAGCCTGGCACAGTCGTGGTTTTCTGCACGGGAACAAACTCATCTTCCGACGTATCCTTGGCCTGGGAGCCGGCACGCTTGGCGTCGTCGGTGGCAGCGGCGGCGGCAGCGGCAGTCGACCAGTGTCGAATGAGCAACGTTACGATGAGAAGGAATCCGGTACGGGGCAGGGTGTGATGTCCGCGCATGCTCGGACCCTCCGTCTCTTGATAATCGACACTCAAACAGAAAAAATGCACTCTTCGTTATCTAACAGACACGATTGCTTTGGCGACGACAGGCGAGCCGCCACGATGCTACAACGGCCGACGAGAACGCGTTTCTCTTCTGCTCGTACTATAACGAGGTTTAGGATAGCACACTTTTAGTAGTGGTGTCGTCCACCTGGTCCAAGTGGGCGGTCGTAGCCATAAACAGTAGTAGCACATGCCCGATGGTAGTATGCCAACATGTGCGTTGGCTATGCCGAGGAGTTTTTCCCAGGTGAGATGATTCAATTGTTGTAATTGTGTGTTTTGCTGGACCAATGCAGCCTATTGCCTTCTTAATGATTCCGCCAGCTAGATATCTATTTAGAAAATGGTGGACGCATTTAGTATGTTCACCAAGATGTATGCGATCTCAAACAGGCGAATCATAAAAATGTTGGTTCTCGCACTAAGATTTGCGGCTCCTTACTTCGTTAGGGTTGAGCTTCTCTATAGGGACTGAACAGGCCTGTGGTGATAGCGCTTATGGTTTGGGAGACTCTTCTCAGATTCAATTTGCTTAACAGTTACATACATTTTTGTGCGTAGCATTACATTCGTTTCAGGCAGTACTAGGCAAAACCCTAAGAAATTACTTTAAATATTAAGTAAACCGCCAATTTAAAGTTTACTTTTCTCTTAATAAATGCCGCTAGAAACTTAGTTGTTAATTTTATCTGAAAAGTTGCGTTTAATGCCAAGTTTATCTAAAAAGTTGCTCTCCGCAGAACAAATAACCGGGGTAAGTTTCGTTTTACAAAAAGGCAACAAATTTGTTTGCTGAATGAGTTGTATTAATCTTTATAAGACTGCCTATATTTCTTGTGTGAGAACAACCTAAGTTTTTGCTTTTAGGACTGTTTTGTTAAAATAACGTTGTACAACATTTGTATTCAATTGAAACTTACAAATAACTGTAATATCAAATGCCCGACTCGAAGTAAACTGGACTTAGAGTCCAGTTTTTTTAAATTTAATATTTAACTTAAATTTTAAATTATGTACTGTTAATTTACTGAATACGACACGTTTAAACTACTATCCAGTAAGCAATACGCCTGATGTATCCGTCCGACAGAATAAACAATATTAAAAGGATCATACGACTGTGGAGAAGTCTTCGGCTCATTCATACTAGGCATCATCACATCCTACTCAGGAAAATGTATTATAAACAATACGATTGTACCTAAATGCAAGTGTGGAGCGCTATACTTGTACGTTTGTGTGTGTGGAACGTACTTAAAATCACCTACTAGATTTAACTCAATACGCGTTCGTACTATATTGATTAAGGTCTACTTAACTGCTTAAGATAAGCAATATTGAGCATCGCGTAGAATCTTCTAAAATGTTTCGCTGCGCTTACTTTGATCAGAAAGATGCTTCGACTAACACTCTCCAATTATGTCCGAGGTTTTCGATATGAATAATGTTCCGTCTTTTTTACACTATCTTTTTTTGGGTGAAAACAAACCACCTGCCGCACGAATCTTTCATTTGCTAACGAATTTAATTTATATGTGTATATATAAATGAATAACAGAAAGCTTTTTAGGAGGTTCGGAGGAGGTCGAACTCGAAACTCAAGTGGATAGGGGCGGAAATGTGTCGTTTAAGATTGACAGTAAAATGACTAATGTTTGTTATAACAAAGTGGCTGGCGGGATGTTCGAATCAACAACTGGATGACACAGCATGCTCGGAATACGATTTTGCCTTGTCTGAAAGTTATTCAACGTTGGCCAGCAAACGCAAAATGTCGTATGTTTATTTGTCGATAGTATTTGCTTAATGAGAATTTTTTTCCATAAAGCTAATGCGCGTGTACGGTTTTTTCATGTCATGGCTAATTTTTAATCCACTCCGGTATTTTACCTACCGGTATTTACCTTTTTATTTACCTGTCTAACTTGGAAACCATGCAAACCAATTTATTTAAGAGTGGTCGGTGGGTCTCGAACCCAGTCCTCCCGAATGCAAGGCAAGGCTTTGCACTAAGCCATCTTGCTCGATTTCATTGACAACATTTTAGTGTATTGAACGTAAATTCGTGAAACGTGAACAGTT
>QVRM01003488.1:0-61540 GCA_003439945.1 Dermanyssus gallinae | reverse complement strand
GTCTTGCAACATAGCCTCGCCAGCCCCCAAAGTTTTCTGTCATTGTGGCAGGGTTCGGCAGCGTTTGCGCTATCTGGACTCGACACGGACGACGTCGCTAGTTGCGAGGCGTGCGTGGCTGGCTGCTGCTGCGAGACTGTCCCGCTGCGACCCGGGTTGGGAGCAGGGAACCCGTCGCCTATTCCTGTATTTCTAGAACCCCCCCCCCCCCTCCTCCCACCAGGTATTCCCTTTCCGATCGTCAGTCTCACCGACACCTCACTCCCGTACGCTTACGCACCTGCACACGATTTTGCGTGTAGACGTTGGGTCGGCTACCCAGCCAGCCAGTCAGCGAATCCGCCAGTCTAGTAAGCGCTACGATCCCTACTAATAATTTACGAGCGCCTCTATTTCGCTGCCAACAACAACCGGCATGTCCACGTTCCCGGCTGGAGAGAGGAAATAGTGAGCGAGGTAGATGCAGTAGGCGAGGAGCTATCGTCGTCAGGTTGAAGTAGGCGAACCAGCAACTACGACCAGCGATGGATATTGGACAGGAAGACGGTCGGGGCTGCGGGACGAGTCGTTGGGGCAGTGGCAGGTTTAGTAGTAGTAGTAGTAGGTGTAGTAGTAGGTGTAATAGGTGCAGCGGCAAATACGACAAGACTTTCTAGGCCCCTTGGGCTAGACTTCCCGGCAGGCCGTCGTGTGGCATTGTACGCTTCGTTGCGAGCTTCACTACTCCGACGCGGCGGACGACGACGACGACGGGAAAGCGATGGACACCCGACAGACAAGTGGTGCCTTTGAACTGTCAGCCGTGTGAAGAACCCGGCGCTGACGTTACGATACGCGGCGCACACACCACATGCCTGCTTGCGGACGCGCCTGAGTCGGCCTCTTGCCATCTCGGAACATATTACAACAGTAACAAAACCAACAGCCACGTGAACAGTTGCAGTAGCAACAGCAACAGCAAGGAGAACAACTACATGTAGCAGCGACGACGACAACAACAACACCACATGTAGCAGCGACAACAGTAACAGCAACAACAACAACAACAACAATAACGAACAGCAACAGTGTTGTTGTTGTTGTCGTCCGATCGATCAGGCGGCCGGTGGGTCAGTGCAAGCGACAATAGGCAAAGGACACGAATGCACTTAATAATCGGACAGGCCTACTACCTACAGGGCTCTTGCGTTCCGAGGACTCTTGCAGGGCCCCTGCTAACGGATAGAGGCCCATGCAGGACTTGCGGCTACGGAAGGCGGCTCTTACAGGCAGACTTGTGGCCACAGCGATACGGTGGCGCGGTTCCTGTGTCTAGATCCTGTTCCGTCCTGTCTCGTAAGAGACGGTCCTTCGATCTCCGGAGGGCTTGTGAATGGGCCTGCAGGATCGTTCGCTCGCTCGCTCGCGTTGGTCTACGCAACAGTAACGGCAGCAACGGCCGCCATAACGCTATCATCGGCAGGCAGTACCAACAACAACAACAACAACTGCAGCAGCAGTAACAGCACCACCAGGCAAAAGAGCAGATCTAATTTGTTTCCTTTAGGGGGGTACGGCGGAACGACTGGCGAAATTGACGCAACGAAGCACCGTCGCGGCCCTCGATATTACCGTAGCCACAGGCGCTACGTCAAACGGGTCGGCATCTTTGCGGCGGGCGGTAAGCATATAGGCATATCGACGACCATGAAAACGACCACGGTGTGATACTGTGAGATCTAGCCGAAGCCATCGCAAACAGCTACAAATTTATATGTACGACAACGGCTGCTAGGCTATTAGCTACAGGGCTGGTTTGCCCACACACCTATTATGGAAACTACCATAGACAAGTATATGTACGTGTTTATATATATATATATATATATATATATATACGTACACATACGACAGAGTGTAGGAGATAGCCCGTGACTCTTGAAGCGAATCTTCATGAGCATTGTATGTTTAGATTAAAGTTATAATAATTACTTTACAATATATATATATATATATATATATATGTGCCGATCTTATCAACCGTTTTTTCGACGTGACAATGAATAATCGCAGAAGTTAAATAATGTTTTTACCAAAATGTATTCCAAGACTTAAAACAGTCAATAATATGTTCGTCTGGCGTGTAGCCAGAGAATTGCACAACAAGGAGGTTTTGGGGGCGTCCTTGCCCACCTAGCTTTCGGTAAATAAAGGCGTTTTCTATTCTATTCTATTATATATATATATATATATATATATATATATATATATATATATATATATATATATATATACGATTAATAATGCACGTCATGTGTAACGTTTGTCTAGTTCAACTCTTATGTCTGGTCGTGGGCATATGAGAAAGAAGGTCGAGCCCGGTGGCGTGGTGCATTCCGCCTGCGCCTCGCGACCGGAGGAGACACGGATAGGTGCTCGGGTTCGAGCCCACCGTTGCACATTTGTTTTTATGAAGGTCCGTCCATGAAGCAGTGCAAAAAGCAGTCCCGTGGACGTTAAATCTTGGCTGGGAGTCAGTATATGTATTTATGTATGTATATATATATATATATATATGGAAAGTAACGCGAAATTTCAATTGCCTTGTGATCGTATACGACAACAAGAGTCTGATTCGATATCGACACTGCCTAAGATAGTAGGCACCATTATGTTATGTTCTCCATAGTGCCATCGAGTCGCTTCTGTCTGTGGGGCTGATCGTAGCACCAGTCCGTGATAACAACCCCAAGCTGTAGCCGGCATGCTGCAGTTGTGCTTGCCGTCTCTCTCTCTCTCTCTCTCTGCTACCCCCACATCAGCCCTCGCCCGTTCTCTACTATCCCCTCTCCCCTCGCGTAACCCCCAACGCTTAACAGTCCTGAGTGCCCTTCCACTCAGTCAACGTGTGACATGGGCCGTCACCCTGCTCTCTAGTCTTCAGCCCTACGACAAGGGTGCAACCGAAGGCGACAGATCGCGCGGTTACAGCGATCAGACTGCAGCAACCTGACGGCAGTTGACGGCTCGCTCAGCTCCACGTCTCACGTCCCACCGCGAGCGCCAGACCCGTCCAGCTCGGCGGACTCTGCATTGGACGGGTCGCGGGAGTCGCCGAGTGTGCCGTGTCATTTTCCGACACCAGCCACTCAACTCCCAATCACAACTAGCCATGCCCAAGAGGCCAAGAGGCACTGCCCTATTGACTGATGACGAAAGGGGAATGCTAAACTAGAACACAATGGTTAGAAGCACCGCTCCATAATAGGTCTTGGTAGCCTGAGCTCTCACTCGAGACTTCAACTGCTCCGCATACATCACATTGGTGCGTACGTCTATAATCAAATTCACACGAATACCTTGTATCCCACGAATATAAATAAACAAACGTGTAAATATACACTTCTTGTTGCTGTACATATATGAATGTAAGGGGACTGTTAAAATGAAAAGCTACAAAACGACACTGTGGGTATAAATGAAGTCTCTGTTCAAAAGCAATCACCAAAGGCATAAGCACAACTGTGCGCGCACCCTCCCGGTAACCCAACCTGTGTCGTGCACAACAATTGTCCACACAGTGTTCTAAACGCTGGTCCCCATTATCACTGCCAACATTTGCATTACGGCACGCGATCACTTTCAGCAGGTCGCTCGCTAACCTTGTCGGTGAGTTCGGCCGTGATTACGATGTTTGCGCCTAGCCTGGTGACTCGGGTCATCACTCCCTCAAAAACTCTCGGTCAAAACGGACACTCCACTTTCTTACTCACTTGCCGGACACACACTGTCTTCCCCGTATACAGCCACCATACCCGCGATGAATATCGGCCGGTTGAACGCCTTCCACAATCAGAAATCTGATAACACCTTGCCGTTCCTCAATCACGTCAAATCTTGCAATGGAAACGCCATGATGTCCTCACACGCATGTCCTGCCGCGCCAGGTGGACGAGACACGCACCGCCGCGTCAATTGGACTAGACACGCAATCTGCTTCTCTTCGCCGCCGTGTGCACAACTGTGCCGGACACTCCACTGCCTCCGTCTCTATATGTGCCACCACGTTATCTCAAAACGAAAGGTTCAAATTTGAACCGTTTTGGTTGTTAGAGCGTTTCGTACTTTTTTTTTTATATATTTGCCATCGTATACTTATTACTTATATACACGCCTGATTTTTTTTTCGGCTTATAGTCTATATATTACACAGATTATAATAGTACGATGCACACAATACGCAAAGAAGGATACTCTGCACCACAATGTATGTGATCCGAAAAATAACTTTCGAGTCACGTTTACGCTCGTGGCCACCAAATAGATTTGATTTTCTCATTTTATTCTGTTATTTCGCTGCCTGCTTTAAAAGCGGCGGTTGGCAGCCTTGTCGTTAGCGAATCTCTTGATACTCTCGTTCAGTAGAGTGTGTCTACCCTATTCAGGTCCGACTTAGTCGCCTAGTCTTATGCTGTGGTAGTCCTACGCCGCGACAACCGTAATGAGTCGCTGTGCGGTGCGGTGCTTGAGGTTTTCACTACAGTGGATCGTCTCGTGGTCTCGTTAGAGAATTTTAGATCTTGCTAAGGGTGTTGACGCTTCTTGGCATACTTCAAAAGGATGTTGAGCGCTACGTAGAGGTTACGCGCCAAAAAAAGTTATACTACCGACGTGGCTTCTACATAGCCTATGAGCAAGAAATGTGTTTGACTTCTCTGATGATTAGTCTACAAGTCTCTTTGCTAGACATAAATCTTTAAATTACGTATTTTATGACTTTTTTTTAAATAATGCAATGTACGAGCGATACGGACGCTTTTATTAAAGACCTTCACGCGATAGTTTCCTGTTTACATAACGTCGTATTCCTGCTATGGAGTGCTATCGCTAAACAAAGTGGCGCTTATCGAACGGCGCAATTCTGCCGTTTCATGTTGAAGATGCGTTACTTTAAGCAGCTTCCAAAGAACGCAAATCTAGGTTCTGTCGCCGACTTGCACACTTGCACATGTCCATCGTCGTAAAGGTTTTTACACGTCTTTCTTAGTAAAGTTTGGCGGCCACAGTACTCTGAACCATAGTACATGATGAAAGTAATGTCATTGTCACACATAGTTCGCCGCAGCCAATACGATTGGATGTACATCCTAATAACAGTATTGTGAATAAAGTGAAAAAAAAGAGTTACCACATAATACATGCCTATAAAATATTAGTGGCAACAACAATAGTAACAACATCAGTGATCAAGGCAAAGTTCAAGGAAGACATGCACATTATTAGGCACATAATAAGAGCGTTGACATGGAAAGTTCAGTATGCTTATTGCTTCTTCCTTGCGTGAACTGCATATAGGCTCGCAACGTTAGTGCGTATATTTTATTAATTGATTGCATAAATTATGAGAAAGATTGCTTACACGTCGCTATCAGGCTGCCGAGCTTTTCCCCCCTCTCTCTTGGCTTAGCAGCAAAGCTTGTTATCATTTTAACATGTGATTTTGTAAGATTCGACTAGTACAATACTGCAAAATGTCTCCTTTAGTGAAAAGGAAGCCAAGAGCTCTAGCCATTTTCTTTGTCGCGAGCACGCCTTCCTATTTGGTCTTCAAGCGAGGGAATTAATATTAAATATTAACTGTGGCAGCATTTGGCGATTTACGCGTACAAACCAATGGCCACGCCGCTGGGTAAATCATCACCGCCTCACAAGAAAAACCACATTCGTTCATTCATATATTCATCTGTTTTTATTTATGATTATGTATTTAGTCATCCAATGATGAATAAATGACCATTTTACTCATCAGCAAGCTTGCTTTTCTATATTCATCGGTTCATCAGCGGTCAGTGAGCATCACGGTCCATCGTCATCATCAAACAATAACAACAACAACAGCAACAACCACAACAACAACCACCACCACCACTACAGCAAAGGTCCGTGCCGCCGAAGACTCGTCTAGGCCCCGGACTCGCTGGGGGGGGGGGGGGGGGGGTTGGCTGTTCAAGAGCCAACTAGCCAACAACAAGACATCGAGCGCTTTCGATTAGTGGACGTTCTCGTTTATCCGGTTTCCTTTTCGTTTACGTTTGGCCTGCATGTTTCGCCCCGCCGAGGGGTCCCGGCAACCAACCCCACACCCAGAACCCAGCCTAACGCAACGCAACCTAACCTGACCATCTATCCTGCGAGGAGGTACGCAACCACCGCCGACGACGACCCCCACCCGGACACGGGACGAACCAACTACCTCTCTCTCCTTCTCGCTCGAACTACGCTGGTGGTTTCGTCGTACCGGTAACAGCGTTGGCGGGGTGCCAGCTACAACAGACGCTGCACAGACGCCTGCCCCGCCAGACGCTACCGTGGTGGCCGACACGCACCAACTAATGTGCCTCGTTCTTGCGGGAGGAGAAGGAGGCCACCCCTGGTGAGCCTGGCGGCCACCCGCGCCAGCATACGGCCAGCTTAATCAATTACACGCACCCATACACACGCTTACATATGTACCTATGTATGTATGTGGATATATATATCCATATATATAAGTATATATATATATATATATATATATATATATATATATATATATATCCATATATATATATATATATATGCATGCATGTAATACATATGCTCGCTGCGAGAAGTGTCCAGATTAAAAACAATTAGCGGCTATTACTACTACTACTGCTACAGCACTTTCCGCCTATCACGCTTAATATATCACGCCATTCAAGATTAGACTCTGTTCAATTAAAACGACAACACGCTCTCTCTCCGTCTCGCTCTCTCTCTCTGTCTCTCTCCCCCTGTCTCTCTCCGCTATGCGGGTGTAGGGAGTGTTTTATTGTAGAGACGATGGTTTATGACATGTATGTTTATGAACATTAATGCTGGCTAGCCGTAAATGATTGTAGTTATGATTTTGTTTTATCGCATAAATGCATGCAGCTTTCTTTTTGCACAGAAGAGCGTTTGCATTACTTGCTTGTATATCTTGAGCAAGTAGCATGAGTAAACTGCCGACCAGCAAATACACTCGATGTATTAGATACATATCTGCATTTTATTCAAATGTTAGGTTAAACCCTTAGCACAGTCTACGTTTACTAGTAACGCGTTAATCAATCTGAAGCTAATAAATCGCCTCATCCGAGTCGCAGGCTGTTCCAAATTTGCAAGTTGTGTTGAGAAGCAGGCACAAACAACACTGCTATGACAATGAAATGAAATCAGCATTGGCGGCGGACCTAAGTCTAAGGTCTCACGCATACTATAGTACACCTCCACTGTAAGCCTTTTTCTTATTGATGTTTGTCCACTCGCTTTGGTTGCCCCTTCCGTTTGAAAAATCATTTCTGGATGGTAACTCACTTCCGAAGTAGATTTGACTTTAATTTGATTTGTATTTATCAATCTTAAATGGAAATGCCTAAATACAATATTATTCATTTTGTACACAGGTAATTATTATGCTTTAATATATATATATATATATATATATATATATATATATATATATATATATATATATATATATATTATATATATATATATATATATCAAAATTGTTTTCAATAACATTCTATATGTAAAGCATTTATTCAATTTTCTTGTTTCCTAGTTACAATATATCGTTATGTGGCTAAGTCGGTTCTTCTGACAGTCTGATGCTGTCTTCCCCAATTTACCCATTTGCCTTCCCTGTACTGCAGGGTTACGTGATCTAGTCTAGACGTCCAACATTGTGTGTTTTCTTTAAATGGCCGTGCAATTTTTTAGCTAAATTTTTCAAATTATAAAGTTAAACTAGCAGCTGAATCTTCTTTCTCACACGACGGTCCATTAACGGCTTTAATTTCTAATACTTTCGCCAATATCCTCAATAAGGTCATCTTATTCTGGTTACAACCGTAGAACAGGTGAAATGCCAACACGCTACGGCAAATTACTTCAAAAAAAACATTTGGGATTAATATGATACAAACAAAGAGTAAATGTTATAAATTGGACAAAAAATTAAATACTCGCCCCTAAACTCGAATTAATATTACTATTCGTGGCGTATCAAGCAGAGCGTGGATCACTGGAGGCGATGCCCGAGTAACCATATTTTCCAGAGATGAACCCGGGGGACCACAGCATTTATTTTTGTCGGAAAGATATAAATGGGCAACGAAGTTGATCACTGATCACATTGATGACATTAGTATGTAACGAATCGATTGACATGATTTCGCCAGGAGCAGTACCACAGGAACACAGCCTATATCTATAATCCATGACTCAAGCTTGCCTATAACTAATCGTAGAACATTTCATTGAATATACTAGATTTAATAGCATTGGACAAAGTGAATCACTCTCTAATGTTATAATAATTACAAAGTATTGGCACTAATTGCACAACTCGTCAGTAGATGTCAGCATACTTTACCGGGCGTGGAAAGTGACTCGCCTTCTTGCATTTCAGAGTTGCCCCAGGGATCGTGCACCTGCTCTTCAGAATATACGTCGTTGATCTCTTAAAAGTGATTTCACAAGTTGTCAGCCATCTCCTATTTGCGGACTATTTCAAATACGCCCAGATTTCAAATACGCCCACAAGTATTATTTAAGAAAAATCAAAATATTGAAATCGAGTGTTGTGAGAGTAGGACAAAAATATTTGTATCTAAATGTGCCGTGGTATCATCAGATGGCAGTTCGCCACTGTATGCATTTGGTAACAACGCAATAGGTAGTTGAATATTTTCCTGATCTTGGCGTTATTGTGACCCTTATTCTATATATACTAGATTTCTCGGAACGTATTACTGCCACCTATCACTTCTGCTTCCCTGAATTGTATAATACCATATTTAGATGTATGCATATATGACCCTTGAGTAAAGGTGCGTTTGGCTTGACTTGAGTGACTGACGAATTCTACGTTTTGTTTCTGTATGCACAGCTGCAATTTCCAGTTTAAAAACAACGGCAAGAAAATATTCGCAAACTCTTAAAACGCACTGGAAATGTCAGAATCGCTGACATTTCATCCCTTGTAGGCTTTCACCGCAACATCTAGATACGTACCGTTTTGGTAAAGTATATATATATATATATATATATATATATATATATATAATGTTGGTAAGCAATTTTCCACGATTGCGAAATTTTAGAGCAGCATAGATGTGTACAAACTCGCATATATATATATATATATATATATATATATATGCGAGTTTGTACACATCTATGCTGCTCTAAAATTTCGCAATCGTGGAAAATTGCTTACCAACATTATACAATTGACGCCATAAAGAAGAAGTAGAAACTTATTACGTAACTCGCCTCATAAGCGTCACGGCGTATCTCAACCTTCTTCTAAACAGTTCTTGCGCAAATAGGGTTTGAGCTCGAGACAGCGAAGATTATTCATACTCAGATTATCATCTCGCCTGACTCACATGATACGAGGGGCGAGCCGCAGCTATTAAGAGCCACACAAACTTACTAAACGAGGTTACTCGGGAAACCCTTCCGGATGCCCAAGGGGAAGCCTGACCCACCAGATGCTACCCCGACAGCGGTCCCTGCAATCACAGCTTCTATAAACCTTGTTGCAGAACACCATGCGCTGTCTACTGGACACAACCGTCCAGGCCAAATTTGACATAAGGCAGACTTCTCAGAGCGGCGATACTCCCAACGATCTACCCACACAGGCAGAGTGTGTTTTAATGTGTTGTACACTTCTATAGCCAAGTTGCGATGCGATGAGAGCCTGTCTCTCGTATTCAATATTAGTTACCAGATTATCGATAACCTAACTAACAGCCTTACTACCTAACAACTACGCTCACCAATCAATAGCAGATACAGGCGAGACTGGTATAATTATGGTTGGGCCGATATACGTGTGTCTACGATTGGTTGTATCAAAAAACCATCGCTTGACACTCTCCTGTAGCCAACTTCCATTTCTTGCTTCGTTACTGCAGAATACTCTGGATTCACAGTCGTACAACACGATGATCAATTATTTATGACAAACATTGTTTCATTAAAAAGTATTTGAGTGGCGCCCTTTGCTATTCGTGATATTTGCCACATAGATAAAATCTGTCTTTTATCTAGGTGTGTGTTAGTGTCGAGCCCGGTGGCGTGGCACATAGGTAGGCGCACGGGTTCGAGCCCCTTCGTTGCCCATTTGTAATAAAGGGGCCCGTCTTAACAAGCAATGCGAAAGCAGTCCCGTGGACGTTAAATGATGGCTGAGAGTCAATCCGAAAAAGTTCAAGACGTATTTTAGTATATATCCTTAGTGTATGCAGTTTACCGCTCTATCGACAGATCTGTACGTGGTCCAGACACTCTGTACACAGCTTAGCCGCCGACTCGGTGATAGCTCACGGAGAGCATCTGATCTAATAACTCATGAGGTCTGACCTCGTAATTTGTTAGCCTCAACGTTGTGTTCTACTTGTAGCTTTGTTATCAAATTCTCTATCCCTTTTCTAAATTTCTTGCTGTTTTTGGCAGACAAATACTCTCCCACTCGATTGAGGACACTATTGGTTTACAATTAAAAACACTTGTTAAGCCAGCTTTAAGCTTTTAAATCACTATTGCTTAGCACTGCAGAAGCTTCAAGATCAACCCTTCTGGTATTACGGGATTCGTATTCGTACTTGAGAGTCAAAGGTCTACCTGTCGGGTTGTTGTCTGTCTGTCTTTCGTTCGCCAATTTCCTTTGATTGCTACCGGCGCCATTTGTGATGAGTAGGCGGAAACCTGCCTACACTCAGCATGCCTACCCTCAGCACGTTGTTTGCAGGCAGGATTGGCGTCTCGCGGTTGCTGGCGTCGTCGTTGTGGCAGTCGATGCTGCTCAATTTCCTTTTTCTGATACTTCTGTTAGTTCGAAAGCTAACTCCCTATCCGACATAGTCCGTTTCATATCTAAGTTCACTCGTCGTTGCTCGTCGGAAAGAGCACCTGCTGCTCCCGGCGCACACCTGTGCAACGGTGCGGCGCCATCGGAGGCGGCTGTTGAGCCGAGGTCAAAACCAGCCTGCCCCGCTCGACGTCGAAGACGAACTCCTGTGCAGCAGGCAGTGCCGAGAAATGCTGAATTTGGCAAACTCGAAGCCAGCTGCTGTTGCTAGTTATATTGCTGGCGACGTCGTCATCTTGTGTGCAACCGACGGTCGCACAGCCATATCGCGCCCATATCACCCCCAGCCCGACCTGGAAATACCCGATGCTTACATGCGGTACCTCCTCCAATAGTCCCTGCCCTCCTGTCTACTTTTTGGCGTCTCCGATTTGCCCTTTTCCCTTCACCCCCCCTCCCTCCGGCATTCTTCGACTGTTTTGACAGGCGTCTGCTTCCGTTAGGCGTTCTCGTCGTCGCTAAGCAGTTATTGTAACGAAATATTGTTGTTGTTGTCGTCGTCGTTGTTGTTGTTGTTGTTGTTGTCGTCGTTGTTATTGTTGTTGTCGTCGTTGATGTTATCGTTGTTGTTGCGATTCCTGTTGATTCCTGTTGAATGGTATTGCTGCTGTTGTTGTTGCCGGCGTACTACTTTGTGGCTCAGCTACTACTTGGATAGAGAATAGAAGAGAAAGCGCCTTTATTTTCCGAGTAAAGGGCGGCTAGAGGGCTAAAGCCCGCGAAGCCGCGCCTCGTATGTCTCTATATGTGTGTGTTTGTGGCTGTGCGAAGCTGCCCCCTCGATGCTGTCTCATGAGCGGCGCAACCTTACACTGCTACCGAATAGAAACTTGCGGCAAACTACGAGAGGGCATGCGAGCGAATAGAAAGAGAGAGAGAGAGAGAGAAAGTGCAGAGAACAGAACGGGTGGGACAGAACGAGAAGTGGGAGCAAAAAGCGCTTTGAAACGAGCAAACCTTTTATTTGCAATTGCCGTCTCAGCTGTTCGAGGCGGCAAAAACAGCAGCAGCGACACAAACTCATTGTTCATCATCTACCATTTCCACGTTGTTGACTGGTGGGAACGCGCGTCAGCTACCCCGGCAACGAGCGGTTCCCGCCTACGACGTGTTTCTTCCATTCATGCCCCCTGCCATCTTGGCTGGGCATCGGCAGATCGAGCCACTTCGAGCAGCCGATAGAGAGACACAAGCCAACTAACATACAGATTGAGAGATCGACATACAGCCAGACCATATAAAGAAGCGATCTCTGAGCCTTCTCACCTGGTAGGTCCTGAACCTTCGCCCTTGCTGTCGACGCAGGACAACAAAAAAATACCTGCCATACAAGATGGTGAAGCAACACCAACAGCGGCAGCAGGTCGCCGATGCAACAACGGCAGGCTTACCGCGGTGGACCGTAGTGAACCTGCCGCTCAACATTCGTACTACGGAAATGATAATGCTGGCAGCAGTAGTAAAGCAAAGGCATTCCGCCATTCGGTAATGCGTCGGCGTTGATGTATTCTTTTCTTTCTGCTTGTCGAAGACTCCGTCGAAACAACAGCAGTTCGAGCAGCAGCAGCACCAGCAGCAGTAGAAGCGGCTGTACGAAAACTACCGGCCGAAAAACCGCTATTGCTGAATCGTCGGTATATCTGGCTGAAATACTCGAACTCGAGACGTGAAGACCTGCCAACGTAGAGGAAAAAAAAGGGGGAACTAGTGGAATAAACAGATAGATAAATACATGAAGAGAGAAATATCCGGAGAGCGCAGAAAGGATTGAATGAAGGAAAGATACAAAGAGGAAAGAGACAGAGATAGGAATAGGGCCGATGGGGGAGATTGGCAGGTGGTGGAAACGACAAACTGGTATAGGCATTGGTTTCATCGTAGTCGTCGTCGTCGCCGTCGTCGCCGTCGTTGTAATGCTGTGGCGTCGCAGGTCGCCGCACACGGTTCGGGGGTTCCCACACTGCATTTGCAACTAGCTGCACGTTGGAGGCGGCAGGCAGACAGTCGTTGTTGGATGGGGGTGGTAATATGATGTGTCAGCATCATGCTCTGTTTCTGCTCTAGGGCTTCGGCGGCGGCGGCGTCGTCTGCCAAATTAGAATGGCCTGGCCACGCACGGCGTCTTACGTCGTTCAGTTTTGCTCTAGCCGATCAAAGAACTATGTATATAGCTTCATAAACAGGCTGTGGCAGTGGTGAGGGTAACGGTGGTGGTGGTGGTAGTAGTAGTAGTAGTAGTACTGATACTAGTCTAGCAGTTGCAGCTGTAGTAGGCGTCATTGTAAGATGCGAAGAAAATCTTATATATGGCCTTCTGAAGTAATTGAGAGAAGAAGTTTAGAAACAAAAGGGTTTCTCGAGGGGGGTGCGGGTCACATACACACACACACACTCACCGGGAAGAGCCCAACTCTCTCTTTGGTTGAAGACACATTTAGTTTACTAGCCACACTAGCGGTTGCACTAAATGGTGTGGTTGTCTAGGAAGTTAGTGTGCTAGTCATGGTTGTCATCTACCGGGGTGTCGCCGGTTCATTCCATGTTAAATCAAACCGCTGAGAGTCAGCGGCCATGCTGCTGCTGGACTGTCGGGTAAACCCTAGATATCTGAACATGACCAGCGCTCGGTGTCTTAAAGATATTCCTGTAGGATGAATTCCAAACCCGTAGGAGACGGAGGGTGCTCTAGAATTAAAAACAACCTCTTAAAAAAACAAATATATATATATATATATATATATTAGTAGTTGTAATATGGGGAGTCAAAATTAGTAGCGGCTGTACATCGCTTATTTCTCTGTTTTATATCTATTAGTGCAGGGCTAAATCAGGCCCTAAGAAGGGCGCTGATTTCTTTCTAGTCTAATAAGGAGCGTCACACCTCATAGCTATCGTGAGGTAACGCAGAAGGGTAAAATCATGTAGAAATTGCCACACGATGCGATCGAATCTGAACGAACGGGTGAGGAATCTCGGTTTAGAGAGCTAGTGTGTTTCACACTGATCCTCCATGCTGGTGCTAGTGATGCACGTGCACCTTCCATTCGCGAAATCTTCCAGAACGAGACCACATATTTCTCTCTACACCGTGTAGGATATTTTTGTGTCGTTTTAGTCTGTGATTGGCCTTGTTTCGGCATTTCGTATTCAAATATGACATGCAACATTCGTTAGCTACCTACTGTGGGCATATTCCGGTTTTTCTCTTTGCAGTCATTTGACCTCGCGTGCACACCAGTTAAGGGACAGGGGGGAGACGTCGTCGTCGACAAAAATGGCGAAGGCAAGCGTGACCTTTCTAATTCATTGTCTGCCACTGCGTCATCTTAGCTGCAGTAGCATTTTCCAATATTTACATTGTTTCACGTTCTTTTGATTTTGTTAGCAATTGTGTTTCCGCTTGACTTCCTTGTGTCCTGATTCTGTCGTTGCGACAGATGTTTGCTTATTCAAAATATGTCATTTAGCATAGGATTTTTTCGTGCGCGAAAATTTCGACTTCCGATAGGACTTTTGCCGCAGCCTTAGCCCACGCCCTTTCCCCAGTCTCACAATTGTTGCTGTCATCATCATTATTTATCGCTGTAGTTTTTGTTAGTAAGTCTGTTGTTTGTTGCTGCTACTGCTGCTTTTGGTGTTGTTGTAGTTGTTGCGTTTACTTCGAACTATGCCAATCAGTATTGTGGCTCACCAATTATGAATACCGTGATTGCCGTCGATTTCACCAGCTTCGGAGCCAGCGCCAATGAAAGAGATTATAGCCCTGCGCTATTGCGTCAGTTGAACCAACGTCAGGCAACAATAGAACATTTTCCTTTTTCACAAGTAATTACCTGGGCCCCAGCGAGAAATGCCCTATCCGATTGAAAGCGAGTTGGGAGGGTGAACGTTGTACGAAGCTATTGGCGGAATGCGTGAACCAATGAACGGCGTTGCAACCTCCGTAGTTGAATGAATTATTATTATTATTATTATTATTATTATTATTCCTTTTTCATCGAAGTGCGAAAAGGAAAGAGTTGTTCCTTCGGACTTTTCGAAGAGCAAAAATTTACCCCTGGAGACTCATGAAATTGCAATAGACGGCGAACATTTGAACTGATGCAAGTCGTGCAACGGCTATACTCTAGGTATATATATATATATATATTTAACCGCGCCGCCTCAGTGCGATACGTGTCTCCGAGGAAACAGCTGAGCTTAATAAATGGCCATTTAACTCTTAAAGCCGCTACTCGTGGACTTTATGGAAGTCCTTTGCAGAAAACGGAACTTTCACTACATCTTCCCATTGATTTGCAGGTGCATGCCGTATTTTTTAACATGTACGCTCAACCTATGCAGGCTATCGTGACGGATGTTATGGAGGATACGATGAGACAACAAGCAAACCAAACAATGGTCGACAAAGCAATAAGTTAGAGCGGTGCACGATATCACGGTGAACTGCTACTACTAACCATGTAAGCTACGATGCACAAGCTTTAAATACAGAACGGAACCATTAGATTTTCTAACGGATGCAAAATGCAACGGCAGGTGCTATATGAATAGACGATCAGTGTTCCCGTAGATCTTCGATGTCCCACAACGAAAAAGTCCGGTGTATCACACTTAACTGGCTATAGCTATGAACGGCTCTTTTATTTATAACGTGCTCACGTATGGAGAATGCCTACGGCCTCGAGCGCGAGGCAGTGAGCTGTTTAAGTGCACAGCAAGCAGTTGAGTATTTGGCACATTCGGTCACATATTTGTTGCGGCGAACGCATTGGAACACGGACGCATTGGATCCGTAAGGCATGCTTCGACCCAACTCATCTTTGCTAACCTAATATTAAACAATTTAAACATGTTCTCTCTCTCTTACACTATATATATATATATATATATATATATATATATATATATATATATATATATATATATATATATATATATATATATATATATATATATATGTATTTTTTTGCGTGAGTGACACTTGTTTAGCATTTGCTGAAACTCGCGGCGTTTCTGAGCGAGCCAGGAAGTAAGTAGCCAAGTACTCCCAACGGTGTATTTCGCAAACCCGTCCTGTACGCTTTCAGCCATACCCACGCACCTGCCATGTGGTAATAGTAATATTGGTGGCCATAGAATCACAATTAAGAGGTATATTTTGCAGGTGGTTATTTGGCAAGGTCATTTTAAAAGGAATATAACGTGTTGTGCGTCAAGGAAATTGCAGTGCCGGTAAGTTACATGGAGAGCTAGCTATCCCTCTGCAGCGTGGTCGTACACATACATGCAGGATCAATGGATACTTATTTCAACATGCTTCAGCAATTCTCTCAATCTTGCTCTCCCCCTCCACCCTCTCTACGCATTTTTTGTTGTTGCTTCGAGCAAGCACTTCAACCAGTGAGTGGATCCCTGTCGTCTGGTGGAGGTGGTGGACGTCCACCAAACACTGGATCCCCAAGTCAAGGAGAGTTCGACCCCCCCCCTGTCGGGGGTTAGGGTGGGCGAGAGAAAGTCGAGTCACAGCCACGTGCCCGATCGGGGTCGGCCAGGAGATACATGCGCCGCATCATTTGAGATCAGCGACCGAATGAACGCGTGCCGCGTGTGTTCTGTGTTAATTGCCGGTGGGAAGTGGCATCTCACCGAATAAGTCGGCGAACGTTCGACGCCTCTATATCCCCCAGCCCCCCGCCCCCCACCGTCACCGCTGTCCTCGGAAGAGGCAATTCGAAGGGCCTGATCTCGCGCCTCCACCTATCTCCTTCTTCGCTGGCGCTACAAGCGGATCAGTCGGAGTGGAAGCCAAGTTGAAACGACTCTCTCTCTGTTTCGAAGTCGCTCCTGCTAGCCTTCGCCGGCTTCAGAGAAGTGATTCTGAAACTTTTATCCAGCGCCTAGCCTGATTAACTATGGCAAGCACACAAACTTTCTCCTAATAACGCTACCGCGCCGGTGTTCGACGCCGGTGTGGTAGGGCTTACCTCAGGAGCTACACAGTGCGGTCGGCCAGGTTGAGCAGAAATTCTTCAGGGGTGAAATATAAGTGATACAAAATCCTCTTTATATATATATATATATATATATATATATATATATATATATATATATATATGCATATATATATATATATACGTACTAGAGCATATGTGTGAGAACACAGTTAACAGGAGCGTAAACGCCGTTCCCGGATGACTGGCTAGGTGAAATACGCTGTAGTTTGCAAGTCAAGGCTGATCTGCCATGGCATATATATATATATATATATATACATATATATAATCGATGTGTATTCCTGCAAATAACTTCTACTACAATAGCTGTATTTTAGCACAGACTATTTCCAGTAATCAACCGGAAGGTGATTGGCTAATGAAGGCTTAGGGAATCGTTGACGTGAAAGAAACGGGGCAAAGGATTTGTCACAGCTTCTAGGTTACCCTAAACGGACGGCCTAATACTGTGCCTCTCTGTCACGACGATTCTTTAGACGTAAACATTTCGGAAATTATGTATATACTGAACAGTTGTGGGGTATGCATGTATTATCGAATAGACCGTTAGCTACAAGCGGTGCCGAAAAATCTGCAGAGGTACAAAGAATACGATTATTTATATTAAAAGGGAAAATTACATTATTATCCGTGTCTAAAAGTCGGAAATTGTTTAGGGTTAATTCTCTATTTGGGATTATGAAACAATCATAGGACAAGTTAAAATTTTGAATTTCATATCTTCAGTATCATTGATGGCCAATAATTTTTAATGTCAAATTGGGTTTATAGTTTTCATCACGGCATGGCCTGTTGAGTGGTCTACGTATGTAAAATCTATGGTCTTACTGTTCTGTGTTTAATATAGCTGGGAGAGATTGATAATCGTTACATTTAAAGGTCTGGTGGCGAGAACTATGGTACTAGTGCGTTAGTCATAGTTGTAATCTACCGGACGTTGCCACTTGTTGATCCCTGTTGTTGATCAAATTTGCTGTGAGCGACGCTCATTGAAAATAGATGATCATTAGTATACCGCTGAATGTCATTGACCATTCTACTGCCACAATGACTATAGGGAAAACCCAAGATATCTCAAAATGTGTCCTTATGTCCCTGTCGCTTTAAGCGCCTATGACATGCAAGGTCGCGATGTGTAATAATAATAATAATAACAACAACAGCAATTAAGGTATTTTAGTGTTATTACCGGGATGTAATTCGACTATCGATTCCATAAGTAGGACTGCGTGACATGCAATGACGGTTGATTAACTGCGTCGCCAAAACAATTAACAACAAATCTGGTAAACCACCATTCATCATAATACGTCGCCGATGGATCGACGTGATTGTAAATATCGATAGAATCGCTGGTTTACGTAGCACCGGCGCCACTGCAAGCTACACGCCCCTCTTCGCGAAATAAACACACCAAGCTATTCCGTATCACCAGCCAAGCCAAACTCGGTGTCCGGCGATCGATGCCTCTGTGTCCTCGCAATGCATAATGGAGATACTTTTGCCACTTCATACTGCGAGACTGAGCGGACCCTTCCGTTACTTCAACTGCTATTCGCTTCTAGTCACGTTTGACTTTGCTCCGACGTCCTCCGACCGAAGTCACTCAAATGCCTCCTAAAAAAAGTTTGCTCCCGTTCACATAATCTGATTCCCGTTAACTAACTGTTTCGACTGAGTCAACAATTACCACTAATGCGCAGTTTTGTTGCCCACTACCACCCACCATTTTCTTATTTTAGCTCTAAGTAAATGGTGCCTTAAGTAAAAAAAAAGTATGAATTATAGTCTTGGCAATATTGAAACAAGATGACTTGGAAAGGAAGTTGGTAGCACAACGGTAAACGGGAACTCTATTCATCTGCCTGCCGCACTTCAAACCTCGGCCGTAGGAACACGGCGTTTATTATTTGACTCGCTGACCTGTTGTCCCTGTGTTTGTTTGTTGGTCCCTGCTTGCGCTTTCTTGTTGGTATTGTTGTTGTCGTGTTTGCCCTTCATCTCCTGCTACCTATTCGTTCTTTCATCTTTGTTTTTGTTTTGTTCTCCTGTTTGTTTACTTTTCTCCTGTCACTTTCTGCTTCTCACTTCTCTCTCTCTCTATCTCTCTTTATCCCTCTCTATATCTCACAGACACACAATACTCTCATTCTCGCTGGTCGCTGGATGCTTCGCTTCTCTCTATTTGGCAATTGTTCATGGGCCATACTTTTCGTTGTTAGTTGTAGTCGCGCAATTCGGAGATCGACATTCAGCTATGGCCATGTCGTGCGTGCTTATGTGCTTTGTGTTCTTACAGGTCCATAAACTAAGGAAGTTTACGTGCTCGGACCAGCCGAAAGCTCTACAAGAAGTAGGAGCATGAGTTTCCCTTGGAGACCGAACAACAGCCTTTGACAGCGCGCGCGCGAGAGAGAGAGAGAGAGAGGAGAGAGAAAAGAGGCCGCGAACGGGGTAGAGCCATACTCACATTGGTTCTACTTTGGCGTACATACAAACAACAGCCTAGACAGGTCTTTGGCAGGGAAATTCGGATTCTGTCGGTTTCTCAGCTCACTTGAGCTACTACTGTTTTTGGCACGTTGAGCTGACTGTTTATTATTTTTTACAATTCTATAAAATGTGATAATTGTGGACATTTTAAGCTCAATGAAGAAGTATTGAATTTAAACAAATAAGCCATCCGGAAAAAAAAAAAATACATATATACTTCATATTTCAGACGTCTGTAGCGCCGCCGGCAAGTGTACGAAATGCGACGCGGAGAACCGTATAAACTGCCGGTATGTATATATATATATATATATATATATATATATATATACCTTATTTATTTTGGAAAAACGGTGATGTATGTAGAACGAGATACACAATATATCATACACGAGCATGATACTCCTTTAGTTTTTTTTTTATTTAATAATAATAACAAGTAAAAGAAACACGTTCTTGTGGATTGGGTCAACAAAAATATATCCTTGCAATTACAATAAAGAGAAATGCGAACAATATTACAAACATTTACATGTAGAAATGCCATCCGAATTAACCATGTAATGCTACATGTACCCGTAGTATATATATATATATATATATATATATGTATGCATTAACGCTGCATGGCATCAGCCTATACATTGTATTATTTGGGGGCGTGTCAGAACGTATTCTGGGGATTGCAACATTCCCATGGGACCTTTGCTCTGCCTCAAGCGGTCTGGTCCGACTCACCGCCTTTGCACAGTGATGCTAGTTTCCGATGTTTAAAAGTCTATATGTATATGTATATATATATGTATATGTATATATATATATATATATATATATATATATATATATATAGATTTGCGCTCTCCTACATTGTATTGCCCGCTCTATTTGGCAAGTACACGTATTGTTGTTGTTATCGTTGATAATGCTGTTGATTCGCCATGCTGGTTCGGGGCTTTCGTAGACCGCGAGCAATTGTTACGTATCCGGCTACGTAGCTGCTTGCTTGGGGCTTAGTTCACCGTCGTCTTACTCCCATGTTTCGAGGAACAAGCGTGAGCCGCGATTAGATGCCTTATCAGAGGCGCACCGAATTACGCAGCGTTATCTAATGAGACAAATGAGTTTAGTAGGGGGGCACAGAAAGGACGGCAGCAGGGAAACAGGAAGTTTATGCCTGGAAATTGCCTAGAATATCTATACGATATGGGTTTGCTGTGTCTCATCGAGTGCTTTGAATGTTACCACTATCCCTCTCTCTATCCAGTTGGAAACTAACCTTCAAAGGTTAGTTTCCGACTGGCTGATATGATAGCGTATCCCTTCCTAAGCGGGGTTGCCTATTATTAAGGTGTCAGTGAAGATTTGGGTTTGTGTTTCCAATGGACGCCCAAGTACGCCGAAACTCCGGCGGGCCGGACAGTGCCGGGTTCGCGTGCATGGCGCTCGATAACAGCTACCCCCAATGTTCGTATAGTAGCCGATCATATCTGATCTAAAAGTAAGTAAAGTTTTCGGGCTGACCCTCAGCCAATATTTAACGTCCACGGAACTGTTTTTCACATTTCTTCATAGACGCACCCCCATAAATACAAATGTGCAACGATGGGGCTCGAACCCACCGAATTCTGTGCGCAGTGAAATGCAATGCAGTTTGCTGCTGCTATCGCTGCTCGTTCGGTCTACGCAGTTAGTGAATCTCTAGGTAAGTGCTCATGCTTGTGTCTGTCTGTCTGTTTGTCTGTGTGGGTGCCCCGTTTGCCAATAGCACAGCGAACCGCTACGTGACGGCTTTGTCCTCAGTCTGTCTATCATTAAAAACTTTTTTAAGGAGTTTGTTTTTTATTCTGAATTATCATCCGCCCCCTGCTGGTTTGAAGGTTGCTGCGAGCCACAATGCACCGGGGGCCAGATATGTTGAGATATCAACAATTTGTTCGTTCAACAACAGGACTCATCTATCTTGGGCGACGCCTTGGTCGTTGACAACCGTAGCTAGCGAACCAGCCCTCGCCAGCAGTCTAGACCACGGCGCCACTATCAGCCTGGCTGCATGCTGTCATCTAGTAGTTGTCTAGCATCATGTCTAGCAGCAGTTCGATGCTGCTTCGTTCTTGCCTCCTCGGTTGTGGCTTGAAATTTCAGAAGCAAACGAACCTGCTTCTGTAGAAAGTCGTCTACTCCGGCAAATACAACTCTCTAGAGTTGATGCTTTCATGCTGTGGTCGATGACGCTCGTTTATCTGCGTGTCGTTAGCTATCTCGACGGAGAACGACACGGACAGTCGAGCACCTCGCACCAAGCGCACATCTAGGTACCTCAGCGTGCCTCATCTAGAGCGTGCCATTTTGCTTCTTGTTCCGGCTGTGTTAAGACTAGCAATGGTACTCTTCCATGTTGGAGTTGTAGTAGTAGTAGTAGTAGTAGTAATAGTAGTAGGATTAACGAAGAAGTCATCTTTTTAGCGTCGTAGTAGGGTCCAAGTAGCAATGAATGTCATCGCGGCACTGGTCTCATCCAGCCCCCAAATGGAAGAAATGAGGGAAGTAGTCTTCCCTGCTGATGCTTCTGCTGTTGGCGGAGCTGGGACAAACAGAGATCGGGAGGGTATTGTGTTTGACGCCCCCTACGCTTCGCCTCCCCGCTCATCTTCTTCTTGTTCTACATGTTTGTTGGGGCTCTGGCCGGGCCGAGGGGGTGAGCCGAGAGCAGATGGGGTGCCGATGACGACGACGACGACGACGACGACGAAGCCTGAACCCGATGTGGCGGCAGCACCGACGTGAAGCTGAAGGCGGAGAATGAAGACGTTTCGGTCCTCCGGTTATAATAGCAAGAACAGCAGATGCAGTAGCGAATACGCTATCCGGCAGGCCACAAACTGCCCGCGGCCAAACGAAGGAGCTTCGACCGCGGGCGGCGTCATTCTTAACTATCCTGGGCTCCGTCTTGGGCTCCATCAACATCAAAAACAACAACAACAACATTGGCCACCACAATAACGACCACAACAGCAGCAGCAACAACAACAGCATCATCACCATCATAACTATCATCATTATCGTAATTATCGTCGCATTCTCGTCAACATGATTTTCAACACCATCACACTAACACATGAAGACCATCGTCCCGTCGTCGTTGTTTGATCTCCGTTTTCCGTCCACTCTTCAATACGCCCTTGCCGATATGTTTGTCCGTGCGTCTGACGGTATGTTGTCGTTGTGGCGTCGCCATTGCGGGCCACACATTCACCGACTTAACAGCAACAACATGGGCAGCTTTCCTGATGATGATCCCCCTCCTATTTGACAGGCAGAAAAGTTTGCTGCTGCTGTTGGTGCTGAAGCGACTGTCGCAGGTCCTAACGATGTCGCCGCTAAGGGCCTAGGGCGGCCCGCTACTGCTACCAAAGATGAGGTCGACAATTTGGTTGAATTGAACGTTGAGACAGCCTGCGTTTTCGGAGCGACCGAGCCAGTCGTCAACCAGACGAAACGAGAAACCGAACCTCCAATAGAGCCTCGCTGCCCCTTTAGCAATGTTGCAGCAAGCCATTCGATGGGGCCAAGGGACTAGGCAATTTGCCCGTTAGTACAGGTTGTGCATATATATATATATATATATATATATATATATATATATATATATTTATATGTATATCTCACAAATAATACGCGCTTACATGTTTGTTGTCACACCCCCCCGCACTTAGACGGATCCACACATATGGCTAGGTGGGGCGCACCACATACAATTAGCGCGCATGTCAGACTCAAAGTTTAATCTCTAAACCTAGTTGAATCGTAAGAACCAGACGACGAAGAAGAAAGAGAGAAAAAACGGACATTAAGAACTAGATGGCAAAACTAGATGGAACATTAAGAACTGGCAAAACTAGATGACAATTACTAGATGAAGATAAGTCGCGTCGAGGCCTCATTTGTAGTTCAATGTCTGAAATAACGCCGAGTCTCTTTTACATGCGCAAGCATGGCGCTAATTTTTCTCAAATGTACGGAACAAACCAAAATGCATTATGAGCTATTGGGCTAAAACGTGTTTATTTGTTTCATGACTCGAAACTCAGTATCTTCAATACTGTTGAAGGCCTTGTAGGCATTTCTCTATAGCAGTAGCAGTATCTAGCAGTGATGTCTACTAGCTTGCCTCTGCTTTGCGGCAGCAGCAACTTGGTCGGTGCACTAGGTTGGGTTGGGCTGGGCTGGGCTTGGCTCGAACGCGATGGGCTGAAGTTTAAAGGCAGCAGAATGCAACGCAAACGCCCATCACAACTAGAGTACGCCCTCGAGAATACACGTCCATCCGCGTGTCCATCTGAACACGCGGACGAGTCTGGACGAGTGCTACATGTTCATGCACGAAGCACACGTACTGCGCGCATGCAGAGACAGTGCGATTTCTCCCTCGCTCCTCGCGAGCACGGATACGGCTCAGTCCGCCCTCGTTTTCCTCGGTGGTCCCTATTCGTCTTCCCCCCCACCCAAAAAAAAAAGCGACCCAGCACACATGACACATTTGAACGGCACGTGGGACGACGGGAGACGACGACAACAAGCGACACGATGGGAAGAAGATACGTACTTTGGGGCCACTTTGGTAGCAACGGTGAAATCTGAAAATCATCGTCTGGAGAACGAGGAAATGAAACTCTCTTTTTAACTCAATTCGATACTCGACTCTGCGTCGAGGACGACATTATACAGAGAGAGAGAGAGAGAGGGAGACAGAGCAAATGGGAGAGAGAGATGCAAATATACCAAGTGCATCACCGTTATATGGAGACGTACGCCAGACTATTCCTCCTCTATTTCTACGGCAATCATTTAGTGCGAAAGATGCCGCGTTTCCTCTGCAAACGACCAAAGACAACGCTTGCGTCAATAATTGACCCTATTGAATTATTATTATTATTTCATATATGTTTCATACAGTGATCGCGCACTATGCATGCAGTTCGCTATGCACCGTAGTCGATGAACATTGTTACTTTAGTATAACGACACTGCCTACTAGACTAGATAAAGGCGAACTTGATGCACTCTCTATGGATGTTGCAGGTGATGGCTCTCTATGAGATGAATACTGGCGTCAGGATCGGCAACGGCGTCCGCGTTTGCCCTGCGACCATCTTTATTTGAGGGGAGCCAGTCCTCAATAGGATTGGACGTGACCATTTTTTCTGTGCATGCGTCTCCATGTGAGCTCCTCCTAGCCCGCATAGTGGATGTGGGTTAGTAAATATTTTGCATTGCTTTGCGACTCGTGCAGATTAGACGGCGATTCTCTTACACATCTGTCGGGCAAAGTGACATATATATATATATATATATATATATATATATATATGTACTCAAGAAGGAAGTTAAGAAGTAACAGTGACGCTTTCAAAGCCCCGTATATAGGGGGATGATTCTGATTCGTGTAGCGACGTTTCCTGCTGCACCTCGACCAAAGCAAAAAAAATTGACCGCTCTCTCATTTTTTGCAATTTGTATACATATATTGCTACCTTACATTTATTCCAAATGTCACTTAGTAAACAAGTCTACAATGCAAATCCACTATATATATATATATATATATATAATTCAATTGGCATGTTCCCACTGTTGGTGATTAATTACAATGAATACATAATAATAGAAATATATATATATATATATATATATATATATATATATATATATATTATATATATATATATATTTATTATTATTTATATATTATTTATTATGTATATATATGTATATATTTAAGCGTTCCGATAGGTATTTTGTCTCCGTTACCGTTTTCAATCCGGTGCCTTTAGGTATATCACACCAGTTTATCTACTCTCGATGACATCGCACTACCTGAAACCCGGAGAAGTGTGAGTATTCGAAGGACAGTGGCGATAAACCGCTTGTCCTGGTCAACAACTAGCTGTTGCCTAACCGTCGTTGCCGTTCCGTATTCGCCCATGTTTAGGATAAATCTGCTTTGGGGATCACTACCATTGGCTATAGATGTAGTTTACTATAATGGCGAGCGCTTAACATTCACAGAGCGTATTTAATACCGTTTTGTTAGTTTTCCCCCTCCCCTGTGGGTTTGCTTTCACTGATACGATTATTACGCCCACAATACAGTTTTTTAGGCAAGCAGAAAAGCGAGCTTCATGCGTGAATTGTAATCCTTTATTGTGACGCACTACGAGTTCTATTGCAAAGAAGATCGCATCAGAGGTTGTCATTCTGAATGTGTTATATAAGGGCTAAAGTGCCCTTAACGCTGCATTGTTTGGCAGATACAGGACGCGACTACTTCAAAACGCATTAGGTAGTGTCAAGTGTAGGTATGAATAAAACACACCGTATGTCAAGTGTAGGTATGAATAAAACACATCGTATGCCTGTCATGAAGTCTCTTACAATTGTGGACGAAGAGGGGCATTGGGGCGCTGGGGTGAAAGCGCCATCCTTGAGGGGTGTCGATAGACGATCGCCCCGTCTGGAGACTCCTTTCGCCTCTAAGTCGCTGCGTAGACAGACTCCGTACCCGGCGGCGTCTAACACGTGTGATACTAAATAATCTGTCTGCAATGTTATCGCCCGCTCGTATTCTAGCAGACGTCTCATAGGAACGCTCGATTTGCGAAGTGTCTACAGCATACGACTTTCGAGTTCTCTGTCGATACAAACACCAAATGCTTACGTCAACTGATATTCGGCAGAAACAGGTAGGCGCGGCTGTAACCTATTTGCTGCTGCTGCCAGGCAAGACTGCTAATTTCAACCGTGTGCAGAACCATTAGGTGCGAGCGTGACGTAAATAATTTAGCGGATTATTATTATTTAAGCTCAGCGATGATCGACTAGCATTCAAGTGCACTTGAGGGAGAGCGGATTGTAGCAGTTCTGAACGTATATGGGGACATTAGTACGTTTTTGCAACAACTTCTGCAATGGAGTATACATGTGTTTGTTATGTATTATCTGGAAGTAGAATTCTAATTAAGATTTCGACAACATTCGTACACGTTATAGGCATTCGGTAGTAGATTAATTGCTCGGCCACTGTACCATGTAATCGCAGTTTGACCATAGCAACATTATGCTATGGTCACCCCTAGAAAGTGACCAACATCACTTTTACAGGTGGCCGTAGGCGTTTCGCTTGTTGGGGAAAAGGCACTCTAACCCCTGGACACTGCGAGCTCTGCAACTTGAAAACAGGTTCTCAAAAATCTACTTAATTACGGGGTACGGAGTCTTGGCAACACCAACTGGTCTTGGGACTGTCAAAAATGCTCGACTTTAAATGACCTGCCCCTTTCTTTCATCCTGTGACAAATAAAGGGTATCTGAGCTGAGCAGTTTCCTCGGTAGGTCCGAAGTTGGTCCGAAGGTCCGAAAATTCTCCTTTAGCGATGCATTTATTATGTCTGCGCTTTCATCAATCGCAGCCTTCAGTTAAACCTCATTTTGCCAGGCTTTCAATAGTAAATCAAAGGCGTTCAAAACACTCTAATGCACGCAATTCTCACTGGAAGTTCTACAACAAACAACTGTGCAACTCAGCTCCAGTTTGGGTGCGCGGCTGCACTGCCGTTGTGTTCGGCAATTTCTCACACCGTTGACCGACGGAAAACTGATCGACTCGAATGTTCTGTTACAAACATCAACAGCAATCACGCTATTCGTCTGTAGGTTATATTTGAACTCACACTCTACTAGGCGGGAAAAGGCCAAAAAAAAACACCTATTAAGGTCCCTACTACGCACATGCAGCCTCATATAGCATTTCATCTCATCTCATCCCAGCAACGCGCGTGTTGCAATTACTGGCCCACGATTTTGTAGACGCACGTATGTATACATGCATTATTTAGGATATATGTATAGTTGCAAGAATTAGTTGCAAATTTGTCCGCCAAAGCTCACCGAAGCCCCTCCTCCCCTTCCTCCCTGTTCACGAATAGTTGGCGAACAAGTTCGACGCCTCATTACCAACTGATTGGGAAACGTACCGCGAGTTCAGCAAACGGTTTGCTACTACAGCACTCCGATCATTATGCGCAAAACTCAGGCGCTCTTCTGCAAATGACGGTCGACGGTCATTGTGAAAGTCATGTCTCTTCTCCATGTCCTGTCGGACATTCTGTTGCTGCGCAGCTTTTGACAGTGCTCTCCGTCAGCGCTAATGACAATGTCCATGTTGGCCACGGCCCGTCATAAGATGCGTATGGAATTCGCGTCATCTTTCCCTTTTCCGGACTTGTTCTACTTCTTCTTCTTCTTCGAGATAGAGCAATTGTGGTAAATCTGACTATGCTGATATCCATGAGAGTCGTGTCAGGCTTCCTGTGCAGTTCGCTGCTTCCAGCAACTCTTAAGCACAATATTTGTTCAAAGAAGTAATGTTGTACATTAGTGTGTAGCTTATTTTGTAGATAGTAATTATTTTTCACAATATTGGTCGCAAAAATAAACAGTTTGAAAAAGAAATAAGAACACATATTGTTCGCTGTACCGTATTGTCATCGGGAGGGGTATATTAGTGAATAAATCAATTCCTTTAATCAAGGTGGAAAGATAACGAAAATAAGTTCTGCATTATGATGTGTGTCGTATCTATACTCTATATACCTATACTGTTACCTTCTGACATTTTCAAGAAATTCTAGAGCCCCTTATTGATTCAGTTCTGTGCTGAAACGTTGACCACTAATGACGACCAATACTTCACTCTTATTTACTGCTAAAAACACAAGCGTGCCAAAGCTTCAGGTGAGGCATAAGGCTTCTACGTTATCCGCATGAAACACACGTTGTTTGAGATCCTTTAGGTAGTACGTTTACTACTAAAAAAACTTATTTTTTAACAATCAAGGAAACACAGGTGAGATTTATTCCAGAACGGACACGTAGTCAGCAAACGTATATCAGTCAGAAAACTTATATTCTAACATTTCGCTGATTATATTCTAAGACAATGCAGATTTTCTAATAGTTCTATAACGTCAACATGTTGAACTGCACAGTTGTTGATTTGAAGACGCATACGTGGGCAACAGAATGGCGAAAGTAAACAGGAAATTGCGTGACTAACTTTTTACTTAGCCGATCCGTGTTCTTATGTGTGTGCGTTCTTCATGCGCGTCTTTAGCACATCGTAAAAGCTGGTGGGCGCTTCGGTGATGCCGCAGATCCGCCACTTTTCCCTGTGGGCTCCATTTCCCCTGAAGTAGGGCGCCATCGTTCCAGCATTCCGTTCATCACACGTGTACGATGACGTCAAATTTGGAATTTAAGCCTAGGCATCGTCCTCAAGCTAATTTCCTCTTGGACTTCCGTTTCTGGTACGACCACCGCTGTCGCATACGCTTGAGACAAATCGGGTAACAAAATTTGACTCCTTATTCTACAATTCTACGGCTGCAGCTGCAGCTGAAGCGCGAAGCGTAAATCATTGAAACGAGCTCCTGTTGAATCAGGACAAATCGTGCCTGTTGTGCTCATCCGGTTGTTGACGTTTTTCACACACTTTTACGATCGACACCGATCCGTCCTGATATTAAGTATCTAGGGTCGGATGATCGGGCATGCAGGCGAGATGTTTTCAGGTATGGCCCAGAATGTTTGCCGCGACGCGCTTGGGACATATCGAGTTTAAATCAGTACTGCAAAAATGCACACGTAGGATTCGAGCGTACGACAGCATCTTAGTAAATATAGTCTTTCCATGTTTTAGCTTTCCGTTTGACTTCAACATAATTAGCAGCCTGGCCCTAATATACGCGTGGCAGTTGGCTTATTAAACATACGAACATCCGTATACGGCACTGTCGACAAGGTAAGGTCCATTTCTGAGGTACGTTTCAATCTTACCATAAAACGTGTAGTTACCAAAAGAAAGAGTAGAAATAAATCATGCCACATATCGCTAATCTAGCTTTCCATCTACGTAGATCTGCGTTTCTGAGTAGAAAGGGCAAAGCGCAAAATACCAGAGGGTCGGGTAACGTTTTAAATATGACTGCAAGAACGAACGTAATGCGGACAGAGAGAAACCAGTAGAACTTTTGAGCGGGTCAGGGATGAGTGTCCGTTTTCTATATACGTATACGAAGCCCAGGTAACCGGAGACAGTCATTATAGGCAGAGATCTAAGCAGCTACCTCGCTGTCTGCACGAGAGTTGAAAGCCAAAAACGAGGCCCTACCCGTAAAACGCGGAAAGCCGCCTGACGAAGGAGGATGTAGCTAGTGCTGCGAACGATGGCGTTAGTTGAGTTGGATGCGGGCACCTTTGATGGCTGTTGACGTTTCGAGCTGACATCACTAATACGACTTTGTCATGGAAAAGTATTTCTTTAAATACAAAATATTTATTCATTTGGGCGGTTTTGTCACACGACATCGATACTGCGAAGATAGCGACCGGCAATATTATCTGAGTAATGTGAGCCATTGCTTTTGGTTCGATTGCTCAGAAATGTTCTATGCTCCGATGGCCAACAATATCTACCTGGTGCATCAATCCAATAGAAGCAAAAATAAGGTAGTGCTATCGGATCTAGTATTTGTCAGCTCATAATTCAGTTTGTGGTCGCAATTGGCCAATTATCTAAAGGTTTCTTCTTAACTCTTAAGCAGACAGAAGTCCTCGTCCGAATTGATAAGGGTTGCGTAAGATAGCGGCGATCTCAGACACCTCCGACCGGCTTTTGGAACTCAAGCAGCCACAGACTGTTAAGTATGCTCTGAAATTCTAACTTAACAATTGGTCCGCTTGGCTAATTTGGGCCAAACGTTTATTGCAGAGACAGAGGGAAAGTATAGGGGTTAATTGAAAAGTAAAGAAATTGAAAGAGAGTGAAAATCAGAGAGAGAGAGCTAAGTGGAGAGGGAAATAAAAACCGGTCGTAACCAAAGCCAAAAATGACAAATTCGCACTAATTACTACCTAACTACTGCTTGTCTCATTGACACACCCCTTCGTCCGTCTGTGCGTTGGTCGGCCCGCCTATCCATCCTATGTGCTTGCCATGTCTTTGTTTCAATTTGTCAACGATGTGGGAGGAATTAGCAATTGGGGCGTAAGGGAAACCACCTAATGACAGAATAAGACACATATCCTGTCTTGTCGCGACGGCCGCCGTTGCCGCCGCCCAGCCGCTCCTAATCCAATTAGTTGACAGCTGTACTTAGGACCCCTCACTCTATCGCTTCGGCGGGGTGCGATGCGAACGGCGACGTCACTGGACGCCCTGATCCCCGCCACTTTGATGCTAGTGCGGCGAGTAGCCATGCCCCAATTAAAAGTAGGCCACCAGTAATACTACTGCGTCTAACTGCACCCTCACTACTACGACCACTTTCCATTCTGTTCCTGCTACTGAATATTAGCAACACTTAATCTTTTCCTTCATCTCGTCTTCGTCATGCATGCACGTTCACTTGTCACAAGTGCTCTGATGTTCGGTCAATCGAGCCCGGTGGCGTGGTGCATTCGCCTGCGCCTCGCGACCGGAGGAGACATATATGTGCGCGGGTTCGAGCCCCACCGCTGCACCGATTTGTATTTATGGGGGCCCGTTTATGAAGCAATGCGAGAAGCAGTCCCGTGGACGTTCAATCTTGGCTGACGGTCAGCCCGAAAAATTTTAATGTTCGGTGAGGCGTCTTTGATCTATGTACTACAATTGTCCGCAATATCCCCCCCCTACCGACATATTTTTGCAGGAATTCCCCTTCGATACCCTCGTTCTCTTTTGCCTTTTGCTTAAAGGATAACCAGCTCTTAAACTAGCCATCAGTTGGTCAGCTGGTGGGTTGTTGATCCACAAAGCGTCACTTTCATCTGACCGTCAAAATGACAGGTTAGAGAGGGAGAGAGAAAAACCATGGCAGAAAGCCTAGTTAATTCCAGTGAAAATGGTTAAAAGGTAATGAGCATATATATATATATATATACAACTGCTAGCACAACTGAAACTTTTAAAATCTTTAGGATTTGTATATAGATCAACTAATCTGTGGTCATCACGATTAAGGCACGCACACAAGCACTTCCTTAGATATCGCGAGCCTAATCTTCTTTCATGCAATCGGCTAAGTTCCTAAGCCTAACAGGATCTTAGGTACCTGTCGTTGTGCCAGTCGAGCCGACGGTATTGTCTTTATCGCAATTAAACGGAGTCAACCGTTGTCGTGATGGGTTGCGAGAAGCAACGAAGAGCAATTGAGTTCTTGAGACGATTTAGCCGAAAACAAAGCCTATTTCAGACCACCTCCTTATTTGTTCCACGTAATACCTGTCTACTATGTTTGACTACCATTATAAATATGATATAATTTGTATATTATTAATTGTGGTACCTCTACATATACAAAATAATATTAAACCTTGCTCAAAAATGATTATTAGTTATTAATTCAATTATATTTAGTTCACTCAAACTGAGTATAAAATACAGTTCAAAGGTGTTTCTTCATAAAGCTCTATCTTCTTCACGCTTCCGGAGAGAGAAGTAGTGCAACGATCTTTGGTCCAGCGCTGTGCATTCCACTGCATAGTACTTGGCACACCTCTGCAGGCAGAACCGGCAGGTGCACAACTCATACTCCTTGTGAAAGGCGGCGTTTAAACATACTAGATAGTAATAACCATGCACTACGTACCTGCTGTATACGTGGCGTCTGTCACATGCAGGACCAGTCAAATGGTATAAGGCATTGGAAACGTTCAAATTCCCCGCGACCTCTCGTCTAACCTGTTAGACTTTAGCTTCCCACTCCGAAATAAAATGTAAGGTACTGTACGTGACATGTTCAACCTTAGTCGGTTTGTTTTAGTAGGTGGTGGACAGCCTGACACGAGATACACAAAACGGCTCCGTGCTCAGATAGGCAAGCTTCATATATAATGAAAAACATCTCTCAAGCTGGTTTACAGTTCGCCAGCATGAAGCGGTTCCACACTGGAACAATCCTAAGTACCGAGAGCCTCACTCCTGAGAAAACGAAAAGTTTTCGGACATTCCCCGTAGAGAGAGACAAGTGCCGTCCGTACCGTTTTGTTTATTTGCGCTGTAAACGCCGTTCCTGTGTAATCAACCCGATAGCCAAGATACTGGATGGAGTTAACAAACTCCAATAGTTGTCTACAGCAATGTATAACGTCTGCTCTGGCGGCCAATTGACCTTTACGCCTGAATTTCATGACTTTGGTCTTCCTGGTGCTTATCTCAAGCCCCCTCAAGACAAGAAAGGCTCCTGCCATAGATGTAATGCGCTTGATGACGCCTAGGTCGTGATGAGCGATCACGATGTTAGGTGCATACTGCACCACTACGGCTTTTGGTACACCTGTCGGACATAACCGAGAAAGTCAGCAAGGAGAAGGGTCATAGAGAGGCAGCTTAGCGTGTCTCCTTGCGGAGTTCCCACATTTTACTTCATCTGCTCTCTCTAATTACTATTATACTGTAACTTGGTCGATATAATAAAAAAAAACCCTTTAATTTTCCTTCTTGCTTATAGTACAGTTTTTATTTCCTTATATTTGCTTTTTTTTTGTTCTGTGTGTTTCTTTACGGGCATTCTGCGTCTTCTGTCGCAACTACCTTCGTTTACGGCTGTGCCGACCACGACCTTATAGCGTGTGCACCTATAGCAGCGTGCTGCCTCTACTCGGGCCATTGATGGCCGTTTGGCCGCGTAATTGGCCTGGTGTATAGGGCGCCCGCTGCGGCCACGATGCGGATCATCTGCGCTGTCGTCTTCGTTGCTCGCACTCGATCTCGCTTCCGGCGTAGCTGACGCCATTAAGAAGGTTTCGTCGGTGCGTTCGGGGCGTTCGTCGAAGGCACCACCGCTCCGAGCCCGCGCGACCCCTTGTCACCCTTCGTTTATCTTCCCGCTGTCCTCTCGCCAATTTCCTCATATAGGCTCTCTTCCCCACACAACGATGACTTGGACAGTGAGCATCACTGCCCAAGTCGTCAACACACTCAGCAGCTCTGCCTTGAATGCAAGAAGGCTCTTTTAGCACCGACCGTCGTGTTGTCGCAGATTTTGTTCTTGTTGTTGTTATTGTTGTTAATGATGGTACTAGTAGTGGCAGTCAAAGTACTAATAGCAGGATCACATCCATCAGCAATGGCTGTCGTGTCTACTGCAGTAAACACACGGCGACCCATTGATGTCTTAGCCAGCAGCCGGTCGACCAGCAGTACAAAGTCCTCGATCTCCAGCCGGAGCGCTGGCACGCTACCTAAAACGGAAGCTCGACAAAAACTCACGACGAGACTGGAGAGAGCGCAGTCAAATAAAGGTAGGCGGCCGATGAACGAACGGACGGGCGGACGCACGAATTGGTTGGAGTGTGTACGTGCGGAAAAACGGGGAATCAGGGAAAAGAAGAAGGAAAATATCACATACGCCGAGGCATCGAGAGCATCGAAAAAAACGTACACGCAGGTGGCCCCAGGGGAACAGAAGACGAGACGATACGACGGGCGACCACCCCGCATGAGCGACGCCAGGCCGGTGATGGGTGTTCTTTCCGACCGCCCATAACCACAGAAGGTATTCATTAGAGCATACCAAGCGCTTTAGCGACGACGGTTCGACGACGAATGCTGTCCGAGTGGTGCCGCCAATGGCCAATGCTCTCCTCTAAAGGAATCGCGCACGCCTCGCGCATATCGAGCAGCAGCTGTCGCCACCGGCTCTGCCGCGTTCGTTTAGCGTGAGAATAGTCGTGGTCAAAGATTCTATTCGCACATAGAGGACGAACGCCGAACCGGGTGTGTCAGAAGGTCTGTCTATGTGACTAACTGACTGCGGGTCGGTTGCAACGCCCCCGCCGAGGACGGCCGATGCAGCCGACGACGACGGGGGGGGGGGGGGAAGGGGCGCAACGATGAAGCCGACGATGAAATTAGCAGTGACGGGAGCAGCGCCGTTGCCCGTACGCCGCAACGCTCTCCATAATTAAGGTCAGATGTTTTAGAGATTTAACGGAGAGAAGGAACGGCGACGGACGACAACAGAAGGACAGAGGAGGCGCAGACGAGAAACAACGGCCAAACATTAGGGGGAATAGGGCGAAGCGCATAGGAGTTCAGAGCGTGAAGTAAAAATAAATGCAACTTAATAGCCATGCGTGCCAAGGGCAAGATCCAGCACCAGCACGCAAGCAGAAGGATGCGGGGAAACGAGAGAGATGAACCATATGAACCCTGGAGACACAAGCAATTTGATATCGCGGGGCGTGTTTGTTTTTGTTGTTCTTGTTTTTTCCCGCGTTCCGTGCCACCCCTTTGCCCACCTCATACTCCAAAACTACTTATGTTCATTCCCTCAAAGATAAGTTCCTGCCCAATCTCAACCGATCATTCTCAACTTTATGAACTGCTTCGTCAATGCGCGCATGACGGCGCTGTCGTGAATACATCTATCTGTCCATCGCGTTTATTCGTAACGCCAAATATGGTAATCGTTGTAGTAATATGGTTGGTATATATGGTCGTATATATGGTATGGTCTGTCATTTATTCTCAATGAGCAACGCCTTAAAAAAAATTAGTCAACAACGGAGACCGCACCGGTGACAATCCAGTAGATGGCAACCATGTTGTTTTAGGTTGTAGTTTCTTTGAGCGATGCCTTATTGAGAACAGATAACAAACCATTCCGCAGAGAGTTAGCGACCATGCTGCCACAAGGACGCTGGGCAAATCGCTATGCTTGTGTATTTGTCTATGGGTGGAATCCAGACATAGGCCAAACTAAGTGGTGGTAGCTCTGCATAATATACAATGCGTCTATTGACGTCTGGTATGGGAAACCATACTCATGATGAGAAAATGACAAGCTTCACTATTTATTCTCTAATATCAATATATATATATATATATATATAATGCTCCCCCCGTTAAGGATTGACCATTTTTTTTATAAATTATGCAATTTATATATTAAAAAGAGTACAATGTTTGAATTATTCTACTTGCGATGTTAATTGCGTATGTTTTCCATCCCTACGTAATAATGCTTTTTTCTTCTGACTTCCGAACATATCACAGCATGCATACAGAGATACCGGCTTTCAACGCCAGAAGCAATAATTAGTGCGACGTTATCTTTGACGTTTAGCATTATTCATACTTATAGACTGCGCTTTAAGCTGGCCTCTTTGTTACTAGTATTTAAATTTGTATCGTGAGTGTAAGCTGCCAGCTAGTTTATTTTCCATACTACTCAATATTTCGACTGAGCAGTTCGGAACAGCCCTTTTCGTTCCTAACTTATATATATATATATATAAACATATATATAGGTGTCCGAGTAATCAGATGGTACATTTTATGTCCCCGCGCCAAGGTCTGCCCCATCCGGGATCTCCTTTCTTCGAATCTAGAACTGGGCAGGGCTGCCAAATTCAAGATCGGGCGTCACTCCACGGGGGAACACACAGACAGGGTTATAATTGGCCATGAAGAGGAAAACTTTGTACGCGAATGCTGGAGAGCTCATCGTGCAAGTGAAGGTCGACATAACCGGTCTTGTGAGTGAAATACCATTTGTAAATTAATGCTGTGAGTGAAATACCATTTGTGAATTAATTAAAAGTTCCACATGCAAGCACAGTACGTAATGTAAATCAAGCCGTAAAAGTGAAATATGTGGATTAATTTCTGGAAACTTCGGTTTGGCGACGTGCCCAATAGCAGGACTTTTTGCGTACGAAGTGTCGTTACATGCACCGATTGTCTGGTGCGGCCTCTAGTTCAAAGGAATCACTGGACCCTATTTTTTCTACTCCACAGTATATAGCGAGCGTTATCGTAGCATGATCCTTAATCGTCTTTAACCTCATTTGGGCGGAATCGATGCGAGTGAACGCTGGTTCTAATAAGACGTCGCCACGCGGCCGGCGAGACAGTTGAGCTTTTAAGAATGAAGTGTCTCGGACGGGTGATCTCGCGTAACGGGGACAATCACTGGCCTTCAGGATGTATTGCCGTTAGACTGTTCCTGTGAGGTTTTTTGAAGAGTTAAGTGTGCGCTAATAATCCTCACGATCGTCAGCGAACAAAGACATACACTAAAGCATGCCCTAATGAAATTAGGTCTGACTGATGAAAAGTGCCAAAAAAATGTAATTAGGTCTGATTTATGTGAAAACGTGAAAAAACTTGGCGCCCTGCGTACAGCTTGTAAAAACCATAAAACATCACCACCTCACCGATACTGTATTTCTATTAGTAATGGCAATATATCTGCATTAAACAGTAAACAAAATTCTTAAACACTCTCACGTTACTCTAATGATGAGCTTAGACTAATTTAAGCACACATATACGCATAAAAGCGATATGAGCTTTAATTATCATTATCATCATCATCATAAGACGCCATCGTAGGTTAACAACGTCCTAATGATAATAGTGTTTGTTGCCTGGTTCAACTACCATGCATCATCATTATACAATCGGTTTGTCGTTGTTGCGAAACGAAGGAGAAGTCTGTGATGATGTGAGGATGCCTACATAATGACGCTGTCGTCATCTGACCATCGCGCGTTGATGATGTTTCGAGTTGGCGTGAACATTAGTTCATTCAGCTGGCAGGTGGACATGCACACGGATGCACTAGCGTGCATATTTTACCATTCCAGTAATTGTTTGCGTCTTTCCCTCGCTCTTCTACCTATCTATCTACTATCTCTCGCTCCCAATGTACCTCTATCTGCTAAAATACAACTGCTCTCTGTCCGACCTCCCCCGCGCGCTTTGAGCGTTTTGAGCGTTATCCTTGCTTGGGGAGGGCAAGCCCTTCTCGTGGATGATCATACTGCAGACTGCTTCAAGCTCCGGTCATTGTCAGCCAGCGACCTTCAAGAAGCGGCCATGTGAGAAAAGCGGTGGAGAATGCCGGCCGTCGCAGAAAATTTGACGTCACTTCGTTTAGACCGCAACCAAATTTGACCACAGCAGACAGATAGTACCTACCGCCAATAGCAACAGCTGCAACCATTAGGTGTATGCCATTTTATTTACCATCCCTCTGTGAACACCCACGGCTGCCAACGTTACACGTAACTACTATCGGTAGTACGCCTGTTGCTTTCTAATAAAATATGGGTTACAACCATTTCCATCGGAACTGCTTTCGTTTTACTTTGCTGAACGTGGAGATTCTTCTATGCGCTTCGTTTATGCCTTCTTCTAGTGTTGGTCCGCTTCAGTCGACATTCCATCTCGTTGTATCCACTCCAGGGTGCTTCGGGCTGACCGGTCAAGGCTCTCCTGCAGTCTTCTTTCGCCGTGACTTCTGAGTTGACCCAATAACGGAGCATGAGGGCTCTTTTACTATTGGGCTATTCTCTGCCTAGAAACTGTTGGTTCACCTACCTACACTCTGTAATATTCGAGAACTAAGATAGCTTTACCGGCTCCATATCATAAAAAAACGAATACGAGGGTCAAGAGACCTCGTCAAGGTGCTACTGTACGCTGACGATTTAGCTATCTATGGGAGAAGTCGTTTTCAAGTTCAACAAGCGCTAGCGAGGCTGAGCACAGCCGTCACGGGTCTTGGGCAACAATTAACCTTGCTAAAACGGAAGCACTTAAGTTCCGAAGAGGGGGCAGAATTGCACGGGACGATACTCTTCACATTGGAAGCTACCCTCTTTCTTATGTGAACAACTTTTCTTATTTGGGGCTAACACTACCGTACAACGGGGTAGGGTTCTCAAGACACGTTATGGAGAGATGTAGGAAGGCCCTGATAGCGGCAACGTCTATAAAAGCCCACAGCGTCTATCCCTCGCCACGGCCATCCGCCTCTTCGACTTGAAAGTTGCTCCTGTCGCCACTTACGGAATGAACCTAATATGGGAGCATCTGACTATGAGAAACCTGGATCAACTAACCCAAGTAAAAGCAGCCTTTCTCAAACGGACCCTAGGACTCCACACGTCAACGCGCAACCGACTCGTTTGTTTACTAGCGAATTGTCCGCTCCTCACGGAAGATTTGAGGCGTCGTTTTACCCTCCCCCGCACCGCGGCCTTTGACGAATGCATTAAAAGATGGGAAGCAAAAATGGCCGAACTCGATCCGGAATTGTTTAACACCGGCGCAATGAGAAACGGCGAGTGGAAGGGACCAGACCGTACTAACAGACATGTGGTAACACGATTTGCTGTGCATGGTTTTCACCACACCCTACGTAGACGGTCTGAGTATCATGACGAGTATGACAGCTGTGTTTGTAACCGTTGCGGAGAAGTCTGCACTAGATATCATGCTGCAGAATGCCCCTTTGTGCAATCATTGAATAAACTAGCCCGCTTATGAGGGCTTTCTTTTATCCTAACTCGTACCATTTCGTGAGTTGTTATGTTGTTGTTATATTACTAATATTGTTTTACCTATTTTCTCTGTTTTATGTCGTTGATATGCTACTCTACATGAGTGAATAAATGATGAATTGAATTATTATATCATAAAAAACAGTTCGCACTGGCCGGCGACTTCGGTACTCATGGAGTGGGGGGATTCTGGCACAACATATATATATATATATATATATATATATAGGCCCTCTTCAGCGGTGTGGATTGCATTTAAAATAGCGTGTCTATCCCTATGCCATACAGCTAATCAAAATAGCGCAAACAACTCGATTGACAACGACACGTCATCCACTTCCCGTATCGCGACGAACGGTGCAGGCCAGGAGGTGGTGTAGTCAATCGTGACGATGATGACGCTGAAGTGAAGTCGAGCTAGTGGCGGCAACCGCAGCAGCGAAGAGTGAGGACCATGGCGAACCACGACGATGGCCGCAGCGTTGACTTCACAAGTTCTTGTTAGGGCGTTCCATGCCAAGATGGGAAGATGGGGATTTCCGCCATCCCACCTGCGCCTGAGATGAGTCACTCACTCGGTTTCTCGCTTCGAGCTCGCTCAAAGCATGATGACGACCGTGATGACGAGGGGAAACGTGCGAGCACAAAGCGTCTGCATCTACCAGCGTCGACAGAAACACATTGACAGCCGGGACAGTGAGTCTGCATGCAGGACAGCTGACTCACTGTCCTGCATGCAGACCTGCATGCTTGCCTGTCGTGTCGAGCAGGGGCATGCTCCTAGCAGCAGCAGCAGGACGTCTCCTGCATTCAGGCGCACAAGCGCTTACCTATCAGCCGTCCGCCCCGCACAGTGCAGGCACCTCCCGATGAAGTATCCTGCACATGACATCACCAAGCAGCAACACCGCGAGCGGCGGCAACGGCGCTCATTGAAGTTTGAGTTGAGCTGAACAAACGCAACCCAATGTTAAGCTGTCAGCGACAAAACCAATACGACGGAAACCGTCCCACTCCACAGCAGGAACGGGGGGCGTCTACACGAAGTTATCGTAGTTATCCACAGAACAGCATATTGGAATGCATGTTTGTTTTCTGTTTTGTTTAAGTTAAGCACTGTGTCATCACGAGTAATAATAATAATAATATTATTATTATTATTATTATTATTATTATTGTAGTTTATGTTAGCGTCGTCCTGATTGGTATGTAGATCAACGTTACGCCCTTTAATTATTTTTCCGCGCACAGCAGCGATAGCTTACTGCAAATGGTGGGAACATTTCAGCCTAGCAACGAAAAGGCTACACAAATTTTAAAATATAAGATAATTACTTTGAGAAGTCTTTAGAACTGCAGGAGTCAATACCCGTTAGAGCTTTTGAAGGCAATAGGGAAATACTCCCTGTAGACCAAATTATTAATGAGTATGACAGACGCGTGTATGTGTATTATTCATTAATCAAGTCGTCTTAAATGAGGCAACATGTGACTCAATTAACGTATACCGCATCCGCCATTTATAACCTATCTCTGCAGACATTCATCGGGAATAATTGTACAGTACTTTAATTGTTCCAGAGCTCTTGCATAGTCTGGCCACGTGGTCCTCTACCCTCGTTCGTGTAATAGCCATACTGCAAATGTTCGCAGCCAATTACAAGACTTGTGAGCAATTGCTGTGGTGTTTATTCTAATGTTCATATTTCACCAAGTCTTATCCGTTTACCATGCAGCTGATCTTTGTGCTGTTAAGTACATCTTCACAACAAGTAATAAAAAGTGTTTTTTTTTCGTCGGTATTGTAAATAGTAGTCTTAAAGTAGGCGCCAATTCGTACCAGAGCCATTGTATAAACACATGTTGTTAGCAATCTGTTCCCTTAACACATTGTTCATCAGAACAGGTCTTTTTGCCAACAAAAAATACAAACATTTGTTGTGCTCGCCGCTTGACTTGGCGCAAAATGTCTACTATGATAGTGTGTCAATCGCAGACAATATAAAAGCTTGTACTTGCCTTTCTAGCTTATCACGCGAGCGAACTGCACACTCGCTTCCCTTCGGCTCATTCGTAAACGACAAAAAAAAACACACAAAAAGCCATCGAGGCATCAAGACCAAGTGTTCTCTATTCAGCCGTGGCTAGCCAGTGAGTGTCTGCATATAAGGGAGCCGGGAGCCGGCAGCAAAAGCAGAATTGCTACGACACACTCATCATCACACAAACAAGTGAGAATGAGTGACTATGCCACTCTCTGATGACGTCCCGCAATCTATTATGCAGTAACAATAATTGCCAGTATAGTTACGACAAGATAATGATTGTCACCGCGCGTGGTGGTGCATGATGCATCTGCCTCATGCACATACGTTCATATTTGTGGGCGGAGTTTACTCAGAATTGTTGACTACCCACTAGTATGTATGTGCAACTAGCGCGGCTAACCATAACACATGGTATCCGAGTATACATAGTATGCGGCAGGCGTCTGTATGTTTGTAGCATTGCTTTTGTCACCGACACATCCACAAAGCGGTGCTGTCGACGAACGGAGTTTCGGGGAAGTCAGCCTACTCGGAACTCAGTGATTTGTCGACAAAGACAAGTAGTCAACTGAACTCTAAAACAACTGAACTACGGCGCCTACGTTGACGTGATCTCGAAGGTGTTGTTTAACTTTATTACGACTTCGCGACAGCGCTTCAGAAGTGTGTGTGTGTGTGTAAGGATGTGCATATATGTCTATGCGCGTTCCTAGATGTCCTCATTGTCCCTTCTTTCCAGGCGGCCTCGAAGAGTGGGAAGTTAAAGGAAGGCCACCTAGAAGGACAGGGCGATAAGAAAATCAGCCCCGTTATGGCGAGTCGTATTTGCCTCGTCCTAGACTGCTTCACGTCCATAGTTCAGAAAAGTCAACATTTTTTTCTGGTCCGTTTGCAGTTTGCAAATTGATCCACAAAGCCACCGGCCGTATAGAACTAGGTTTGAAGGCGAGTGCTTCGACCCATCAACAACAATCCTACAATTCAACTGACGTCGTAGACCTGCGACGTCAATTGATTTGTTCGCACATATTTGCAATGGTATTATCTCTCCCTCTCTTTCTTCGCATACACCTAGTGTAAATAAATGCATACGAATGAACAGAATATTCTGATGATGGTATCTAGACACGTTTGATGAAGCTTTCTTTATCATATATATATATATATATATATATGGGTACAAAGGAGACAGGATGTCCAAACAAGAGCCGAAAAATCACATTTTACTTAAAATAGACTCTATTTAAACTGCATAGTGCTTTCTAAAATGTTGCATTCTTGAAAAAAAATATGCTCCCGGTTTCCCTTGGCTTTGGTTTTCTTCCAAAAGTGTCGCAATTTGTGAATCGCAACAGTCACACTTTCACCTTGTTTACCAATTAGATTACGTTGTTGTGTCAAATAGCGAGCCATTTTTAATATCGGCAGATTTTATGCCATCGAACTGCTTAAGGGCTCGACTCTCAAGTGCAGTAGCAGCAGACATTTTTCATTTCCGTTCTTCTTGAGGCACTCTATTAAATTGCAAAGTGTGTGCCTAGTTGAGCGTATATATCGACATCATGTTCTGCATAATTTTAAGTATATGTGGGGCCGTGAAGCACTCCAAGACAGTGGCGCACAGAGCACAGCTTGTTAATGGACGTAATAAAGGGCCGACATTGTCGTTATCTAGGGATTATAAACCAAACAATTTTGTACAATATCCCCACTAATCCTTTACATAAGTTGTTTACAGTTATCATTGCAACGGATCTACCTGCAATCCTGTAAGACGTAAGACAAATGTTCTCATGTGGAGGTGGTATCACTTGTTTCATCGTTTGCGACTCAATCACAAACAAGAAGACATTTATTTGAAGCTGCATTTTCTCTGCGAAATATCGGTTTGTAGGTTCGTTACAGCTTAACTCCGGTCGTCTCTATCTTGGGAGAAGATTACACAGCTGCAGGCGCTTGACATATGCAGTCGCCTGGCATAGAAACTAGACCCAAAAACCAAAAAAGAGCTCTGCTTTAAGCTAATTAGTTAGGCTATAACCAGTCCTGAAGGTTACATAAATGGAGTGGAATCAGTGTATAATTATTTCGGAGTGACGACAATTCGAGAATGGGGCAAAAAAGAAAAGTCAATGTGGCAAAGATAATGTCTGGTTTAAAAAGTATATACAAATAAAATATGATTGTTTCAATACTGTCGCCTCCTTCTTTATCTCTATGCAGTTCACCATCAGTTTCATCTTTATTCAGAAATTATGTGTTTTTCCTTCTTTAGATACACGACTATGCGTCTACTGCTTAAAATATAAATGAATAGCACAATAAAGTATAGCCTGATTGTACAACAGCCCCGAGTCACAGCAGAGTCGGGTAACCGACGAGCATAAACGTCATACCTTGAACAATCGACACATGTTTCACCATAAAGCACAGGATTAATCGAAAATAAATCAAGGGCTTCTGTTTCCCGAAAGCGCATGGAAGCGCATGGAAACGCAAATTTCTTCTGCTAGAGCAAAGTTAAATGTTTTCCACGAATATTCGACAACAACTGTGTATCTAGTAATCTAATAGTCGACACGCTTTGCCGGTGTTTAGCTGAGCCGTCAGCTATTTGATTGTCATGGTTAGTGTGGCTTCATAGTATTTTCTATGCGGTAAGGCCAGCATCAGAGATGAAGCAGACATTAGGCTGTTCCAGCTTGCAAAAGCCAGCGTTGAGTTGAAATTGTTCAACATCTTCGCGTAAGGTGCGACACAGACGTATCTCGCTCCCCGGGGTATGACCCTGGGAACTTTTAGATCTCTACGTGCCTGCGGTAAATTTTGGGCCGGTGTCTCTGGATTGGCAGATGACGAATCGCTAAGGGGAGTATCAAGGGGAGAAGGCGTATTGGGTGAGTCAGTCGGTTCTGATTGAATGGGCATCTCGCATATTGACGGGTCATGTGCGCCCGACCGCCCTGTGAGGTTCTCAAGGTGCGACCGCAGTGTGTGCCGGTATAAAAGGTTTGGGATAGTGGGGAATTCGGCCTAGAGTTCACATCTGTTATGACTATGTCGGGATGGGATTGTTGTAAAGTCATTTATGTATAGTTTTTGTCGGTACTCGTGTTTTCCGTATGAACCAAAGGCACTTCCTTAAGGTCGCCTGAGACGGCTATTATAATGGGCCTTTCCGGCTGCCGACTCAAGGAAAGATACAACTCTATTAAACTATCGGTTTTCGTCTAGCCATAGGGGCTCAAACATCTTCCATACCTGGAAAATTCGTTTACGACATTTGAAGATCTTTTAAGTGTTTTCCTTGAGACTTTGACTGCAGTCCTTCCGGTTGTTTAATCAATTGTGCTTGTTTCTTTTTGTCGGAATTTGTCTTCTAAATCTCAGTGGGGTTGTTAAATCTTTTGTTGTTATTAATATGATTAGTACTAATAGTAATAACGATTTTGTTCGCTATTCAGAGGCATCCAAGGCGTTACCCGAATTCTAATCATAAACTGCAGGGAGGAAAAAAGTCGTTCTGTTAAATAATACGCCACCTATGTACACCTCTAGACAAAATGCCAGGCCAAGTTGAAGCCCGGTGGTAGCGGAATGAAGCCGCATGGCGGCCAGAACAGTCGACGCCAACGACCGTGGCATGTTCGTGCCACTCACTCATGGCCACTTTCCAAGCAGCAAGCGTAGCTCTCACTCAGTAGAATTAATTTCCAATTACCCGGTACGATACGACAGCAGCAGCAGGATCACTTTACTGTTTGCATTTATCTCGCTACTAATGTCGGCCGACACGGGTCACTGAAAGAGTCCTCCCACAGAGAGAACAACAACAACAACAACAGCAGAGATAGAAAGCGGCCCGCAAAAATCGGTAAAGAATTCCTCCTTCGAAAAGTTTCAAAGCAAGAAGAAGCGCAAACGAAACAGAACGACGAGACGGATCAAATTATAATGCGAAACGAACAGTGACCATACTCCAAACAAAGGAGCTTTTATGTTCCTTCGCTGTACAGTATATTAGCCTCCTCTTATGTCTCTCAATATATATATATATATCAAATAAGCAAGAAAATTGTAACGTATAATTATATTCTAAGTTTATATATATATAGATATATATATATATATATATATATATATATATATATATATATATATATATATATCAAATTAGCAAGAAAATTGTAACGTATAATTATATGCTAAGTTTTGTATTCCCAGACAATCCTAAGCCATCGGCCCGACGTCACGCAGCAGTAAAATCTCAGCAGCAGTTAAATGCATCGATACTGACATATTTGCACTCCATCATCTGCATTATAGTAGGTGATACGCAACTCGTTAATATATAAAAAATATATATATATATACATCTATATATATATATATATATATATATATATATCGAGATTTTCACACATTGAGGCTATGCGTTCTTGAAACATCTTATATGTGTTTATTTGCCTCGACCTGCCAAAATTACCTAACGCCTTGCAGCCGTTCTGCGGGTCAGAACAAACCCTCGTGATGGACGTCCAAAAACAGCAGTGGACGACGAAAATGTGGCACGTGTGCAGACTGCGTTTTGTTGACCAAAACTCAAATATAACATTTACGTAGCAAGACAGCAGGCTTTGGGCTTATATGCACAATGCCCTTATATGAGCGACATGCAAAACCGAGACATGACCATCTCGGATTCACCGACAACTTTATCCGGTCGGTACCTCGTGCAGATCTTTTTCAAGAATTTCTGATCACTTAGTGTGGGCTGGTCTCCTTCTTTCTTTGTGAGAGTTAGGCACACATCTTATGACCCTTCTTAAGATTCCAAGAGCTCACGTATGTCAGGCATTAGACTGCCTCTGTCCACAAAAGTCGAGCAGCTACGGTTGGCTAGCAACGTGATAGTCGCCATCTTCTTCTCCAGAAGTGAAATTGTCGCGATGGTTCAACTGAAAAAGGTGGTACAGTAACAAGTGTCTCGGGTACTGCAGAATGTCTACCAAACATTTCGAAAGAGCTCTAAAGCGTCCCTCAGACATTGGCTCCTTCACCGCGACGGGGCTCCAGCCCACCGGTCTGGAAACACTGCGTCACTTCTGGAGTGGAGTAAATCTGGTAAAGTACCCAGCTTATTCACTCAACCCGGCACCGTGCGAATGATTTCTCTTGCGGAAGTCTTAAAACGAAAAAGACGTTTCGATTTACGCAAATATATCAAAGACACGCGATTCAGAGGTGTGCTCTAATGTATATTTCATCGCTTCAAGAAATAGATTGGTTAAAATTACGTAAAATTTTAAATAGAAAATAGTATAAACATCTCCATTCTATTATAATAATTTCGAAAACAGTTTGTCCGGTTCCCACGTATCTGTAATGCCAGTTAGTGTTGTTGTCCAAGTACTATCAGCAGAGGTAACTTGTAACTTTGTTTGGTTTTCGATAATTGTTGTCTGCTTTGGCAGAACACAACGAAAGATACATATGTAAATGTATAAAGAAAGAGAGAGAGAAATAAGAAGACGCCACAATCTTTCATTTGCAGGTAGTATCTTCTTGAGCTGAACCGACAATATATGTATGTCATGGTAGACGTTTTTCGTGTTCGGCATCGTTGTTTGTACTTTGGCTTACTTTTCTGTTCAACGGTACTTCGGTCGTCCGTACGAGGCAACAAGGCGATCGAAGAGTGAATTAATTGGGAACGAAGAAAAGGGCGTAAGGGGTTTTTCCTTCATAGGCCTGCAGATGCGGCATAAGTGTACCAAGTAACAACTGATGGCTTCTTTTCGCTTTTTCTTCTTTTTCGCTTTTTGTGTGCTCTCTATCATTGGCTCGACCCTGTTCAGGTCTCTGTTTTTCTACCTTCACCTCTCCTTCTATCTCTCTCTCTACCCCTAACTTCCTGTCTGTCTGAGTATCTCCTAATACCCACATCACTGCGCTTCTATGTTCCAGTGTTTCTCCATGCCCATACATTCTCTTCCGCTGCGTAGCATATGCCTGAAAAGAGAGCCGAGGTAATCTCGCCATCATGTTCAAAACATCCTGAAAGCCGATGACAGGAGAATCGCATGACGATAGCTCTTCCAGCCGTGATCGTTGCTGCTGCCGACGGCGGCGACGAAGATGAAAGCGACGACGACGACGACCCCTCGACTAACTCAAACCCCTAAACCCCCACCTCATCCCCACCCGGGCTTAACGACCAGGGTCAAGAGGAATTTTCAGGCCATAGTGCGACCACAACGGCGACCAGCGTCCGTCAGCCACGCTCAGTCTGACAATCCGTCGCGACTACCCTCCTAGAAAGTTGGAACGAGGGAAAACTCGAAGTAGCAAAAAAGCAAAGTGAGGACGACAATAAAGATTAAGACGACGGTAATGTTGATGATAAAGGTCATGATGATAATGATATTGACAACAACGACTGAACTAAGAATACAATGGCGACAATGCGGAAGAGGGAAGAGTGAAGTAAGTCTGCAGATGAAGTCAAGGAACGCAAGATGGAAGTGAAAAGTCAGGATTGAGAGTAGTGGGCAATGAGCTTTATATATATATATATATATATATATATATATGGGCTTCACAAGAATGCCTTACCTTATAGGGAGTTTTGCAATGATCTATACGCAAATCAATAATTGATTACTCATGTAAGTGTATTTTATATAGGTTAGAGGTGATTATGACGTAATTTCGGTTGGTTCTGGTAATATAATAGATGATAAGTCGAGCAAGTGTTTCTATAGTGCCGACAGGTGCAGTGCTTCTCTGCCTAGTGAAAGCAAACCACAGTTCAATTGCGGCTGCCTTGATCCATAACCCGCTTTATGTACGTTGCCTTCAGGCGGTCGAGTTTCTCGAAGCTCTGAGATACATCTAGACGAGCTCAATCGCATAACTTGTTGTAGGGACAATTTTTAGGTCAAACAATTAAAAAGCCGTCCGCAATGAGAGGAGCTGCGAATCATTCATTGAGTGAATGGCAATGAGCGTCTTCCCTACACTTTCCTCTCTATGTCGGGGGAACGAGGAGCCGCTTTACGTAAGTTCCAGTATATATATATATATATATATATATATATATATAAAACACATGCCTCCAACATATACATGTATGTGTACATAGAGGAAAATGTCTTATTTCTCCCATTCTTGCCAATTCTCTATCTCGCTCCCCGTAGACGGCGTGCTTGCTTTCCTTTACCCGTCCTCTAGGTCCTTCGCTCCGATGTCGCCCTTGCTACGCGAGCAGTTACTCTCTCTTGACCCCCCCCCCCCCCCAGCTTGTGTTCTTTCTTTTTTCGTCGTCGTCAACTCGCCTGCTGCTCGATCTACTCGTGCTTTTTCGTCCCTCTATTTCCTTTTCCGCCGCCGCTGCTTTTTTGTCCTCATCTCATTCTGCGCCTGCGTTTTCACACACCGCCACGTGTCTGGGTAGTAAGTATAGTGTTCGCTCAAAGTAGCCTAAGGACAGATTCCATATATAAATAATGAGCCCGAGTCGAGCGGCGCTGGGGCTGACTGGTGTAGTCTGGTCTAGCCAACGTTGTCAACCCCGGACAAGAGAGAGAGAGACCTCTCGACGATGGAGCAGCCGCATCGTCATCGTTTGCGTCTCTCTCTGCCTGTCTCCTGTACTACTTCTGCTTCATCATCATCATCATTATCCTCATTTTTTCATCGTAATCGACTAATGACGAGAAGTGATCGAACAAGCGCGCTGTTCTTCCTCCGACCCACTCTGTTTCTTTCCCTTACAGCGTACACTCCTTATGTGTCCCACACACACACAGACACACGTCAGCAGCCCCTTTATGCCATCGTCTTCACTACCACTAATACTACGTCAAGTACAGCAAGAATTACAATCAGTACTAGCCAGCCAGCATACAGTTCCGTCAGCAGCGACCGGAAACATGGTCGAGTCACGGCGTAACGAAGCGATAAGTTAGCTGAGGTTGGGGAAATCATGCAATCATGAAATGTCTGTATATATATATATATATATACAGATTGGTGGTTGCTACAGGAGACAAAAGAGCGGGGGAGTGCTTACTGCAGCGCTTGTCGTTAGACGTTTAGGGGGGGAACGCTGCGTCGGTGAGGGGAACTTTGGCCAGGTGGACCAGCCCCATTTTGGACCTAGAGCCTTGAGTCGTTAGTTTTCAGTGCGTTATGTGACACATTGTGATAACAGACAACATGGACAAATAAATTTGCCGGCGGGCTATGTCGGTCCTATATATATATATATAATATATATATTACTGTATTACAAATGCTGAAGTTTTTGAAACAAGGTATTTGCATCTTTCGTTTAAGCTCACGCTGAAGCTAACTCCCTTTCAACCGACCACGATCGGACCCTCCCCGGGCGTGTGTGTGTGTGTGTGAGAGACCTGCTGGCACTGCATCTTAGACAGCTACTTCAAAGAGCCAGAGAATAGATGTTACTGTTATTGCCTGTAAATGACTTCAATTTTGTTTCCAGGGCCCAATATATGATACCCTGTTTTGGCTCTTTTGTGGAACTTGTCTCGCTTTGTTCGGAATTGTTCCACTTTTATGTGGGCGCAGGATATTTATTAGACACAAAACATATATACCATATATACCGAGCAAGATGGCTTAGTGACAAAGCGTTTTCCTTGCATTCAGGAGAACTGAGTTCGAGACCCAGACCGGCCACTCTTAAATTGGTTTGCATGGTTTCCAATTTAAACAAGGTAAATGCCCGAGTGGATTAAAATAAGCCATGACTTGAAAAACCCTACACGGGCAATTGCCTTACGGAAAATCTAAAAAAAAAAATATATATACACACGTTTATGTGTGCCTATACTGTATACTCGTACGTAGTATAGACGCAGTTTATTGTGTATTTACCGTACGATAATAAGAATTACGTTGTTCGCTTGACCGCATACTTGATTCGATCTCTCTATTTTTCTCTCGGTCTCCCACTCAGACGGTGACATGCAAATGCCGATGTTTTCATTTTTCCGCCGCGCAACCGGAGCTGCGAACCCGGCCGGACAGAGCGTTATATCGTAACCAAGGCCAAGTGAGGTCGGCCAAGAAGCAACAAGAAGCCTCTTTTCGCCTCTGCCTGTTACATTTTCAGCCTTCTACAGCTGGTGGTGGCGCTGTAATTACTGTAGACCGTTTTCCGACCTGCCCTCTCTACAACGACTTCCACCACCGTTGGCACGATGGCCGGCCGGCGATGTTGCGACCGACCCCGCCAAAGAAAAGACGGGTCAGGCCGCATTGAGTCAGGCTCCACAAAGCAATCACGAGCACGTGATGAGCACGTGAGAGCAAGACAGGCTACCAAAGAGGGAACAAATACGATTGATGCTTCTCCTAGTAGTCTTCGAGTAGTAGACGTTGAAAAATCGCCACAAGGACTGTTGGGGAAACCCTAGATATCTTAACATGTCCGGCCCTCAGTGCATTGAAGATTTACTGTTACCAACCGCTAACTAACTAGGCTACCACTGAAAGAATACACAGTATTCGCGGAGGGAATATACGCTCCCGGGTCGTCCCAGTAGCTAGTGGCGGTAGACGTGGGTGGGTGGCCGCCGCACTGGCGCAGTTCGCTCGGAGCTGTTACCACCCTGACTCTGTGACGTCTAGCCAGCGAGTGACTGCCTGGCGGAGATGTCCGCCGGTCGGTGTCGGAGGTTGTTAACCTTATTGTCGTCTATCCGCCCTAGTTAATGCTGTGATCCCGGAGAGCGCGTTATGGTTTATTTCACATTCAATGCTTATTACATTTGTATAGTTTCGTTTGCATGCACGTTGCCTTGTAGCAGCCGAATTGGCGCCAAATATCAAATTAAACGGACGGCACGCAGTAACCAGTCCGTCACATTTACCTCAGGTTAAGTTCCAAGCCCGTAGGGGACGGAGGATAGTCTAGAATTAAAAACAACCTCCTTAAAAAATGTTTTAATTCTAGACGTTGAAAGATCACGACGCAGACACGACGAGTGCCGCCAATTGTAACGTTTCGCTTCTTTGGGCTAGCAGGCGCCAACCCGCGCATCAGATTAGAACGGCTTCTCATCTATTTACTACTTTTTCTCTCTCTCTCTCTCTCTCTTTTAGTAGCCTCATATTGAGCAGTACAAGCAACGATTTCCGTGGTGGTGGTGTTTTGGGTTTGTAATAAGTAGGTATATCTTCTTAACTGTGTTAGATACCGAATAGAACACCGATGTTTTTACCTGTATTAGGTACAATATATAGAAGAAGTATTTTGATTAAATAAAAAAGAGAGGTTAAAGTAAAAAAAAGACAGATGTTCTTACCACTATTTTGATTAAATATAGAAGAATATTTTTACTAAGGTACTCAATGAAAAACGCTGTGTCCGACAGCAGAACAGTGCCGATACCGACTCTGACTGTTCTCAACGTGCGCCGGAATGACGTTCCCATCCAAGTGAATCCGAAGGCCCAATTGGGGAAAGGGGTTTACAAACTCCAATGGCCTCCCACAGCAACGATTAATGTCTCTTGCGGCAGCCAAACGCTCTCTGCGACAGAAATGTTCTTTGAGATACGCCTCTAACATGCGGCAGTAATGCGCGAGGAAGCACCAATGTTAGGGTGAGAAACAACGATGGCACTATCACGGCAAGAAGCAGCGTGAACGAGATACAGCCCAGAAGAGTTTTGCTAACATTTTACCGTTAGCGTTACCTTAAGCGCGCCGCATCATTGTATTTGAGCACATTAATTGTATATACTAGGCACTGACGGCTTGATCGTCATTCTACTAGTTAAACGTACTAGATGAAGTGCAGTGCTAGGATGAATGCTAATACAAAGTGGTTCTTCAAATGCGAAAATTTAAGGATCTAATTCCTCTATTATATATATATATATAAAGAAAAAAAAATATGTATGTATATATATATATATATATATATATCTATAATAAAAAACATATATACATCGTTTTTTGTATAGGATAGCTTGCTGCGCAAGAAACAGATTCAAAAAACGGCAACGATCTCTGTTTATCCTAGCAACACTAACAACAACAAGCACGCTACCAAAAGTATCGTTTTGTTGTGATGAGGTATTCCGACGATGTCCGCAAGAAAAGTCCGCGGCCACTAATGTCGTGCCGCTGTCTTGGACAAAGTACTCGCCACGTTGTCATAATTGTCACCTGCTAGATCTAATTAGCGTGGTGAGTGCTAACCCGTCGTCGAATGGCTCCGTGTCCTTCGAGCTTTGTCTCTCTCTCTCTCTCTCTCCCTTTCTATCTCTCTCGCTCGCTCTATAGTAAGGACAGCAGTGGTTGCCGTAGTGGTAGACTAACTGTAGTAATAGTCGTAACAGTGGATCTGTTACGACTGTAGAGGTCTGTGAAACCCTGTAAGCCAGTCCTACCGATGGCTGTGTGTATGGTGGAAGACCAAAGTCATCAGGCGCCCGTTATCATGTAGCCTAGGAGACGGCTTTGAGACGCTAGAGATGAAAACGGGACGGCGGCCCCCCGGGGGGGGGGGGATGAAGGCTACGTCAGTTTTCAAGCGAGGAGCTCACGCCAAGCTGCTCCTATACATACACACGCGCAACACAGGTTTATACACACGTTCACTCTGGGTGGGTACACACACACACATTCGCGCCCGCTCAATCACTCACTCGGACGCAAACACGTTCTATTCTGCGCCAGGCGCCACTCATTACGGCAATTGGCACGTGAAGCGTGGCCCGGACGTGTCATCCCCGTTGTCAAGTGCGGCGTCACTAGAAGTCGGAATCGCACACAGACATGACGCATGTCGTCATGTCGTCTCCGATCTGTTTAATGTCCGCTCGCAGGATGGGTATTTTACAAGCCAGCAACCACCACAGCGTTCTCTATCCGCATAGAGATCGGTTCCGTATGCGTACGAAACGTCTATCTGACGTACCAGAAGTCGCAGCGGCAACAGCAATAGAATCACAAAACTTGCATCTGTATATATGTATGTATATATATATATATATATGTGCTGTGTCTGCATGTAGACAAGGGTGCTCGTCAACTATAGTATGTCGCGTGGGGACATATATTGGAGTGGCACCTGATATTAATCAGCAAAAAGAAACTGCATGTAGCAATAATAATAATAACATAATAATAGTAATAATAATAATAATATTAATAACAATACGCGGATATTAGAGGTTCTAATGCATCTTATATTATCGTTATCTACTGTTTGTTATTAAGCAGTATGACACTAGATGTTTGGTCTTGTAACTTCTAGATTCAGCAGCGCACATTCATATGAAAAGGTCTAATAATTATTAGTACCCGCCGCCAATGCTACACCCCATTGGCAATTGGCATACATATGAAATGATTGATGCGCAACCGCCGATATTGCACGGGTCGCCGAGGTTATTGATACGACCTAGTGGAACCTATAGTCATAGTAGGAAGGAAGAAGGCAGCTCCATGTCAAGATTCGGATCAAGCATATCAAAGTGGATCGCTCGCCCTCCGCCTTCCCATATTCTTCTATGTTTAGAAACAGTGCGCTCGAGCCATTGGAAACTACTGAACCGTCTATAGGTCCTCAGCTCAAGTTCGTCCAATTACGACCAATTTATGTCGTTTTTAGTACTTCATTATTTCTCTCTCTCTCTCTCTCTCTCTCTCTATATATATATAGATATATATATATATATATTACTTTTTAACGTAGCCGTTGGTATGTTTCACTTTGGTTTTGTCTTCAGTCACACCATAGCCCACTAATCCTGATAGTTCTGAATAATGAGATACGAATCATTTGTTAGTCCCGAAAGACGCAGACCACAAAAGGAGAGTGAAGGCCTCATGAGAGTTCAAGTCATTGTATACATATGTTTCTGACATGATGTTGAAAATAAAACGTCACCGAGTTGATCCTTACTTGGCACTGGTGAAACAAATGCGAGTATTTTTTTAATGAGCACCCTAGCTGAGCCGATGTAAAAATTTCAAATTACATAAACAAACGACTTAATTAGAGATGGGTTTACGTCAGATCTGAAATCGAAATGTAATGGCCTCGCATGTTATGCTTTTATTTGTCGCTAGTCTATCCTAATTAGACATGCAGTCGAATCTGGTTGTAATCTGATTTAGATATTGCATAGAGAAAAAACGACCAGACCTGCGTAGAGAGAAGTATCACCTTGTACGGCAGAAACCATAATATCCTATCTTCAGGAGCTTTGACGGTGTCCTATTATTATTATTCGCGTCGAGCTAAAGCTGTCCTACTGTCCAGTCATCTCAAGGAGTGACTACCAACGGAATGATATACATCTATAGCAAGCTTAGCTATTCTAGTTTCTTCCAGTAAATAGCTAGCAGCCTTTGTTCGAATCTGTCTTCCTTCTCGTGCGTACGACAGCTTTTTGACTAACGCTCTCATCCCACGTTGCTTTCGTTTATTCTCGTCGCTTGCCCTCCACGCGGCGCTGCCCCAGAACCCCAACATTCAACGTTGAACTCGCCGCCACGACGCGTTCGGTCGGCGGGGCGGTTCTTAGACCGGCAAGACAATTAACATTCCCGCGATATTCAGCAACAATGAAGTCCTTTTCTTTCGTCTGCATTGTTGTACGACTCAGTTGACAGAGGGGTAGACGACCCCCCCCCCCCCCGACTCCCGAGTATCCGAGTTACGTGAGAGTGAGAGGACGGGGGGTAAGAGAGCAATAGTAAGTAGAGTGAGAGGGCCACTTATTGCGCTTATTGGTATTGTAGCAAGGTCGTCCGCAGTAGTTAAATCTATATAACAGTCCCCATCGCCTCTAACAAGAAGAAAGCACCCCCAGCGCCCCTGACGCTGTGTGTCTAGGGTCGATGCGCCTGCGAATACGCTTGTGGGCGTGCAGTGTGTATGTGAGCGAACGGTGGAGGCACGGGGATGAAGGGGTTTTCTTTTTTCTTCTTTTCGTCTCGTTTCTGCTTTCTTTCTTTCTTTAGTTGTCGTTATCGGCGTCACCGTGGTGTGCAGTGTTGTTGTTTTTGCCGTTGTTAGTGTTATTGTTGTTGTTGTTGTTTGTTGTCGTCGTCGTCGTCGTCGTCGTCGTCGTCGCCGCCCTCGCAAGTGCAATTACCGCAGTCATCATCACGTCTGCTGACTTTCTCCATTTCCATGAGAATAGTAGCCCATGGAAACTCATAGTTGACGAGGCCGGCGCTCAGTTAATCAGTCGGCTGGCCGGTCGGTGCCCGGTCTGCCCCACTCTCCGACCGAGTTCTTCGAGTTCTACGCGTCGACGTCAAGGGTTAAGTGGTCGCGGGCGCAATATGCACACACGCAGAACGTATCAGTCTGTCTATATATGGTTCACATTCGGTTGGCCTTCTTCGACGTCGGAGCACATCAAAGGGCTAGCCAAATGCTCGTGTCGGCTCAGGAGAGTCGGGTCGGTCTTCGGTGTTGAAGCTCATGTCTTTGTGCACGCCGATCTGCTGCGGCTGTTACTCGAAGTACCCGCCAATCGGCGAGGAGCGAACTGCGTGTCTCGTTAGCCATTACCCAATTTCGTCGTAAGCCAAATTAATCACCGCCAACAGAGGCAATAACGTCAGCCCTCTATATCATTTAAGGTGCGGCAAACATTACGTGTCTAGCTTATCTAGCTTTGAGGTCGGCTCATACAGCATTGTACGATCATTTAAGGCACTGTAATGACGGACATTTGTATTTAATAGTTTGCTTTGCGTGATGAAATAGTAAAGCATGTGTAGAAAGGTAAGGAGAAGTATGGATAGAATGAACAACAAGCATAGACAGAGCTAGAACTCAAAAACGGCGCTATAAAAGGTAGGCAGAGCTGTGGTAAATAGCAAACGTCTTACCGGTGTTGAGACAGTTTCACCTCGCGGCAACATAAGATGACAATAAATTATTCAGACCAGACGCCACGACCAGGACAACAATTACAGTGGCAGCGACAAGAACGGCAGAAATACCAATAATGTTCGTTTTGTAATCTTTTCACGATACTATGTGCAATGCAATATTGCTTCTTGGCTTGTCAACGTCCCTCTACTGCGCAGTTTCTGGCCAACACTAACAGTAACAATTGCTAGGACATACCTGTAATCGACAAGGCATTGTTCCATATAAACCAATTCACCTAAGTGCTGAACACACAATAATGAACTATCTCGTATTAAATTGACGTTGCCTCTTACGAACGTGATTTGCTATCATATATATGGCAGCTATCTAAATTATGATAATTATAAAAACTATATTATAATACATCCAGTAAAATACAATAGATTGCATTTTGGCTCTCAGTGGTTGTTTGTCGTTGTACACGAAGATGCGGTAGGTATTATATCCTCATGTATTTAAGCACTCTGGAGAAAAGCTGAAAGCTTCTGGGTACTCTCTTTGGAATACCAGCAAACATGATGATGCATTGCCTCGCTCGAAATGACTGTCTAAATGCAGCTGAACATGGTTTTACGCCTCATTGGTCTACTTGCACATAACTACTTAGATGACAAACGGCTTATGGTGATGTTAACAAACGACCAAATGTCGTGTATTTTGACCAAAAAAGTGTTTTTGACCGGGTTGTCAAGGATGTAGCAGACAGGCTACAAACATTTGTACCCTTTCGTGGCTTAAGGCCACACCTGCGTTGTTAGAAACTGGACGACACATTGAGTAGCCTCCGTCCTGTGCTGTTCTGTATACCCTAAAGTGCTTTTTCCACTTTTCTTATGCCACCTTTATATTTAGATGTTAACCCATAATGCTACCTGAAGTCAATGTTTTTAAATATGCTGAAAAGCTGAGACTATATCGGCGCAATTTACTTTCCGGACACTCAAGCCGAGGTGCAATTGCAGTAGATAACACTGCTCTCCGAAGTACGCCTTTCTACTTCAAAGTGTGTCGCGTTCCATCTAAGCGCGTTGGGTACACATAAATTGAACGACATTACCTACAGCAACTTCTCCTCTAACAAGTGATCTGAGAGTCCATACAGCTAGCTGCAAACCTTGATTTTCAGCTAGTAACTCCTCCTATCTACTTGTCAACCCCACTAGTGTTTTATTTTTAATGACACCAACCTTTGTATTGCCCTCCTATGTTTTACAAACCCCAGCTGAAGGAATACAAGAAAAAGTGTTCGAGGGTGTGCAGTTCAACCTTTATGACAATTGGCGTTAGAAACGTTCCCTTAACATAAATCCGAAACACTGCATCGCTTCCTTAATGCTCCTTTTAACACACAATGTGCCGTGTCTGCTCTATGCCGGATTTTCTAGAACATTTTTATTTTAAATCAAATAACCGATTATTTTGACATCTTATAAACCTAAAGCTGTGACTCGTTCGGAGCTCAATAATAGCATGTTTCATGACGGATGGTCAGGTGGACACACGCGGAGCCCAATTTAATATTTAGCGTAGGGCCTATGAGGAATTTTGTTACAGTGTGAGAGATTGATGCTACAAATATGATGCATCCGCATATGTCCCTTTACCGGGTCTTTTTGTCACTTGCAAGATGGCGGCGCCCAGCATAGCTGCTTTGTTTGCGGCTCCGGCTTTTCAGCCGATTCCGCCTGGAATTTTGCTCTGGTTGTCACTTAGTGGGCCATACACAAGGACTGTGAAGAACGAGGAACCTCTGAAGAGGCTATTCACGTGAAAAAGTGCGCGGTTGTTCGGCTCGGGGTCCAGGCACAGTGGTAACGCCAGAAGCACTGCTGCTGCAGCTGGCAAGGCTACTCTTCGACACCAGGCTGAAGCTCTTCGACGCCATTGAGCAGGTGAACGTTCGGACTAACATCGGGACTACCAGCAATAAAGGCAAGAAGAACAAACGCGACACCACACTCACAAACCCGGAAAATGCGCCAAACAAAGCGCAAAGGATAGCGTCAAGGTGCTAGATTCGAACGTTTCGAAAGTTTCGAAACTTCCCGCGAATTGCACTGCACCAAGGAAAACTCCCACGACACCGCTAGTGGCGTCAACGGTGGCGAGACTGAAGATATGGAGATTTGTCTCCCCCAGTCTCAGTAGATGGTGCGGCCGGCGCAGCTTCACTGACAGCTATATCAATAGCTTGTCCAGCTGGCCGAGCTGATAACGTCACACTGGAGATGCACAAGAGACAGACGACAGCAAAGCAAATTCGGCGGAGAGAAGCAACACAACATCAAAAGCAGTAGCGGAGGTGATAGTGGTGCAAAAGCCGTCCAAGAGGAAGAAGGAGAAGGAGAGATCGAGTGGCACAACAGCTCCAGCTGAAAGCGGCGCGATTGAGATGAGATTTGCGGAGAAGGATGAAAACAACGTACCGCAGAGGCAGAGTGAAGAGGACAAGGAGAAAGGGTTCATTCCCGTTACATATAAACGGAGAACGGCCAACCGTCTCCGAGCGGGATGTGCAGCAGAAGAGAATAGTGATTTGAAAATATGTAAAGTATTTGCAAAAATCAACAAACCTATTATCAAAGCTCTTCGAGTAGAAGGACTAGTTGCAGATACGTCGGCAATGGACCTGCGAAGCTGGCTGGCCGACAAAGGTGTTAGAGTTGATGCAATATTTAAATTGCATACAAAGGTAGAGGGGCTGTATTTGCGTGTACCTGAGAGTAAGACTTCGTGCGATGCTCCAGGAGGACTTCTGGATGAAGGTGTGTATTTCCGTCGCTGGAACGGCGCCGCTCCATTCGAGAAATGGTCATGCAAAGCTTTGTGGCTAAAAACGGTCCTCACCCCTCGAAATGACTAGATAGTGGTACAGAGGTGTGTTCGGAGGCAACCGTACCTCGACGAATACTATTGTATAACTGTGAGGTCTTAAAGGGGCAATGGATCTAATGCCAGATGATTTGTTTCGAGAAATAGACATCGCCCTCTTGGTAGAGACGTTCCAGCGGGAAGAACTGCATTTCGATGAGATGCAAGGGTTTCACCAGTGTTGGCCGTCATGCCTGTTGGGGGATTGGGCAGACCAATAGGAGGACTTTCTGTCTATCTACGTAACTATTTGTGCCCTATGCGATGTATAAGAAAAGATGAATACTATATGACACTTCATCCGGAAGTGTAACATTGTCGTGTTTTATCTCCCTCCGACTTTTAAATCTGCAGAAGTTACGACGTCGTATTCGCGGGACTCTCGGGTCTTGACCTTACGGCTCCAACAATCGTTGGAGGTGACTTTAATTGCAGAATAGATGAGGGAGCAAATGACGACAAAGGGGAAGTTCTCCTGCAGCTTATGGATGATGTGGGTTTTGTGTGTGCTAATGCACGAAATGACTTCACCTACGTCTGCCATAGCGGCAGGAGTACCATAGACTTACTGTTTCATAATCTTGATCGTACTGAGTTTCAGAGCTTTGAGTTCTGGAACTTGCTTCAAGAAAGCATCTACCTGTACGAGCTGTAGTACGCGTTCCTGCTCTAGGCAGGAACAGCAGAACGTTCACAGATGAAGCCAACCCGTCAACTCGATTTAGCCGCGCTTCCAGTCGGTATTGAGAGTGTCTTGGCCGGAAGTGATGTAGATGTCTGCTGTCGGCTCTCGAAGGAGTAATGCAGAGAGCAGTTTAAGTGGAAAAAGTTCAAGCCGCGGAGATCCCGGCCGTGGTTCACACGGACTTGTTTACCTCCGACATAGAGAACTACTCGGCTTGCTGAGACTAGCAAAAGCCCGAGCAGATCCACAGCTCCAAGCAAGACGAAGACAGGACTACGCGTCTCGTAGAAAGTCCTACATAGGGCTATGCCGTGACTATAAGGTCGAACATGCGAGGCGAGAGGAAGCCCGTCTACTTGAACGAGCAGAAAGGGAGCCCTATGCCTACATAAACCGCTCTCGTAAGGGATCCGGCACTCTGAGTGACGAGCAGGTAGAACGTCATTTGACGAATCTGCTGTTCAACCCTCACGTAAAGAACTCGGCCACAGAGGTTGAGTATCCACTTACACTGAGCAGCACACAATGAATCTTCCCTTTGAGGAAGAAGAAGTATGCCGAGTTATCCGATCCCTTCCTAGATGGAAAAGTAGTGGGCAGATCGGGTCTACTATGAACATTGGGTGCAATCGGAGCCGCTCTTGAAGGGGATCCTTGTGATTTCTTTAATATAATTATGGAGGAAGGGCGAATGCCCAGAGTTTGGCACATTGCTAGGCTTTCTCTGTTATTCAAGGGTAAACACGGCGACGACGAAGTGACCCAAATCTGTACCGGGGAGTGGCGTCGGAGCGAACGCTCAAGAAATATTCTGTAAGCTGATTATTGAAAGGATTGCAAATATAGCAAACAATGCTCTGCCTTCCGAGCAGTTCGGATTTAGAAAAGGCATGGGGGACCCGCGACGCCATCCACGTTTTGCAATCCGAAGTAGAACGGGCGGTGTCTCGTCCAGGGGGCCACCTGTATGCAGTCTTCATTGACTGCGTCAAGGCCTTTGACAGGCTCCGCGCGATCTTATGATCGATTGTTTTAGAGACAGATTGGCATAGGTGGCTCTTCTGCGAGTAATTTCTAGTTTTTTCGACGATGATACACTGTTGGTCGAGGGAAGGAACGGCGTGCGTGAGCTAACGCAGAATGTTGGGACTCCTCAGGGGACCCACTAAGCTGCATCTCGTTCACGCTGCTTCTGGCCGACCTTGTTCAATACGTGCGTCAAGAGTTTCAAACGCCGTGGTAGTGATGTATGCTGATGACATCGTTGTTGCTCATCGTAACATTGGTGCCATCTCGCGCATTACCGCCATGGTAGAGGCGTATCTCATGAAAAAGGGCTAGAAATAAACTCACGCAAAACCAAGGCGATTAAGTTTCGTCGCGGCGGGCGTTTAGGTGCAAACGACGTTATTCGTTGCTGCGGGAAGCCATTGGAGTTTGTAACTCTTCCCATACTTGGGTCTCCGGATTCTACAGGGGAACATCGTTTACTACACACATCGAAACAGTGTTACCTCGGCACTGGCAGCTCTCTACGGAGGGGTCGGAGATGTACGGCGACTGTCCGTCGGTACGGCAGTGCGCTTGTTTATGTTAAAAAACTCTGCCAAAGTTGGCGTATAGCTTAGACAGAGTGTGGCAACATCTATCGAAAGCTAATTTTACTTTGCTGAAAAGTGCTTCACACTATACATGAAGCGAGTACTCTGCCTTTCAATCAAGGCGAGAAGCCGCTTTGTCTATGTATTGTCGGACTGTGCGCCGATGGTAGAGATGCTTCGGCTTAGGCTGCGTATGCCATTGACGGAGCCACTTAACCATTTCTTGGAAGAGTGGCGACGCAAATTCACGGAAGCAGCGACGGAGGTAGAACGCTCGACGTCTTTAGGTCTCCTTGGTTGTGGGCTGGGGTGGCCTGCGATGACAGGCATGTATATACCAGGTACATCGTACACGGGTTCCATCACCTCGTATGCTCCGTAGGGAGTTTCATGAAGACTATACTACTCAGTGTATTTGTCGGTTCTGCTCGCAGCATTGCGCTAAGTACCACGCGGTTGATTGTCCGGCACTGCAACGAAGATCCTTACACTCTTCTCTCGGTGGAACGGCAAAACAACAAGTATTTATGTTTAATAATAGCATGAACTATTTTGTACATAC
>QVRM01003487.1:0-90842 GCA_003439945.1 Dermanyssus gallinae | reverse complement strand
CGCACCACTCGCTTGCCTTGCACCGTCGCTCCACACGCCCTCTCGAAATGGCCCGTTCGGTGACACTTAAAGCAGATTGCTTTCCTGGCCGGGCACAGGTGGTATCCCGGCCAGGTGCGTGTCGCTACCACAAGCCGTGCAGGGCTTCCAATTGCCGCAATCGAATTTGGCCGGCTGTCGGCGCCGACTTATCGCCGCCACCGCGACGTCTCGCTCTAGCTGCCTTGCCTCCGCCATGTTGCGCTCGAGGCGGATTCCTATTTCACGCGCCTGAGCCAGCTTGAGGTCGTCGTCTTCTAATAGCAGCCGCTCACGCAACCTTGGAATCGACGTCCCCGTGGTGAGCTGTGTCTTGATGGCTTCTTTAGGCGTGAATCGCTCAAACTTACATTTCGCCGCCATCCGCGTCAGCTCGGCCACGTATTCTTCCACTGGCTCCCCCGGTCGCTGCCGTCGCCTATGAAATTCGTCGCGGGCCACTGCCAGCCCCTTCTTCTGTGCAAATCTGTCCACCAGTCGCGCTTTCATTTCTTCATATTCATCACCTCCGGCCTCCACTGGCCTATCCTTTATCACTTTATATTGTAGCATTCCCTCAAATCCCAGTGTATTCTTAAGAAGCGCGCACTTCCTTTCTGCGTCGAATCTCTCCGCGCCTGGGTGCGCGTCCAAATATGCATCGAACGCCTCCAACCAGTCTTCTACCGCCGCTGCCACCGGCATGAATTGCGTCGGCGGTACTGGTCCGTATGTTGCCATCTCTCTCCGTTCCTCCAACCGTCACCAACTCCGTCACCATCGCCTGTCGTCTCCACCACCACCACTCGCCGTCTCCACCACCACCGCTGCCACCAACCACCGCGTTACTCTTTATCGTGCGATGTCCGTTCTGTCCTCTACTACAAGACTGACCGCTAGGTTCAGTCAAGTCGACTGCGCCAATGTAGTGTCTACGTAGTGGAAGAATAAGGACACTCACCGTTATAGACATTGTTAGCGCTCCCTGGTGGCAAGCATTCCCCTACCCCCGGCGGCGCGCTTCCCTCTATCTAGATCATCATAGATCATCACAATCATCAATCCATCTCATACACTTCAGCTTAGATGAAGCGAACTAAGGTCCAGCGATAAAGCGGCCTACCTAGACCGAAGGGTAAAGGGGCATCTAAAGGACGTAACTGCACTGCTGTCTTGCTAGACATGACCATTTAACCGCTGTGCGAGGCTGTGCCGGTTATATAAGAGATTCCTGAAGCAGAAATTCATTGCTGTGTATCCTAACCTACACCGCCCAGCGTCGACTTTCACTGCCTGTGTTACGCATCTAGCAGACATTGAGCAAGCACTAATGGGGAGTTTGCGGTTCAATCTTGCTGCAATATCGACTCTGAAACTGCTATTCAGCTTCGAAGGATTTAATTATCTTAAGGCCAGCCTATAATAGAGCCCTATTACAGGCGCAAAATCATTTGCAGACTATGCTGCAAGGGAATAATCTTGGCCTGAATGATGGCGCCTTCGAGCTAAGGACATAGCTTGTATTGGGCGATAACCTCTGTTCTCTGCGGTTTGCGCTGCCCCATGTAGCTCAGAGGAGCTACAGAATTGTGCAGGTTTAGCGAGTCCTTGGCACGATGGGCGAATGCTCCAAAGGTCTGAGCCTGTAAGTCGAGACCAACAAACATTCTTCATGAAGTTGGTATTAATATTCGACCCGCTTCAAGCACCTAGACCTCCGTTGGCCTTACAATTTTATCACATTTTCATGCCTCTTATTAAGGACCGAGTTGCTATAATAACATAACCTACACCGCAATTTATTGTGGACACAAAAAGGTAGTATGCACGGCAGACAATATTAGAGGAGCAATGGTCTTTATACGGAAGATAAAGGCTCCTAGGCAACAGAAGCATAGCTATAGCGGTTCCTGTAGGCAGCGGTTTTAGTGAGCAGGACAATAGCAAAATCGGCAGGAGACCTTCGTTATTTTGAATCATTGTGGTGTGGAATAGGCGCATTTCCTCCCTCCTCCATAAACAAAAGCAAAGTCTAAATTCAAATTACCTTAGATGACCTATTTTGCCAACTCATATAGCAGAGCTGGCAAATTGTATTATGCGTGGGTAGGATGCTTCCGGAGAACGGTTGAATAATCGCTAAAATAACAAGTTGTGGGCCGCTTCAGAAGTAGGCGACGCTTGACTTGCTTCCAGAGCCCACAGAAATCCGGCGATATTCCGGAAGTCTGTCCCAAATTTGAGCTTTATTATCCAGTTTGTCTAGCATTTATGTCTAGCATCATACTACTATTTACTTGCTCCCTAAGCTGTTGTCGCGGTGTACCTGTTTTGTTTTCTAAGTTTGTGTTTCTTTCTGTCGGTAAATCCCATTTTTCTTCGAATCTCAAGGCAGAACTGCTACCTAACTTGTAGGCGAAGGCCATTACAACAGCACCAAACTGGAAAGTCGAACTAACTCAACATTTGTCGTTTGTCTTGCCTCCACAAGTGGAATGCATATTGCCAGTTGCACTTTAAAAACACGCGCCATAATATCACCCACGCCCCTTCCGCGCCCGAGACGGCCTAAAGAGGAATGAGGACAAATGAGGGGGTGGGGAGGTGCGATCGAAACTTGTCGACCGCAGCGCCGCCTGGTATGTCGGGCTAGGACCAGTCTTTTCGTGACAAAACTACTTACTGTGCTTACGGGCAGGGATTGGGGTTGGGGTAGGGGGGTGAAAAGGGGGCGATAGAACTTCTCTTGCCTCCTTCGATTCTATTCTGGATCTACTAGGATTTCTTACGAGGTCCGACATCACTGCCCACCTAAGGGACGTTTCGAGTCCTTTTCTGAGGAGACACGGGCATTTTGGAAAGCCGGCTATGTAGAGTCAATTGCTTGCCGTGGCCATCGCACCGTTTGGCGCGGTCGCCTCATTTTGCACCTTTGTCAAAGTACTCTTTACGTGCGCAATAGTTTAGTTGGCGTACAGCGTACAGCTGTCGTGGTGGAACAACAATGGAACCACTCGGAAGGGCTCAACAAATGAGCTGCGCGTGCTTCCGCCTGCATGTTGTTCGTGCTTGTGCACAGTGAAACGACAGCAAAGCCAACTGAACTACTTAAACCACCGCCGAAACTATCCGACAAACCAGCAACCAGGGGTTACTGCTAAGGCGGTTAATGGATAACGGTAATAGCTGCAATGGCAATCCTGTTGCTAGAAAAACATCGTGACGATATTATGCGTGTGCATCGACAGATAGAAGAGCAAACTATTTATAGCGGTCACGTGTAATGGAGCAATAGTGTAAAAATACTAAAGTAGCTCCACTACTTGGTCACTGAGACAGTGTATGCCCACGTGACAGTGCTTTCTTCGGCGAGCAGTATACTCAGACGACATCACCGCGAGAGTGCCTCGACAGACGCTACCTACAAGTGGAGCGCCAGCAACTACACGAATCAAGGTGCGTTACGCCAAACCTATGAGCGATTTAAGCTTTACGAAAGAAAGACTATGAAACATTGCGATACGGCGGGACTAATAATTGAGGCATTCGGGTGAAACTCTGATGTTCGTAGAGCGCAACGCTTATATGCGTTATCGCCCAGTGTACTTTTTGATGCCGAGGATGGGCGCACTCAAAACAAGTCATTCGTAAGCGATCGGCCCCAGTTAGCACTATTTTTATGTGGCACGCTTCTTTTAGAAAGTGGTAGCTTTTTAAAGAATTATATTGTCCAATGCGACTGACCGGATATTACGAAAGGAAAAAATGGAGATTGCAATGGAACGTAATTGAGAAATTAAGCATGCCGGCATGTTTGAGCTCTCACGTTCATTATATTACATTGTTATGGCCACGCTCATAAAGAAAACATTTCATAGGGGTAATTTAGGGGGTAATTTTAATTCATAGGGGTAATTTAGGGGTAATTTTAATTCATAGGGAACCAATAATAACAACCAGCAACCAAAAATAATTTAGATATCCTATTTATTAATGACCATACTTCTGCGCTTTTAACTAGAACTTTTTTTTTTTAATTAAGCTCGGAAATATCTTTTTTAACAATCGGTTTTGGTGACAAACTAATGTAGGAATCATATGACGTTGTGCTCGTTCGTTGGAAACCAAAAAAGGAAGAACGACCTTTGTCTTTCTCGCACATGCAAACACCGAGGAGCCAAAACGTACGGGCAGCAAGTGTGTCTAGATTATAATCAGTGAACAAATCAACCACGGAATCTTGTAGCCTCGCCGGTAACTGGCAATGAAAATGCCGGCTACGCCCGTGACATTGACATCGATCTGGTAGAAGTTGGACGGCTTACGACGGTGCACGTTTTAGGCGGCGTCAAATCCAGCGGTTTCAGATTTTCCGCACCCCATCCAGATAGTTGCCTGGCGGTCAGGGCATGATGCGGCAATCGCGTGTGTATGTATATCTGTTCACGCGTATGTGACGGAACATTTCTTATGAAAGACACGTGTGAAGACGCGCAGCGATCCTCACTTTTAATCACCGTGAGAGATCCCGGATTATTGCCGGCGCATACGACTTCACTAACAATCAATTATGCTTTGCTCGCCTTTGTCCGCCGCTTCGATCTAACGACGGCGGAAGATTAACTTACTAATTATACGTTTTTATGATATAATTAGTTATCATCCTTACCATTTTCATCCAAGTTGCGTGACTGGTGTGATTGCCTTAGAGCTGTCGTAGTTGTAATTGTCGTCGTGTAGTAATGATGTAATGTAATCATGATACGGCAGGTCAATAAATCTGTGCACTTTGAGCAACTTCTCGTTTACTCACTCGAAAGTAACTGATAATCTAGCTATCCTGTTAGCAAAATTGCTGTTATTTGTGTTGTAGAGACTAGGCCCGTTTAAAATCAGTGTAATCCATGGAGCCCCGAGTCGACATTGCAAGCGCTGTTTTTGTTTTATGAACGACCAAGAACATAAACGACTACGTGATTTAGTCCCAGCTTACTTATGGCTTTATTTATTTTTGAGCCACGCAGAAGCAACATGCACACCACGGCTTTGTAAGAGCTACGACTAGATCTACATAGTGCTGGAAACTTGACTGATAGTAAGTAAACAATCTTTCGTAACAAAATATGTAATAGTAAAAATATTACATATAATTATATGTATATATATATATATATATATATATATATATGCGCAGAGATAAGCGTAGCGAAACGACCGTTTGCCATATACGTGCAATTTTAACTTAGGCTTGAAGCGTCGGAGCGTAGCTCAGTGCCCGTGTAGTACAAGTGTACGTATTATGATTACTATTACGTCTACGGTCTGGCGCGAAAAAAATCCTAAACTGTATCGTAGCAGATTGCAGCCCACACGCTCCATGTAACCCGTTCAACAAAAGCGTTGTAATAACCATATAATTGACTGGTAGTGAGTAAATAATTGTTTGTAACAAAAAATGCAATAGTAACAAAAATGTATATATATATATATATATATATGCATGCGCAAAGATAAGCGTAGTAAGACGACCGTTTGCCGTATCTCAGCGGTATCCAGTCTCGTGTAATTTCAAAGAGTTGGGTACAAGTAGATCGATATGGCGTCGTTTAGCGTGAAGGACTTCCCGAAATATGCGGCTTGAAGTTTTTCAAAAATAAAACTCCATCGGGCGTAACAAATTAAAGAGGTTTTATAAAGTTGCAATGAAAAAAAAAACGCAAATACGCACCCGTTATAAATATAACGATCTATTTTGCTGCAATATTTTTCTAGATTTTCTAGAGTCGCTTTCTAGATACAATAGGCACTCACCTCAGTCGATCCATAAAAAGCTTGCTGAAACAAGCAGTGCAAACGGTCGTTCTGGAAAATCGCAGAATTTTTGATCAGGCTTCTGTTCCTTCACTGTTTACTGCCGCAAATTATGTATTACATGTGCTAAGTTGCATGCAAGGCCGAGGGGCTCGACGACGTACGTATCCGGCACAGCTACTAAATATCCATGGCCACTGAGCACCTATTTCGGGTATTAGTAACCTGTCTTGCGATGACCTCTTGTGGATCGCCCAGCTTTCCTGAATATGCGTGCTGCAGTATCGTAACCTAACGCACATTGTTTCCCTGTATTAATATGAACTCCCGTGCCTCGCAGCCAATTCGAAGAAAGACAGCACGAATGTCAAAATCCAATTCATCCCATTAGACCACGGCAGTTCAGAAGACATAATCGTGTGCATCACTCATTAGGGCATGTTAAACGTGCACCAACTTATATCGAAACCATGCATACGGATTGAGGGGGAGGGGAGATACATACCCTTGGTAAAACTCAGCGTTCAGAATAACCTTTATGTGCGCTAATTGGCGTTCCACTAGCTTTGGATGATTCCTGCCGGCGACTTGCGAGACCGAATATTCTTGACTAACTGCTTTTTAGGAGGTTGCTTTTAATTCTAGACTTTTTCCTTCCTCTGCGGTCTTGGGATCGCCGCGGGAAATATCTTCAGTGCACCGGGCGCCGGACATGTTGAGATATCCGGGGTTTCCCCAACACGGGTCTACGGTCTGGCGGGAAAAAGTGCAAAACTGTCGCCGACGCCGGAAGAACGTATGTGGCGCAGATAGTGTCAGATTGGGTTCGTTTTGTAGCTAGAGCCCCGACAGGATAAGTGGACGTTAGTTGCCTAAGATAGTCATGGGTAGCGCCATTATGAGACCGTTTTGACAGCACATTTAGAAGTGTTAGCGGCGCCGAGTTAGCTAACAGCAACGCAAGTCATTATCATGTCTCAGCATGCAAACACAGATCCGTATATCGGTCTCGTGAACATCATGCATGCGTAAATCGATACTCATACCGTTGCCATTCTCTGATAGGTCTCAATTCCGAAGTTCGTACGTGGTACCCATAGTATATTTATATAAACACGTAACCTCCTTTATTTTTTAAAACCTGCTCCCACCAACTGTTATTAGTATCTAACTTCCAAGTGTGCATCGAGATACATAACCGCCATTACTGCATATACCGCAAAAAGTACGCCAGCATTGTTGCTCATTTGGCCCCACAGCTTTCATTCACCTTCTGAAAGTTTGTTTTATCTGACTTTCTAATAAATCTGACTAAACGCAGTTTGCCTTTATGAACTTCAAGCGAAGGTGCCAGTTGTGACTGCTTTCTATGCTACTGGCATTATATTTCCTGCGTAGTTTGTTGTTCTTTGCGTTATAACGCAAAAGAAATGTCCGTGTAGAAGACTACGTTTTAAGTGTGAAAAATACAACCACCGCTGTTGAGGCGTGTCGTTCTATGTCGGATGTATTCAGTCACAATACTAGATTCTAAAGATTGTAAAATGGCAATTTCGACGTTCTTGGCGTCTTTTCATTTTTAAATCTTTCGGGTACCTGTGATAAAAACGAAGATTTTAGGCATAAGCTGTAAAAGCTACCGGTCCAATGCTTTAAATTTTGTTCAGTCTCAGCTAAAGATATATTGCTGTGTTGCCTCAAAGGGTGATTAGTCAATGCCAAAATGTCATCAAAAATTAGGGAAAGTATTTTAATACATATGAATTATATTTCTGCAACTTTAAACTGTTTTGTTCTACGCAAGACAGCGTAAATACGTCAACTATATATATATATATATATATATATATATATATATATATATATATACCCGTCGAATTTAGAGCGCTTGTTCCGTTATTTAAATGATTATAAGTTGCTCTGAATGCGTGCCCAGCGTTCCTTGGGGCCGGGGATATATTTACGAAGGCGGGTCGGCAAGTTATAGTACTTTGACTTTTAAAAATTGAATCGAAACCGCCAAAGTATTTCGGTTTGTTTTGCTTAGAGGTGCCATTCATCAGCTACTATTAGTACAAAACTTATATACTATATATATATATGTATTAAGAATATTAGAATGGAGCTCTCTCCAAAATACAGATGGAGCGACAATTGTCTCCTGAGATATATATATATATATATATATATATGCACTGTAAAGAGAAAGATTCACGAGACAGTGATCACAGCAAGGACTCAAAAACTGATCGATACTGTCCAACTACGATTTTTCTCCTATCTCGATCAGAAATCTTGCTTGTGAATTGATTATGTCTATAACGATCATGTGCAGGCTTGTTCACAAGAATCTTAGGTATAATTTCGATGTAATGCAAGTCAGGCAAATACTTTCTGAGACCGCGAAGGCCAATAGACTTGCTCGATGCTATTTGCGCCTTTCTTCGCAGGGACGACCGCTGGCTTGAGGCAGCCGAACAGACTCGATTTGAATACGTTGTGCTACTATGTATGGGGCGAGATTGAGCAAGCGTTTAACGAAAATCTACATGCTCACGCAAATTTGCCCACTGCCGCTATTAAGAACGCGTTTAGCAATTGAGATAGAGACGCCTCGACATGGACGCACACGCATATACATATATATTATATACATATATGTATGTATATATATATATATACGTATATATATATATATATATATATATATATATATATATATATATATATATATATATATATATGCTTCCGCCTGGTAAATTCAGAGCGCCAGACCCAGTATGTCTTGATAGTTTTGCATGCACTATTGTTGTCGTCAATCTACATATTATTGCTACTGCTATAGTAGTACTATGTAAGGCCACAAGGACACAAAGAAGCAAATCTGTGCCCATCTACGCTACGTGTACGAGAGTAAATTATTGAGGCCACGAACTTCAACCAAGCAACCAACAACTGTTCGCCGACCTGCGACCGAAACCGACAGTCATTTATAGTAAAATGCCTGCTCTCTTTTTGTGACGGTTGCTGCTGCTGGTGCATCTACGGTGCATTCGTATGAGGTGGCGAAGCCGTGAGGTCGCGATGAAACTGCAATCGATATCCACATACGGCACTCCATAGCTGCCGAACTCTCAATGGGACTCCCTCTATCTCTCACGCTCTGTTTCTCCCACTCACTCTCATCTCTCTCTTTCTCTCTCTCCCACTTCACTCTCTCACTCTTACGCCCGTCGAGTCGCGCTCACTGTTCAGTTGCCTTTTGTACGGCACCTATTCACAAGTTAGCTACTGTATAGTATACGACGACATGTCTGCGAGCTCCGCTGTTCCATAGCTTGCTGCGTATGCGCCGACAGCATTAACAACACCGAGATCGAAAATAACAGCAACAAGGACAACTACGGCAACAACGACGACGACGACAACAATAACAACAACAGCCTCAATAACAACAACAGCCTCAACAACACCAACAGCCTCAACAACACCAACAGCCTCAACAACACCAACAGCCTCAACAATAACAAGATAACAATAACTAATCGTTACGAAGGGACGAACGAAGGGATGAACGGGAACAGCAAGGAGAGGCATCCCTGTTCAAATCACGTTCTATAGACACTGCTCATAACTCCTATAAAGCAAGGAAAGAGGCCACCCACAGGACACGGCATGTATGGACATTTCGTAGGCCATCTTGTACCGTCAGAACTCTCCACAGTCGCCGCACAAGCCCATGTCTATGGCCCTGATATACCGCTCAAAATATAGGGTCTCGTTTTGTTCCCAAATTACGACTCTGTCATTGCTACTTTCGAAGGTCGGAGATCTTTGCGCCAAATGAGAATCGCAACTGATGCCCCTACTTCCACCCACAAGGCTGCATGACGCGTGGCCTATGTGCAAGTACAGTACCATACTTCCCTGGCTTCTGGTGTGCTCAGTAGCAAACATGTTTTATTTAAATAATGTTATTTTGTCCAGACATGCGAGAATTGTGTGAGTAAACAAATTAGAAAGCAGATTACACATGTAAGTATGTTTTAAATTTTACCTTTTTCAACGTTACATATGTTGTGTGCTTGGTCTTTCTACGCTGTCACGAGAATTCGTTACTAAGAAACGCCCACATAAAAATGCAACATTTCTGAGCAGGGCCGGAAAAGAAATATAAAAAATTTATATAAATATAGAATAAAAAGAAAATAGCGAAGCAAAGTAGGAGGCACAAACAGCGAGATTCCGACCGTGGTAGTTCAGAGAGGATATCGATTGATTGATTTACTATTCGCTTGACATGTATACCTAAATACACATGGAACTCTTATATAGGAGGAGCATTGTTAGCGCCAGCATAAGTGAACATGTTAGAATATCTAGGGTTTCCCGAACAGTCCTTATGGAAGCATCGAACCTGCGGTCGCTGGTGCACCAGGAGTGCCGTAGAAAGTATTTCGTCAAACTACCACAACCAACTAGCTTCTACTAAAGTTAGCTTCAGTAAGCAGTGCTGGGTCGTTTGTGTACTCGTTTTATCTCACTCTCGGTCACGTACAGTCGATTCACGCTTTCGGTTAACGGTGGCCCGGCCACTGGTGGCGTTTCTGGGGCTACATATATTTTTTATTGCTGTGGATAATAATAATAATAATACGAATTAAGTTAAAAAATCTAAAACAATCTGTATTTTATACAATAAAGTATTATTCCAGTTTCTCCCAAAAAAATAATACTAGTAATAATAATAATAATAATAATAATAATAATAATAATTATTATTATTATTATATATTATATATTATATATTATTATATATTATATATTATTATTATTATTATTATTATTATTATTATTATTATTATTATTATTATTATTATTATTATTATCAATATGTACATGTATCACAATTATCAATATATTACTTATATAATATCTACAATATTGCTTATATTATTCTTATTGCTTGAGTGTCGGTGACCACTCAACATCATCTTGGCGTTGCCTCTCTGTAATTCTAATGACACTCTCTGTCGGAGGAAAGCGGTCGATCTTGGCTCCGCTGTGGCCTCGAAGAGCTTCTTCCCAAGCTCCTTTGTCAGTTTGAGTGCATCCTTGCCCCAAACGCCAGATGACTCGAGGCCGAACGCCATTACAACGTGGTCCTCAAGGAGATGCGCGTATAGGCGCCGTTTGTGCATCTCCCGTTGGTGGATAATGTTGCCGACGCCCGCGTTGGCTAGTGCACGATAGCCGAGAGCGTACGTGTCGGAGACGGTGACGTCCCATGCCAGCGGCCGATTGCGGTCCTAGTCTCGGCTGGTAAGGCCGTCCGGTCGACGCTTGTCGTCGCTCTGTAGTCCACCAGGCTCCAGTGTGACGCGGTAGCCGGCTTGTCTGAAAGCGCGCCCGAGGATGTCATTTATGGCATCGTGGCGGCCCTGCGTAAGCCCAGCCAGCTTAGTGCAACTAAGTCGGTGCAGGCCACGTGCATCCACCGTTCCACCACACGGGCATGCCTCTGTCTCAAACATGGCAATGCCAAGTCTGAGGCCACTGGCGGCATGGAAGTGATCATCAGCCAGCTTACTGCCGACTAGCTCGGACGGAAACACGTCAAGCCACGCTCCGGCAGCGTCGGATGAAACCGCTTTCAGTCTAATGCCGTCTATATCTAACTCACAGGCAGACAGAAGAGTTAAGTGGGTAGCCTGAGTGGCGATTTGGTCCCACCCCTTCTGCCTAGTGACCTGTTCCTCAGATGGACGACCAGACTGACGCGCATCCCAGATCCGAGCGGCGTCTTGTTGGTGGCTGATAAGTCCGCCGGCAGTAGCGGCCACTGCAGAAGCGCAGCTGTGCGACGAAGCAAGGAAAGCGGGTAAGGCAAGGTCCGTGGCCGAACGAATGCCCATTCCACCCAGCCGGACCGGTAAGCTTGCCTGCGTCCATGCCTTATCATCAAGCGTTACGTCAAGGATGTTTTCCAAGGCTCTCCTCACCTGGTCGTCGAGGTTCAGAGTTTCTGACGGTAGAAGGAAGACAGGTGAGGTCCGTAGTACATACAGGACCTTTTGCACTCCCATTGCGTAGGAAGTAGGCTTGATGTCTACCGAGATGGCCCAGTCTCTGGTAAAGCCGGGAAAGTTGTTCTCCCTTCTCGGCTAGTATCGGACCGATCATGTCGGGAAACACCGCCGTACCCAGCAGGTCCAAATCACATCGATCCTTTACAAGGATGCCCGGGAGGTTGCTGTTAAATTCAGCGATCACCTGCTGTCTCTCTTCGTCCTCAAAACCCTGCAGAAATAGCTCGCATTTAGATGGGTTAAGCTGCAGCCCGCTCCATTGCTCGAACGCTCGGAGATCCTTGATGTCTCTGAGTAACACCGAAGGATCGTTGTCCAGAAGGGTCCCATCGTCGAGGTAAAACAAAGGAACCTTGGATGCCACCTGCTTGACGTACTGATGCAGAAGCAGGCTAAATACAAGAGGAGCCGCTACGTCTCCCTGCTGGCAACCGGCTGATGACCTAATTTCAACCTCACCAAACATTAGGGGAGTCGGTTTGCTATATGCCTGGTGCATCATTGGATAGAAAGCCGGGGCGTGCTTGGAAATCTCTGTCAAGAGGTGTCCTCGTTTGTTTAAGTAAACGCATTTTTAAAATCTAATTTTAGGAGGCAGCATTTTTCGTTGTGTTCGAGAAAGGTGCGAGCTGTATGAGCAATTATTTCTGCACCATTTTGAGTGGCGTACCCCATCTGCCGTGGCTGCAGGTAGCTTTTCACATTGACCTGGGGAAGCAGGGTCTTTGTGGCCAATCTTCGCAGAGTGCAGCCGACGGCTATGGGTCGGTATCCTCCGGTTTTCTTTTTCAGAGCGATAAGCCACCCTCCATATATCACGTTTCTCACAGCCTCCGGAACTTGCCCGTTACGTATGATGTCGCATACTTTGGCGAGTGTTTCCAGTACATCGTTGTGGTCTCCGTTGGCAGGGAGAAGGCATTTTAGATGGTCAGGCGTGAGGCCGTCGAGGCCTCCCGCCGCACCGGATGGAAAGGAGCGAAGTGCCTTGGCAACATCCTCGCCTGAGCACGACCCGACCGCTGGCAAGCCGAAAGGGGACGGTGGCACCACGTCCCCTGCAGGAGCAGGAGGATGTTTTGCCACCATCTCATTAATCGACTCCTCCGTTACGGGCGCAATCGTGTCATCGGAAGACAAGATCCTAATAGCGCTCCGCACATTAAAATCCATGGAAAGCTTGTGAGCAGCGATCTGAGCGCGAGCTTTATCCGTCAATATACGTTTGCCTCGACCCTCAGCTTCCACGCAAGTGAGAGCGGCACCCCCGAAAAGGGCCACCTTTTCTCTGACTACGCTGGCCAAGCTATGGCCTCCCTGGGTTTCTTTTTCGACGTGGAGGACTTTTGGGGCGAGGGTGAGCAGCGCGGTCCAGCTCGCTTCGTCATTCTTTTTCACGACGTCTTTAAGCAGACGGTGGAAGAGTCCGCGCAAGGGTATTCTCGCTCCCTTTGGGATCCTGCGCAGCACCTTGCGTGTCATCTTGGCGTTGGCGAGTAGCTTGTGAAGAGAAAGGGGAGAAGAGGGCGGCAGGTAATCATCAGGTGTCGGGCCTCTGTTCACTGGAGACTGGCTGGCGGGGTGAGGAGAGGGTTCTACTAGTGAAGCGTGCGGAGAAGGCAGCGGCTGTGAGACACTGCTAAGAGTGGCAGCGGCCTGTTCAAGCATTGCTGGCCCACTAGACTCGGCTTTCTTTTTCTTATGGGTCCTTCCTGCGTGAATCTGCACACCCCTCTTTGTAGGAAAGCACATCGAACACCACGGACATTGAAACTCATTAGCCATTGCTGTTGCTTCTCCTTTGAAACAGAGCAGTTGCTGGCTTTGCTGCGGCTGTTCACTTTTCATGCCTTGCGGTTCCAAGTGAAAATCCCGTTTTCATTGTCGGCGCGGTGAGTTTTTGAATGTTCCAAACTCAAAATGTTGGTTGGGCAGCCGTTAGAATTCGAATTTGAATGGCAGCGGCGTGCCGCTCGGAGCCTCCGGGCCGTTATGCTGGTGGTTTCGTTTTGATTGATTGATAAAATAAACCCTTGTTCCAAAAAAATTAATTATTATTAACAAAAAATTAATTATTATTATTATTATTATAAAAAAAAATATATATTATTATTATTAGCTAACTATGAGCTAAACGCCGTTTGTGTAGTGGACTTGGTAGTATAGGCGTGCTCGCTGCTAAGCGACGAGAGAGAGAGGGACCGATTCAGACAACTTCGTGAAAACAATGTTACAAACGTGATTGTGATTACAGTATGCAACGATTCTATGAAACCATTGTAAACATTATTTCGAGCATATGTTACACAAGACTGTGGCACATTGTTATGAATTCTCACTTTTGCCTACGTATTCTAGTAATAAATAGTTTCTATTCTATTACTTGCATATTATATTTAAACTGCCTTGCAGCGCTAATTGCCTTTGCGCTGCAAGGCAGTTTAAATGTAATTTTATATAACATTTTATCGACCCGTAATGCGTAAGACATAGAGCTTATGCGGAACTTCCTAAGATTTTTAAGTTAAATATAGGTCGTCTGGGAAGTCCTCAGAGTTCAGTGGAACAAACACTAAACAACAATAATGTGAAGCTTGATGTGTTAAGAAAAGTTCTACTCAGGAAGACACCGACCGGAGCTAGAACCTCTGTGGACTGCAGAAAACTAATCAACATTGAGACCTGTCATTATCCTGAAAACTTCGAAACGACTGAAGCAAACTTGAAGTCTCCGTGCCACGGGTACTCCATCAAAATGATTTTAGTATGGTATGTTATGAGCCCATCCTGACCCTTGCATTTCCGGAGATCATCACTCTGTCGGCACGATCTACCGAGCGGAGCGATTCTAGTAAAGACTCTGTGTCCATATACTAGTCTGTTAGTCAGCACTGCTAACCTAGATCTAAAGACAAACATCAAAGGGTGCAATTTAATTTCTATTTGGAAACAAGGTAAACCAAAACGGCCTTTAATAATAACAAAATACGGATTTCAATTAGTGAGGTAGACATAGGTATTTATGGAACAGCAGCAATGACGAGCACTGATTGGCGGGGTAGCGGGGTAAAAGATCGACATTTAACTACGGCCTTTGCAGCTCACGGATTTCATCACGTTCTGTGCAACGTGGAAGGTTTTCATGAACCACAGGATGAATGTCAATGCAAACAATGCTGGAGCAAATGTGATCGATACCACGCCGCGGTATGCCCGGCGGTTAGGTCTATAGCAGAACTGGCAAAACGCTAGATTGTTGGTGTCTCGAAACATTTTGATGTAACATAAACACATTTGCCCAGTTTGGGTGTTGATAAAACAAATATAATAACAAAATAGCGTCTAACCGACCCATATTTCTAACCGACTATTTTTCTAAGATCTTTGGTAGGCTAGGAATAAAACAGCTGGGTGCTCCCACTTAGTTTCTGTTGAACACTTTGCATTATTTAAACTGCGCTTTAGCGAGTATTCGCGCAATCATGACACGTAGTATAGTACGAGGTGTGTTCAAAAAGTATCGCGACTTTTGAATTTTCGCGGGTTACGTATATTCGAATTTCGATTTTTTGTGGCGTTATGTTGGTACTCATGTCTCTCACTTATGCCGACAAGCTCGGCCATTTTGAATGTTCACTTAATTGTTGACAGCTGCTTTGCTTGCACGTGTTTTGGATCGTCTTCGATTTTTACCTATTCAAAAAAATGGATCAAAGAACCTGTATCAAATTTTGTGTGAAAAACGAAATTAAGTGCGCGGATGCATTCCGAATGTTGACTGTGGCATACGGAGAAGCTACCTTGGACCGAAGCAACGTTTATCGGTGGTACAAAATGTTCTCAGAAGGCCGAGAAGATGTGAACGACGAAGAGCGTGCCGGACGCCCGAGCACTTCAACAACAGACGAAAAAATTAATGAAGTGGAGAAAATGGTATTGGCCAATCGTCGAATCACCGTTAGAGAAGTTGCTGAGGACCTAAACATATCGATTGGCTCGTGCCATTCGATTTTTATCAATGATTTGGGCATGAGACGGGTCGCCGCGAAATTCGTACCAAAATTGCTCAATTGCGACCAAAAACAGCATCGCATGAACATTGCTAATGAGATGTTGGACTCTGTCCGCGACGACCCAAATTTGCTCCAGAGGGTCATAACTGGTGACGAATCGTGGGTTTATGGTTATGACGTGGAAACCAAAGCTCAATCATCTCAATGGAAGCTGCCGCACGAACCAAGACCGAAAAAAGCGCGCCAAGTTCGGTCGAATGTGAAAGTTTTGCTGACAGTTTTCTTCGATTGCAGGGGCGTGGTGCATCATGCCACAGGGTAGAACGGTCAATAAGGAATATTACCTGCAAGTTATGCGCAATTTGCGCGAAGCAATCCGCCAGAAACGCCCGGATTTGTGGAAGAACAAAAATTGGCTTTTGCACCACGATAACGCCCCTGCTCACACATCGTTGCTTGTGCGCGAGTTTTTGGCCAAAAACAACACACTAATGATGCCGCAGCCACCGTATTCCCCAGATCTGGCCCCCTGTGACTTTTTCTTGTTCCCTAAACTGAAGAGGCCCATGAAAGGACGACGTTACGCTACGCTTGACGAGATAAAGACGGCATCGAAGGAGGAGCTGAACAAGATAAAAAAAATGTTTTTTTGAAGTGCTTCGAAGATTGGAAAAACCGTTGGCACAAGTGTATAATATCTCATGGGGATTACTTTGAAGGGGACAAAATAGATATTCATGAATAAATGAATAATTTTTGAAAAAACACAAAAGTCGCGATACTTTTTGAACACACCTCGTAGATCGGACCATTGAGGACGGAAGACGCTGTCATGGCGTCTTTATGAACGTGGCTGATGTATTCAACTGTTCAGACTTGACTTGCAGATACTGGAATCTAATTTGTTTGACTCTATCCCAGTTGACTGGTTCCGCTCATATCGCTCGAACAGATGCTAGGCTGTAAAGGTTAAGCACATTAAGCTAACATAGAGTAAGTCCTTGACATCGATCGGTTGTAAGGGTCAGTACTTAGACCTTATATTAGTGGTTTTCATCAAGTTCATGCACTTAATATTTTACATATCACCTTCCGTAAGACATATATGCCGATGATATGGCACTATTATTCTGTAGTGCTTCATCGTTCGCTTCAATCGGACACTCAGGATACACTTAAAGATATAGAAGGTTGTACCAAGTAGTCGAAGTGTCGGAAAACGTGTTTATTTTTGTATGGGAGCATCGTACGATCATTAGCTTGTAGACCGTTTCATCACCTTTCTGAAGCATGTCACCACCGCATCAAGGACCGGACATGTTGAGATATCTAGAGTTCCCGAACAGTCTTAGTGGCGGCATAGCCTCTGACTCTCAGCGGTATGACTAATAATCTTTTCTCAATGTTACCATCAGCTGGATGCCGCATGACGTCGGATGCTCCATGAAAAGCTCATCTGTGTACCGTATCTTTCGCTGCGGAAACGCACGAATTTTTTTTGGAACGGACTTATGGATCAACCCAATCTTGTAACGATGGTTGCTACGCTAGGTTGACTGGGGAGTGTAGACTCAACCGGACGGTTATTACAGCGCGAGGGATTCTGGAACGATGCGTGACAACATATAGCGTAAGGTCCAAGAGGTAGCGCTGCCGATCGAAGGATGGACTCATAGGTCATGCTTCATCGGTCTATTTATTAACTCAAGAGGACGCCATAGCGTTCGTATAGTAATAGTGTTAAACGATGGAATCAAATCTTCTCGGACATTCGACATCTCGACTGTTTATTCGTCCTTTTCGCTGAATGGTCGGCTCAAACTACGCATTATCACAGCGTGCATTGTCTTCAACGGCGACGCCGCCTTAGGTCAGGTACGTAGATCTGATGATGCAGCTGATGTCATAGTTGTGGCGTGGCGCAACAGGTTGGCGGTGGTGCACGTGCCCTATTGTCGCCAGCACGCAGGTTAGCGGTCTCCTTGGTCGTCGCGGTGCACGTGGGATTAGATGCTTGACTGGCTAACTGACGTCATCAGTTATCGACGGTGTAGCAGTTGGCTGGCCTGCTGCTACAGTTCCTCTAACCTCGTCACAATATTATCTAGATGCACACGTCAGCAACTGACCCGGTAAACTTATCGATATTCGTATGTGTGAAATTATACTAAAGTACCGAAGGTAGCACTAAGATAGTACTGAAGTACTTGAGGTAGCACTAAGGTAGTACTGAGATAGCACTAAGGTAGTACTGAAGGTACTAAGGTAATACTACAAATATCCCGCTTAGGTAGGTTAGAAGATCACCAGTATTTTAGTGGCTTTGAGAGTCTCAGCGCTACCCAGTCTGAAGAAACAAGGAAACGCAAACGCATTTTACTATGTCGTTTTGGTGTTCAATACTTAAAGCGTGGCTGATTCATACGTTGAGTGTCTTACTGTATTTTTCGAGATCGGAACCGGGAATGGCCCTCTACTATTTGCGGTCTCCGATCAAGACGTTCTATACAAACTCTTGTTCCGTTCAACTCGGCACTTGTTTGTGCTAACATTTATCTGTCTGGGTCTAACCTGGCTTAGGACTTAGACTTGAAGTTCTTTGAGACAACTACAATCATCTAAAGCCTATCGAAGGCAGGCCAGCGCCCCCCGGCCAATAAGTGAGTCTGAACTCGGGTTCTGGTACGGAATACTTAGGACGGAAATTCATGTTTTGGGTATCGTCGGATCCTTACTTTATTGGGCACACCTGCACGATATATGTGTTGCTCAATTGCGCACGCAATCTGCAGATACATACCTCTGAATTTGTTTTGGTTGCTGATACCGGTATAATGCTCGCTTCCTGTTTACTTACATCTTGCTACCAAAAGAGGAAAGTGTGTTTAGTGTCCGCTTTGTCATCGTGGTCGTTCTTGTGTCACCCGTGCCGCTAGTTTCGGTAAGTCCTCGTCGTTGGAGTTTTGAAAATCGACTCTCGCACGACGACACGCGTGGCGGAAAGCCCATTCGACTTCCAACGATTGATAGATGATCATTGTCCTAAGCGGGACGTTAAATCACCAGTGCGTCGACAACGTGTCAATCAGTAAAATGGCGCGCGAGAAGAAGGATCAAGGTAGAATCGACTACCACAACTATCAACAACATGAGCTAAATTATGAACCCGCGGTAATGGCACTGTCAATGCAAAGCCTGACTAATGTACCTAGCGACCGGCTACGTTCAACAGCAATGGCAACGACGACAGCCACAGGCGTCACCATACGTGCGAACAGTACGACTCATAGCGGAAAACACACTCTCGACTTTCGGTAGAAATTTGCTTCATACAAGACATAGATCAGGCTAACCAAAGAGACAGAGAAACAACCTGAAGATGATGACACAGCAGAACGTTATTATCGGTGACTATAACAACAAATAAGAATAGCAAAGTAAATAAATATGTTATGCACTGAGTAGACACGTTGTAGTTGCTTCTTTGTGAATTGTCGTGAAATCGGATGGGTTTCCAATAGCCGACACACAAATATGCCACTGTTGTTAATAGTTTGTGCATAAAGAGCCCTTATACGTATGTACTTTAATACACTAGTAAAACATAATCAGATAGTTTTTGCCGGTTGTGTGCATTTTTCGCAATTTATGTGTACCAGCGAAAAAAAAATCGTTCTAAGTTAAAAAAAACTAAACGAAGTCTTTCTCTGTGTCGATAAGAAAGCCGAATATAACCCTGGGCGTATTACGACAGCGAATGGGCTCGTTCATCGCTTTATCATACCTTGAAAGCAAGTTTTCGTGACCGTTAACTCATAGACGTCTTATGGAACGCACTATACTGTCTGCAAAGCACTCATTGGACGTTTTTCTTTGGGGAAGGAAGAATATATTTGATGTCAGTGCGTAAGAAACAAGATTTTCTTATGTGCTGCGCGTCAGAACGTGTTAAGTTACTTACGCATATATATATAGACTTGGGTCAAAACAGTAAAATGCAACGACAAAGATAACGTATTTTTCTAACGATACGGGAATAGATGGTTGATAAGCGTTTTACTGTGAATAATAGTAACGTTGAACAGCTCTGTCATCATTGGGTTATGAGGTTGTACACTATATTTGATAGTGATTAACTCTATTCTGTAAAAATTAGAAATAATTGAAACAACAGGAGTCACGTTTTGTAATGTAACCCATTAAAAAGATGTTTTACATAACTAGCAAGTTCCGGGGAGCCATCAGCTGTACTGCACCCGAATCAAAACCAGGCTGAAAACATCATGGTTACGATGTACACCGTTTTGCCAAAAATTGGAATTATCGGTATGCATTCTTGTTGTAGTTTATCATATATGTGTATATATATTTCTCATTAGTATCACTCTATGGACTGTAAGTACTACAGTTCCTAGTCATTGCGTCCGACAATGTACATCATCTGCAGGCTGTGAGAGAGAAGTATTGAATAAAAAAACATTCAATAATCTAATAAAAGTCTTTCGCTGTGCTTACCACAAGGCTACAAAAGGGCTTAGCAATAACTATAAACAAGAATGCTTTTCATTAACAAACACATAGACATACAAATTTGCTTGATACGCAAGTTCTCTTTTGAACTGCCGCGAAACGAGCCATACAAACATCATTAGGTCTCGCGGAGAGCCATGCAAACATTACCAGGTCTCGTCCACCTGGACAAGGTGCCCGATATCTGAACAGCCACAAGTATATATATATATATATATATATATATATATATATATATATATATATATATATATATGTGTGTGTGATTTTACTTTTTACGGATGTAACGAAGGTCATCGGGAGACAAATTCGATAAGAATGTATATTTGCATATGGGACTCCGGCCCTTCATTAGCGAATGAGATTGTCATCGTCATAAATCTCAGAGCACAGCGATCTGTCCACATTACAGAGCCCACGCACGATCATTACTGCTAATGTGGTTTGTCTGTAGCGGCCTCTAAATGTCGACAATAATATAATGCCTTACAGGTACACACACGTCTTTCAAACGTCCAAGTGTAATTCGTAATGTAGTATACTGTCGTATCTCTCTAATGCAGGTAGCTCTAGCTAGTTCGGTCTCTTATGGCATCAGTCAAGTGATGTTTAATTATAAAATGCATCAACTGTTAGAGGGACGACCATGAAAGGACGAGTCAAATTCGATGCCTCCTGCCAAGACTGACAACACAAAGTACAGAAGCTCACTAACCTTACCTAATGTACACAACAGGTATTTTATTTTACAATTTGTAATTTAAAATTTAAGTATTAGGATGTAGGTTTGTGCATGACTAACGACATATTGAGGATCTTTTACGTTTACCCGGAATTGTCCTCTCTCTCTCCTGTAAAACAAATTCAATCCTGTTGCTTTGCCAGTTGCTTCTCGACATTGACATCACTGCCCCAGTACAACTGAGAGCATTGCAGACCTTAAATGCAATGTTGCCTTTGTTATGCTAACAACAACCCTTGCAGAAACGGTAATTCACGAGTGTGCAGATAAATTGTAGCAATTAAAATAGCATTAATGGGCAAAGTGTACCAACCGTTATTTCTACAACCAATGACATGCGGTCGGTTATCTAGTAATTTTTATATATTATTATGTAACTATTAGAAATTTAGTTAGCTGTAAGACTAATCTTACAGCTAACTAGATTATTGTAACCGGGCAATTACTAACCGGGCAGGTTGCGTTAGAAAGCTGTCAGAGGATAGAAAAGTCACTCATCACGTAGCCTTATAAGAGTATCCAGCGGAAACCTCAACCTTGTTAAACCTGCTGTTCTGCTACCTGTGAAACTCTGTGTACTTGGCACGGGCAAGCAGCAAGCAGAGATGAAATGCGTCGCCGCTGACCGACGCGTTTTGAGTAGCGGCGCCCTCGTTCAAGGGCAAAAATAATCATTCCCTATAGCCAATCATCGACTTGACCTGGTCTCAATGTTTCGAGAAGGGTCTCTACTGTCTTTGAGGCGATTTTAGGTTCTTTACGTTTCGGGCGAACCTTTTATCGGCCCGGTCGGTAGCAGTAATGGTCGAAACTAAGGCCATCAAGGTCTAGGCCATTTAACAAGCGTTCCGGGGTAATGGGGCGTGATCAGGTCTTATACCTTGGCGGCTATCGCTGGTGCGGCTACTATCATCGCCGTTCGATATGTCGCTCGATGGGGTACCCCGGGCTAACAACAGTCATAATAAATGCTACCCCGCTCCCTCCCATCATCAAATTCTCTGCTGTTCATCATAACGCGTTGGAGAGCGTCGAGCGGTTGTCTATTGGTGGCCTTAATAACCGCTGCAATGAGATCTGGTCTCTTCAAATCAATTAGCATTTCGATCGCCATGACATACCTCGGCCTTCATCACAACCCCCGCCTCAAATCCCATCCCTGGCCACGTCGGCCGTGTTCATCGCAGGGCACCCTGTTGATGTTTGTCGTTCCCCCGTCTTGCCGCGGCGCTGCCGAAGGGCTGAGGCAGCCGAGCTGTCCTGTTTGTTGTTCTTGTCGGCTGGAGTCGTCGGCGGAGTCATCATCAGCACCATGATCGTGGCCTAGACCTCGGGAGTCTCTTTTCGGAGGTCACTCAGCGTTATGCGGTCAACCCGAGCGGCAACTACCCCCTGGACCGACTCCGAACACCGCCGCTTACGCTTGTGCATTAGGAAGCTTCTAGAACGGGTGGTCATTACTACTGGCCATAACGTTGTACCAGGTGAGGTATATATGGTGTAGCTTCGTTGCAACGTGGCAGTCTCTGTGATGGGCATCAATCAATCGGCATTGCAGTCGCCAGTATAACATTATTAGCAGCGATTGACGGCACGAGAGAGAGAAGAGAGAGAGGATGGCGGCAGGGAGAAAGCTGAAGTCTGAAGTCTTTGGCCGGTTCAACACCTCGGTTCTGATTGTCGTTTACTATTGGGCACATCAAGGAACTTGGACGAGTTGTGCGTGCCTTTTCTATTCACCGCGCTCTCCCAAATGATCGCTACATTATGAAATTGTGTGAATTGTGGTGTAATGCTTCAAAGACGGAGGAATTAAAATTTATTCTAGGGCCCAACGAAGGACTTTGGTGCAATACGGATTGCGACAAACGGTGCAATGCGCACACCAGCGGTTCACGGTTGACCTTTGCGGCGACCACGTGCGACAGCACATAACGTAACTTGACATACACTCGCTTATAAGCTCGTCGGTGTGCCAGCACTCGACCAGCATCATACGTGAACGCCGCTTGTACGCAGTTCGTTCATCTCTTTGTGCGAGGTACTTTTTGGTGCGTGGTGGGAGGCGCTTGTTTTTCGATACAGCCACAGCAAGCGTTCTGAATCAGCGCGCAACTATCAGCACTTAATTAGTTGTTTTTATGTATTAAATGAAGCTGGCCCGGCAAGTCATTTAATATTGCTTCGGAAGAGTTGTACGTGGTGGTGGTGGTGCGGTGGTGATGGTGGTGATGACGCCGTGGTGACGTCCATCTCCAACGTATTACCAGATCAATTCATGCTGCTCGGAGCGATGGTGCGCGCCATGCGCGACACCCCTTTCCTGCAGGTACAGGCGGATGTTCATCAGAGGTAAGCGGTGTGTTGTTTTGTTGTCTAGTTGTTGTTGATGTCGCAGTTCTTGCTGTCGCAGTTGTTGTTGTCCTAGTTGTTGTTGTTGCAGTTGTTGCTGTTGTTATCACTGATTTTGTTTTTTCTGCTGTCGACATATCATTGTTATTGTGGCTTGTGACGGTGACGGTGGTGGTGGTAGTGTTGTCGCTATTGTTATGGGCCGACGATCAGACATGCTGAGATACATAGGGTTTCCCCAGCAGTCCTTGCGGCAGGAATATTGTTTGACAACGGAATTATCAATCGATCGGCGAGAGCCACGTTCGTCGCCAAGAAGTCAATCGACTAGCTTGTGATTCTCTCCATAGCCAATAGGTCTGATTGCAGGACTTACGAGACCTGCAGACATGGAAATATTATTCTAAATCGGTCGGCCTTACTTATGTAAGAAAAAAATTGTGCGAAATATATATACATATATAAATTATAAAAACACTGGTTTTGGTATATATATATATATATATATATATATATATACGAGCATATGCGCAGGTTTATATGTATATGTTAAGATAAGTAAAGACATTCTTCTCTCCTCGATTACTTATACTTTTTCGAATAGATAAACAAATCAAACTGTTTACTGCACAATTGAGTGTACAGACTTTAAAACAACGCAGAAAAATATAAATATATTTTTATTGCATGTTTTGTTTATTACAGTTTGACCTTAGTTGCTGGATAACCCACGTATGTATATAGATATATATAGATAGATAGATATACGTTAGCCAAGAATAGGTGCTATTTGCAAATCTATTATACACCTTCTATTGTATACACCGGGAAACTGCGGTACAATTGGTCAAAGCCAACAGATCCAAGGCCTTCCAGCAGAAGCCTGCTTGCATTGTGAGAAAGCTGAGGAAGCTTTGTCGTCTTTACGAAGCAGACCGCAGACTGAACCCATCCATTTATGTCCACGACTGCTCCAATTAATCAACAATCGAACATATTATATTACATGCATACCGATGACGACCTCCTATATGGCGGGGCCAACACGTCTACATGTCTGCTGAACACAGTCTTCGTAACGGTTTCACGGCCAGACTTTATTGATTGGTTCCTGGCTTGCGTGGCTGGCTTCTAGCATCTGCTTGTCGACTAGGACGAAGCCGAAACTCGAATGGCGTAAGGAAATTCTCAGAAGGCTCGCACAGCCACCAGATGCGTCGTCCCGCATTATATGCTCAAAATGTACCTTCATAATTCTTCGGTGAAACATCGTACGAATCGCACAAAAGAAAGGCAAATAGAAGGTCCACTGAATGCTCCTTGAGTGGCTGTATCAGGGCTTCAGCTTCATTAACAAGTCGGGCACACGGGTATATTTAAGGCACGGAATATGATGACTTAGCAGGAGGGTTTAAGTGGCTTCGCATGTGGTACGCGATAACGCACAAGACCTCTACAACAGCTGAATATGCATTATATTTTACTGTATACGTATCTTTATTTCTACGTAATCCGCGCGGAATCTGCCTAAACTACTACGTCGTTGTTACTAAACGAGATATTTACATTACTTTGTGCGAAAGATAGGCTTTGTCAAATATCTGTAAATAGTATGACTCATGTACGTGGACGAGATTATAGAAAAAAAGTCGTAGTGGTAATCGTAAGGCAATTGTGGCATGTCTACATGATAGCCCGGGCCTAATATACTGCTACAGTTTTTTTTCACAGTAATTGTAAGTAGTAGTGCGACAGTTCTTGCAATTGGCGATACGACATTTGTCCAGGTTATTGACGTGAGGAAAACGTAGGGCCTGCTATTAACGGTCTATAGCAATTGTCCGGAGTGCCGATATACGGTATCTGTACTGCATTTAATACCACAAATCACCAAAGTGACGGCCCATGTCTGCAAGTCTTGTAATAATCCAGTTAATAATCAGCTAACTAAAAACAATTTAGGGGCTCTATCTAAGCATCATCGTTGACAATTACGAAAAAAAACACATCATTAATGACACCACATTTTGTTTTGGTAAATTAACTTAGAGCCCAAAACACAACAAAATACGAAGCAGAAGCTGGACTTGAATGGTGGAGCGCTTGCATAAACATATGGTTTACGCAACCAAGCATAGCCAGCGCGACGTTTGGAGAATAGCGCATAAATGCTAGAGGAAGGAGCTATAAAGTCTTAGTATACTCTATTTTGAGGAACTAATAAAATAGTTCAGTTTCTGTCACGCGCGTTGTTTGACCGAAATTGTCCTTTATGGTTCGACAGATTTGTATGGCACGGTACTGCAGCAAGCTTTATCCACTTTTGTATGCTCTAATGAGGCGTCAAAGGGTTACCGTGTAAAATTGGCCATAATGAATTCTTACCCATTCATGATTGCATTAAGCAACAAACTCGGTACTCGGTATCTACTAAAATAAGTAAATGAATAAAGAGCCGTCGAGACAAGCATCGGCTGCTGAGAACCCCATCACTTTGGAGATGGTGAAAAAACGTCGCATCTACGGTTACCAGAAATATACGCCTTCTCATACCGGACTTATATGTACTTTCTCCAGCAGAAGACTGTAGCCGCAGGACAATGCTCAATCACATCCAGCGGTACCGATGATCAAGGACAAATTCTGCGCAAGCAGAGTTCTATAAAACGTTGATTTACTGTTTTTTTGTTGACACGACAATACTCCTTGTTTCAACGAACGCCCTAGCCACCGCTGAACAAAGTAATAGTGCGTCGGATGACCTTCAGATGTGCCGCGTACCGTAAGGTTTCACTTCACTTACAACATTCGCTAAGGTTAGCGCAAACTGCGTGTTTGTTCCGGTGTGTCTATCCCGATGGGCTATCTTGATTTCGCGAGACACCAATGTTTACACCGCTGATAGAGGTAAGATGCCGACAGGCCACCGGCAAGACCACGCCTTTGTGTCAAGTCAAAAACTGAAATGTGGCATTTAGTAGAGTAAATTAAAATATAAGTTATAAATCTGCGTTCAACAGCCAAATAGGCTGCTAGCCATGAGGTTGCTGGACCTTGCCATATTGGGCTATTAAATTATTTTGCTTCAAAAGGTCGGGAAACGGCTGATTCTAGCCAGCGGAGACAATCAAGCGGGTGATTTCCTCAGACAGCGCCTGTCGCTGGATGTGCAACGGGGCAATGCGGCCTCGGTTCGGGGCACTCTCCAGAAATGGCTGGTCCCTACACTGACCCCCCCCCCCGTAACGGTGCACACGTTTGCAGGGACCCAAATGTCATGTTCCGACCACGAATAATTGATTACATTGAAAAAACAATGCACTTGAAAACGAGGCCAGCATGACTTCAGGCAGCTAGTATTTGTTAACATCCAAGGCTGAAGATGGCACAGACTAAAAGGAGATCCATTCAATCTGAAAAGTACCAGAAATAACAGGGAGCAAGTTATTTTGGGCATTATCTAAGTAACTTCGGTTTCCCTGAAAGGCAGATCCGCTTTGGGGGCTCTAAAGAAGGTTCTGAATTGGGCGGGTGAGAAGACTATGAAGACTCCCAAAACAAGGGGATTTGTGCTCCTGATCCTCCTGGATCTAAAAAATGCCTTCAACACAATGAATTGGAAAGTAATTGTAGAGACGATGAAGAGGAAGGGCTTTTCCCTCTACCTCCGTCGAATGATTTCATCCTATCTGGATGACAGAGGTCTGGTTGCAGGGGGGCAGGAGTACGAGGTTACTGCCAGAGTCCCACAGGGCTCGATTCTAGGACCCGTACTCTGGAACATAGCTTACGGCGGGGTGCTCGAGATCCGAGGTCTCCCGTATGAGGTGAAGACGTTGGCGTACGCCGACGACTTTGCACTCATGGTAACGGCCAGGAGCGAAAGAGCCCTGGAGAGCGCCGCCAATGAGGCCTTGTCAATGATGTCCGAGTGGATGGGGTCCCATCACTTGAAACTGGCGCCCGACAAGGCGGAGGCGATGTAACTAACTGGCAGAAAGAGGACGACCGGCATTAACCTCGTGATGGCGGGCCACCCGATAAATAAAAAAAAACGTAAAGTACCTTTGGGTCATGCTAGACACTCGACTGACCGGATCGGCACACGTGAAGTACGTGGCTGAGGTGAAAAGAAGGCTCCTGGTCTCGGTGGCCGAATCAACGGCGCTATACGCAGCGCCAGTCTGGGGGGACATGGCAATGCGAACGGCGAAAAATAAGGGGGCACTAAGGTCGACCCAACGGGGTAAGTCGGGCATATCGAACAGTCTCGACCGAAGCTCTCCTGGTCCTAGCCAAGATGCTGCCGTGGGACCTCCTAGTGGCTGAACGAAGTAAAATGTATTTAGACGAAGGTCTGGAATCTCACTAGGGCCAGGAGTACCACCATATCGGCCTGGCATGAGGAATGGCAGGTAAGACCCGGTGTGACCACAGGGAGCTGGACCAAGAGTCTGATGCCGGACCTCAGGGATATGAAGCATACTGTTCTGCGGTGTGATGCTCTTAGAGAAGCACGGAACGCAGCACCAACCGCTGTGAGAGGCCGACCCATCAAGGAGGTGGTCGCCCATATGATGACTTCGGCAGAGGCATGGAGGGAGGCGACGAACTTGTTCGACGCCGTTTTGACATTCAAGACAGCCAAGGAAAACGGCCAGGGCGGGAGAGGTTTGAAGCGGGTCTCTCGGGAGAGTGATCGAGACGAGGAGCCGAGGGAGGGGGGAGGGGGTGGGGAGCAGCCAGATCCCTCATGGTCTCGACGCATCCTCACAGGACGGATCACAAAATGGCATCCCCCTATTCAACCGCAGGAAGACATGCGGGCTGATAGCCAGGGATAGAGCTGACTGAAGGAGAACGGCAGATACGCCTCTCCCACGGCTTCCAAGTAATGCCAAAGTAATATCGAGCCTGAAGGAGGTGGGGAGGAATCCGGGGTTTAGTGGGTTTGCAAGTCTCACACTAGTCACGAAGGCTGCTAGTGGCGCATGTGCATCATGCATTCCCGAAGCCTCCCAGAACAAAGAAAATTACCTAGGTAACTTAAACGCATCGGTGACTAGATTGATTTGAGCTAAGATAACGTAAGAGATATAGCATGCCTGCTCGAGCAACCAGACAGCCGTGCGCACTAACCCATATCCCTCGTCTACCATAAATATACACATATATGAGAAGATAAAGTTGAACAAGTCTTGTTGTTGCTGTCGCTGTTGTTGCGTGGAGTAAAGGACATTGCTGGCAACTCTAACTTTAGTATTTTGTGTTCGATTCAGACGTGACACATATCAATTTGGGCAAATGTTCTTACCATTTGCAGATCTTAATGAAATTTACAATGACCAAGCTTGTCGAATCTTCTACTTAAAGTGAAAATGGGTAAACATGCAGGTTACCATTTGCAGTGTTCTCGATTTGGGATAGCCACAAACCATGGAATGCTGCGCACCTTGAGAACGAGTTGCAGACAAGAGTCACAGCGATATGTCTTTGTTTCAAACGCGTTTATATAGTACTGGCTGCATGGAACTCACTAGTCAGTGTGTACCCAACATTTGTAAATTAATTTCTTCTAGCACAGTAGCTGTCTGGAATAGATTTGAGATGCCTATATATTTGAATTAAATACTTGAGATCTAGCGATGCACCTTCGTTTTAGATGATGCTTGATTCCCAATGGCGTCTTGGGGCTTTTCAATTACGCAATTGCCCTAATCCGCCGCTTGAAGTTGTTCAGCGTGCCTAAACACAGCACGGGTATTATGAACTCAATACTTGATTCAAACTCGCTGCTAGATGCAGGTGGGCCGCAGCGTCGCTCTCAACCGGTAAAAAAAGACTTTGGCGACGTCTACAATCATAAAATTTGTCGAAATCGGTTAGAAGAAATTATGGAAACAACTTTTTGTTGTAAGTCTCGAAACGATATCTCTGCGAACGTCACTGTAGTCGGCATTATCGAGGCATCTCGAAACATATTTGCGCCTAAGGCTTACTTAACTGGCTCTGCCACTAATATAGCGCCATAAATAATGCGATGTGCAGTGTTTAGTTGAGCCTTTTATATTCTCTCTGGTCAGGCGGACATAAATGCTTTTCAAATCGAACAATTCGTAGAACTCTTAAGCTATATATACGCTATATATATATATATATATATATATATATATATATATATATATAATATGTACGCTATGGAATTTGACCGTGGCAGCAAATTCCAAAGCGGATGCACTTTGGAATTTGCTAGCGTGGCGGACCCACCCCCGCCTTGGTTTGACCATAAGACTGCCCCCCCCCCCCCACTGCAACATTCTCCACGCACAGTCCATTGTGGAAATCGGCCAGTCGTGTTTATATCATACTCAATGTTACAGGATTTCCCCAATTCAGCTGTCATCTGAAACATCACATACATGATGGAGACTGTTTCTATCATGAGTACCATTGGGAGAAAAAGGAAATAACTCAGCTTTTACCTGTCGAGGGCGACTGATGCACAGTTCACGCAAACATGATTTATGGCGTATTATTGAAGCGAACGGTGACATATCGAGGCTGTTTTAGAAACCGCAAGAGTAGTGTACATGAGTAGTAATTATATATATTTATACGCCAGAATATCACCTTTTCATATATATATATATATATATATATATATATATATATATATATATATTTATACGCCAGACTATCAGCGTTTATATATATATATATATATATATATATATTTTTTTTTTTTAAAGACGATTATTGTTTATTAAGGAATAAAAATGGAGCTACAATTGTCTCCCGAGAACGTGTGCATATATATATATATATATGAAAACGGTGATAGTCCGGCGCACTGATATGTCCAAAAAGCCACTTTGCGCACTTGCTTGCGAGCAAGTTGTGCTTCAACAATGAAGTAAACGACTGGAATTACCTTGAAGTCCGCTATGCCTAGCTAGTCGTGCACCCGCGATGGCGCCTCCGCCCGTATGCCGTCAAGTCATATGTTGATCACATGCTATAACGGGATCGATTTCGCAGATCGATGTCAGCACGCGAGTGCGAAACATCACGATACTAATCGTAGGCACGTGTAAGCTCGAAATGTTAGCCCTTCTGGGTCCCGGGTAAGCAAAAAGACGTCAGGCGAGCTCGTCGTTACAGTATAGCCGTTGGGTGTTGTCATGCGGGATGGGCCCTTCCATACGGATGGCAAACAAGGCTCTAAGCTTATCAAGAGTCGAAGTAATATATATCTAGGTTTAAGTCTGAAGTTGCATTGTAAGTTTCTGGGCCAATGTTGGTACATGTATGATTTGGGCCCGATGTTGGTGCATGTAATATTCGGGATCGTTGTTGGTGCGTGTAAGATTCGGGATCGTTGTTGGGGCTGGAAAATTACTGTTGCGTAATCGCTGCAGGAGTGTGAATCGTAGCAGAATTATATTAAAGGGCTCCCATTTTTTCGGTTAAATTATGTGGTGTCGCTAGTAAAGGATAATGCCTCTTATGAGTCTAGAAGACCTTTTAGTAGTAAAAATAGTTTAAGTAGCTTGGATAGATAGATAAATATTATTTCAAGTCTGGCATATGATAACATGTTGTTTGTCTTAAATGAGATATATGGCCGTTGTAATACCAATAATAATAATAATAACAGTAAATAATCATTGTAATATCATGATAATAGGGTATTACAACGGCCATATACCTCAATTAAGATAAAAACCATGGTTTCATATGCTAGACTTGTAGTCATATTTATCTTAGATTGCTCACTTAGTACAAGGTTTGAGAAAGAGAGTGAGAGAGACGAAGAGCGAAAGTGAAACATTAGTTCTCTGGGTGAGCAACGCAACGAGAGTCAATCACCTACCAACTGAAATAAAGTTCAGAGAAACGCCTTGTTAGTCTCACTCGATGGACACACCTTAACTTACCGGTGAATTAATAAATTGTCTGTTGTTGCTTTGTCTGACCATACCGTACCCTACCATACCGCAGCTCGAAATCGCCTGTGCCTTCGCGCCGCGGCCCTTCCGAAGTAGCATCCGCCGGACCTGTGGCGCTGCCGCTTGTCTACGCTCAACAGCCAGTGAACGACGGGCGCTCAACCAACGTCAGATCCAACGGTCGCTCCGAGACCGTCCCGAGCGTCTCGAACGGAGGATCTTACGAACGGGGCGATGTGCGAACCCCCGTCACCGGCCACCATTATGCTTCGACGACCCGACTGAGGCCGCCACGTGTCCCGTCCCCGCCGTCACCCCCACCACGGGTGGCCACCCCTCTGCCGCCCGCCGACTGGACACTGGCGGTGCCGCTCGATCCGCACCTCATGCCGGATATTCCCGACACGATGCAGGAAGAATGGTATAAGGACCGGGCGCGGATCGTCGAAGTCGACCCAGACATCCAAAACAGCATCAAGGCGAGTGATCAATACGCGCTTTCATAGGCAGCCTCAAGTTGATGACATATAGGAAAGCCAGTCGATATATATATATATATATATATATATATATATATATATATATATATAGATATTTATAGGGTATTTAAAATATACCAATCGCTCGCCAGTTCAATCATCACTAAATTTCACTCCTGAAGAAGCTGATGGCGACCATTACCTTGCCAATCGACCGTTGCCGTCACACGTCGTTTTGAAGGTAAAAGCGCTCCAACGCCTGCAACACTACGAGCTTCGGAACTTGAGTAGGAGGTCATATAAATCTACTTAAGTCATGCAACCTGTGATGACTTTCGAGAATAAACAAGACTTTAGTCGGAATTGTAAAAGTTAATTTTATTAGAAATTCTCGAGTTTGAATGACCTGTGTATCTTTTCGTTTTGTCGGGTAGATTGTTTGGTGAATCCAAAGCGGTCGTACAGGATCTAATGGAGGGATTTGGCACCCAATCCCAAAGTCTCCTCTAACAATCCATGTGTTATGCTTGACTTTCCGTCAAGGGCAGCCTTCACGCAGGGCACATTTTTGTCATCCGTTGCTGTTTTGTACGTCTTTCACGGGGTTTGTCGTACGGACTGAAATGGTCTGTTGGAAATCCTCTGTACTACCCATATGTACTCCTTCGGGGTTTGGGGTCTCGTCACCAATAGTCAGTCAAAGCTCTTCGAGGCACCCTTGTACACCTAGTTTTCGGAAGTTAAACAAAAGAACAGTACACAGCCGATTCTTGGATATGCCAGTTCGTGCCACCGACATGCTTATGCACGCTTTTTTCTCAAACCGAATACCTGAAAAGAACAGCTAGTGGGGCTAACGTGTGTTCTGAAAGGGTGCGTTTTTCTGAATAGGAATTTACAAGAAAATAACATGCACCCCATTTAGGACGCAACATATGTTATAAAGAGCTGAATAATTTAATATGCAGGACGACCTTTGTGATTTGACAAAAGTCTAACTGGAAAATCTCAATACCCCAAAAGTAAGACATGTTTTGCAAGCACGATATATATATATATATATATATATATATATATATATTCTAATAAACATCACCTTCTTTTTTCTCCGTAGGAAATCGAAGACCTCACAAAAGATCTTCAGTTGGACGTTGATGATGACGATGACGATGCATTTCGAATGCTCCGGGGCGAGTTGCATTTAGATAGAGGCAGGTCAGACGCGCCCGGAGGGCTGTATCGCAACCAGAACAAAATCTTCGGCGATAAACTATTCAACACGACCGGTATCGGACAGCGACGTTACCCGAGAACTACAAGGCAAGCAATTCGAGCGTTTCCTGGTTGCGTGTCAAATTTTAAGCACGGCCTGTTTTATATCTTGGCAGCGTGACAGTAGGATCACTTTCCAGTGAGCATCTATTTATTGATATTGTTACACGTTAAATAGGCTCTGTAACCGGTATACCAAATCTGATCTACATAAGCTGCGTAGGGCCAAGTCCAACGGGTCACCCTGCTGGACTCCTGCCTCCGATCTTAGCGTTGATTTTGTGCCCCTTTGTGTGTGTGCGTGGGTTTTGGAGTGTGGCATTATGATAGCTTTGCCAGGCTATGGGTAGAAGGTCTGGTGTTTTTCTTCACGTTTTCTAGTCAGATGTTTTTCTGTATAAAAGCGTTATGGAAGTTCAATTTGACGAGTACTCTCGCTGAGCCTTCTGCTTCCACAAAAGCACGAGCAGCATGCACTCTACATCGACGGGACAACGTCGAGGAAATGGCCGGCGACCCTGATTCAAGGAGTCGTGGGTTTGAGCCCGGTACGACACGGTTATTTTTCAAAGCTTTTGATAAGATTTGCAGATTTAGGTTAAGGTTACAAAGCCTAAATAAAATAAGGCAAAACCGCCAGAAACTTCATTTTGCTTATGTACGTGGCTATCTTTACGGCCGTCCTTCGCAAGGTCAATCCGCAGGTACTTGGCCGAATAAAACTACTTTTCTTCGTGCTGGACGGTGGGTCTCATAGTTTGGTGTAGAATCCCGTGGCGCAACCGGTCGTACCACTTCGGCGTAGAATGTTTGCGTCTCACCTTCGTTTAAATTAAGGGTAGGTCCTGCTTAAATCAGTGTTGGAGAGTCATTTTTAACCACTGCGTGCAGATGTTTTCTCGTGTAATTTCTCAAGCGTAGACTTTTTTTAAACTTAATGGAGGGTCGGATGGTAATGCACCATCTCTTTTTATTGCGACATCAGTGCTCCCCGTTTTTTTTTCGATTATGGTCGATTTTTATCCACTCCGGCATTCACCTCGTTTAAATTGGGAACCGTGAAAACCAATTTAGGAGTGGCGGGTCTAGGTCTCGAACCCAGGCCTCCCGAATGCAAACAACGGCTTTTGCCACTAAGCCATCTTGCTCGGACAAAAGACCACATGTAGTTAGAGGAATCGAGCCCGGTGGCGTGGTGCATTGGCCTGCGCCTCGCGACCGGAGGAGACTGCACATGGGTCCAGCACGGATTCGAGCCCCCCCGTTGCACATTTGTATTTATGGGGTCCGTCTTACGAAGCAATGCAAAAGCAAACCCGTGAACGTTAAGTGTTGGCCGGGTGTCAACCCGAAAAAGGTGAGTTGTTCCCGGCTGCAGGGAATGTGGCAATGGCGCGGCGTCCAAATAAAATGGTACAGTGCACAAATACTCGCAGTAATGAGCAACGACTTCCCTGACACTGATTGTTGTAATAGCTTTCGATTATCTTATGATTTCCAACGTCTAGAGTGTTACAACATTATCGATAGATCAGCCGTACCCTAGAAGTCCAATGCCGTTTAGATGAAGGTTGACGATTACTTGTTTTCTGAGGGTATCTATGCGGTACGTATTCTCATGACGTCACTGAATAGCCGCCCACATTTACCACACTGCAGTTTGCCGAGTTAACTGGCGATTATTTGACATTCTGTATCGGAAAGCTCAGTGTTTAACCGAAAACATGCAATATAATATGAGCGCAATATTTGACTCTCTCCAAGAAGAGTTTGCGCGCGTCTACACATGTAGTGACACACGGGTAGGGCTTAACAGAGAGGTCTCGGATAAGTCGACATCGTCAGCACGATCTCACCTTCGGAGCGCGTCGCCACAATGGGTACGAACGCGTATCCCAGCATACAAACTGATGAATATAAAACGCACGGCATCGTTTGCATAGTTAATTGGTATAGAGCTGTTCAAACATCTACGCACGAATACAGACAGAGGCAAGATAGACATCGGGCTAATGCAAATGATGTTAACTATATCGTCAGTCAACCGAATAAAAAAGTGAAAGGGACTTGTGGATCACCTAGATCATAGATTCCGGTTAAGCTAGACGTCGCCTTTCGCTCATGAATATTTCGCGCGCGAGCAGAGATAACAACATAGATATCGGACTAATACAAATATGTTAACTATATCGTCAGTCAACCGAATAAGAAGGCGAGCGGCAATTGTGGATAACCTAGATCACAGATTCCGGTTAAGCTGGATGTCGTCTTTCGCTCATGAGTATAGGAGTCATATTTATTGCGTAGCTGTTTTATCTGTTGAGTTTAGTGCCGTAAACTGTGTGTGTGTGTGTAAACGATTCTTCGTATGTATCAAAAATCGGCGTAGCCATACTTACTTTACCTAAGGAGTAGTATCTAATCCATTATCAAAGAAACTGTGTAGTTGAGCTAATGTACGAGTTTTCCGAATGGAACTATAGGTTATGACCTTAAACCTGATGTGGTATTTAATGGTATTTATTGGACAGATGCCGAACGCTTAATCGTATCATATATAAGAAAGTGAACATATATGCATATTTTCATGCATTAAAGTTCTTAGCAGATTGAAGGACAGCCAGCGTTTCCATGGAGAGCTATATATATATATATATATATATATATATACCGTGAGTGGTGTAGACAGCCCAAATACTTGAAAGATTTTAAAGCCACTTTTCCCTATATATACCCACCGCCGCCAACTTGCAATGAAAGTCGTAGATTCATGTGGGAATAGAGCTTTGTAAGTGACACTATACTCGCCTGTATCGAGCTTTGGGGTCTTAGCGGGCAGTCCTAACTCGGCCTTGACTTACCGAGCTACTGTGCTTCAAAGACACGATCAACTCACAACGAGGGCGCGACCTTATAAATAGCTACAATGAGCTACTACTGGCCGAGTAATATTTAGCAGAGGGTCGCCGGTCTCAATCTAGACACAATGAAAACGAATCGGACTCATTTGCTCACTACACCTGTCAAACCTCATGTACCTGTTGAAGTCTAGATGTGAGAGCTCCCGTGTCATGCCATAAATTACTGTACTTAATTTAGAGATTGGCAGTTTTGTTATTGATGCTACCAGTTTTGCGCCTGCAGTCCTGGTGTGCAACATGCGGGATGATAGTCAGAGATAGAGTTCTCCATATCTTGCTTCTCAAGGCTTCGAAATAATGCCAAAGTAATACCGAGCCTGGGGGGGGGTGAGGAGGAATCCGGGTTTAGTGGGTTTGCGAGTCTCACACTAGTCACGCAGGCTGCTAGTGGCGCATGTGCATCATGCATTCCCGAAAGCTCCCAGAACAAACAAACGAAAAAATAATCCTGATGTGCAGTGTGGTTGTTCTTCATTTTTTCTCGCTACAGTCATTACCCTGTTAAGTACAGTAAACGCGTAATAAGAATATCGGCTTTACTTTGCTCTGATTTGTAGCCGCGAGAGGATTCCACAAATTGTGCCGCAACGACGGGCCTCGGTGCCGCGTGTTAACGCATCGCGGGCTGTCTATCGAAAGCCAGTATCGCAGCCCCGAAAGATGTGGGGAAATCTACTTGCCTCGAACGGCGGAGCCGGCTCATCTCTTTCGCACCGAAGCACACCACGTAACAGCGGCGGCGAAGTCTCCAAAAAGCGTTCCTCGAAAAACTTAGGTAGTGAGACAAATGAAATGTAAAGGCAATTTGAGAAGTGCGAGTATGTCTAATCGCGCTTCGTGGCAATCAGCTGGAAAGAAGACAATATTCAAAATAGTCTTTTTAATATTGTCTAGCTTATTGTATAGTTCAGTGACTACCTACTGCAGTAGGTAGTACGGAACTGAAATACAAGAGACATTCGCGTATATCCGTTAAATTTTCCCTCTACATTACCATCATCACCACCACCATCACTCTAAACCACAACGACACGAAAAACGAGATCTTTAGCTAACTTATGGACGTTTCATGTGAAAATACATTCGCCTCGGCCTATAAATAAGCGTTTAAAAAGAAAACGACTACAAGATGGGCCAATGAGGTTATGTCTGGCTAACAGACACTGGTCGTCAGAACTCAACCTCTACATGAGACGATACGGTTGTCCCGTGTGATAAACTTGCCGTTAGGTGCCGCTATTTTTCCACATATCAGTCTATACGGTTTAGAGTATTCTGTGACTAAATGAGGAAGACTATTACTACGTATGGCTTTGAGTAGCCTCAGTTTTCATTACCGACTGCTTGTATTTTAATTTCGAGACTGCAAGATGTATCCGGTGGTTTTAGCTTGGTATATCCACATAAGGGAAAATTATCAATCAAATGTAATATGCGGCATTTAACCCAATAGAAGGCCTTGTTAGAGAGCCGTTACCAACTACACGCCAGTATTTAGACCTGACGAAGCATCAAAACAACAGAAAACTCAAGCACACCCTCTATATACAATGCAGCAGACCTTCATTGGAAAATGGAACCTTCGTGGAAATATATATATATATATATATATATATATATGAATCCTTGCTATATCTTTCCAACTGTAACATGCTGTTACAGGTCAAACCGAGCACCAATACTGCAGAGCAACCTGATGCGGTCGCAGGGGATGAGGCTACAACACCATGTCGATAGCAGTAACAGCCCTGGCCATACGGAAGAGAGTCACGACTTTCACGATGATCTCGACATCGACAAATTCATCCGAGCCAATAGTCAACATGTAAGTGTTAAGCTGGCATAACATCGGTTTATTCTCTATGAATCTATATTCGTCCACAGAACAATCCAAGTGAGAGTCAAACTCTGATGACGTCCAGACTTTGAGTTAAGAACACTATTCCTGTTGCGTGTATCTGTAACAACTTGCAATAGCAGATTCAGCAAAATCAACCTACGTTATCAAAGTTCTAGACGTACCTACGGAGCGTCTCTCAGTGACGCCTGACCGTGATTAATTTTAAGCATATTTTAGACGAGAGAAGCCAGCGGCAAGTCGCCAATGTCTAGCTTCTAGAGCAGTTATAATAAGTCAAGCCCGGTGGCTTGGTGCATTCGCGTGCGCCTCGCGATCGGAGGGAACACATACATATGTGCACGGGTTTGAGACCCATAGTTGCACATTTATATATATATATATATATATATATATATATGCGTTTTATTTACCATTCCTTGTGGAATATCTTTTGAATCAGATGCGCTCGCTGTGTAGTATGTCATACAGCGTGCTGCTGGCTTCGTATATAGTTGTATATTATTGCTATGGTATCATTATAAGTTTTTTTAACAAACATCCTCATCTGTCGTGCATTCATACTATTAATTGGATTATCACGATGGTTATATTACTACCTAATTACACAATAGTTTAGTTATAGGGTCCATCTTGCGAAGCAATTCGAAATCAGTCCCGTGGACGTCAAATGTTGGCTGAGGGTCGCCTGAAAATGTTTAGGTGGCTATAATAAAAACAATCACTTCTGCGTGTGATGTGTGTGCGTGCGTGAGTGTGGATGTTTGTATCACGAAAAAACAAACAAATAAAAGTAAAGCAGCACGGTCTGTTTTGATGTTATGTTCCCTATTATCCCTTGCTGTTATGTGCCTCTACAGGGTTCAGCGGGGAGCAGCCGAGAAAGTGGTTGCGGCTCTCGCCAATCGATACTGTCAACCCCCGAGGTTCGACGCGATAGTTCGCGCTCAACTCGCGGCATCGCAACGACAATGGCTGAGACAACAACGAAATCCTCGACGGCGACGACAGGGTCCTCGCAAAGCGACACGCCAAGCGAGACGTCCCAGAAAGCAAGCCTTGCGGTCCGCAAGCAGGTACTTCAGTGTCGCGCGGAGTAGTGAATCAATTGATCAGTCGGACATAACATAACATAAAATCACCTTTATTGTCACATATAAACATAATGTGGGTGGCACAATTATCATGGTCATATATGTATTGTTATCAATATACGTACTTTTGAAAGAAAAACGTAACCAATCGCCGAATAGGCGAGTGCATTTGAATCTGCATGCGCTTATTTGGCCATCCGCCGAGCAAACTGTTCGTTCACGAACTCGCCGCGGGACCACGAGTGTTAAAGTGATTGATTGCTGGCCTCTTGGGTTATTAGAGCGAACATCAACAAGTGTTCTAGTACATCACATTTGCGTAATTGATGTAGAGCAGATATGTTGCCTTGCATGAAAAGTGAGTCATTATTAGAAGCAAGCGTCACGCTTCAGATACTCAACTCAATGCGCGATTATCTCGCATCATGTGTGAGAGACCAAGCGACCGGGCGAGTGCTTCGAGCTTTCAGAGCGAAATTCAAGCAATAGTTTACGATAAAGATTGCGCGTAGCAGTTAGTGGTGTCAACCCAGAATTTGATCAGATTGTTCTCGGCGTTACCCTCACAGCAGTGCCCTGAGTGCTTGGAATAGGAGAGCAAACAATGTTTCAATGCGATGCAGAACCTATATAAGTTGGGTTCTTAAGCATATGTATGTCTTTATCGTTTGCACTAATGTGCGGCTCATAGCAACTTCCATCCTGGCAACCCACAAAGCCCACTGAATACTGTGTGGCAGTGCACACGAAGCATTGCACCATTTAAGATGTGCAGACCTCCCGACAACAACCATCATGAGGGAGGTGCAAACGCAACCCAGCCCTCAGGAAAAGGATATCAACGCATCTTCCCGGGTTCGGGGGCCATGAGCCGGTAGAGCACGGGACTCCCCTCTCATGGTTTCGAAGTATTGTCCAACACAATTCCGAACCTTGGGTCGGTGGGGAGGAGAGGGGTTTTTAGTGGGTGAAAAAAAAATAGCCCTCCCGACAACATGTGCAACGTTCGGTTAACATGTATTGACTATCATCTTGGCTGTCGTGCCACATTTTCCATTTATTGCTAATAATAACAATAAATTTGCTGTTCTATCATACATATATGGGACAGACGCCTCGCTTTCATACTATATATCGAATATCGATTGTGCTTGTCTCGTTGTGTGAAAGGGACGCTTTCTCAGCATACGCAACGAAAAAAATGCTCGAAGTCCAACGACAACTCAGAAAAAAAGAATTCCAGACACTTTCAGCTATGCAGCAGTATGACCAGCATCATTTCTATGCATATCGAGGCAGAACTGATCATTAACCCCGGCTCATTTTTGCGTCTCTCTTTCCTCGCTTTTCAGGCAGTTCGGCCCGGCGTACGACCATGCAGACGAGCTGATTTTAAAAGATATTGAACAGGAATTTCTATGACTCAACGAGTGTAAGAAGCACGGCGATTAAGATACGAAAAAGCTTTTTGTACCTATGTAATGACTGCTGATTAATACAAATAAAGCAACGAAAACGTGTTGTTGATGGTTTCGATAATATTGTTTATGCACCAAAAACTTTTTCGGGCTGACTCTCAGCCAACATTTAATGTCCACGGGTTTGCTTTTGCGTTACTTCGTAACACGGGACTCCATAAATACAAATGTGCACCTATGTGTCTCCTCCAAGGAGCTTCACATTTACCCCAATGCTAGTGAAAAGCCATAAGACCATACCGCACTAATTCTAGTGGGGTTTTTATACTAGGGTTTTCTTCAAGGCGTTAGCCGGGATTGCCTTTGCTTGTATGCCGTGCGACTATAGAACACGTCAAGATGATTCTTTCTCTAACCAGGCATGCAGGACATACTGATGGATAAATCTGTAAACAATAGGCGTTTTAAGGTGGTTAGAACCTATACGTATACAAACGTTTTTGCAAACCTATATTGACACGTTCCTTAGAGCAGTAAAGCAACTGGGCCAATCACATTTAATACAGCTAAGGTTCCTAAGGTGAACTTTTACAAGCTGTCCTAATCGTTCCAAGTTGAGAACTGGAGCGCACTATGGGTTTCGCAAACTGTGTAATGAGCTCTGATATATATATATATATATATATATATATATATATATATATCCAATTTAGCTTTGACTCTGCAAAATTCGAATATATATATATATATATATATATGAATAGGTTAATACTATAGCTGAGACATGTCTATAATGTTTACATACATATATTTATTCACCATAAGTTTGTTAGCAGTATACATAAGATGTTATGCGAAATCTACACTGATCTTATGTAGTGTGTACGTGATTGTAGCGATGCTGTGTCTCAGCGCATACAAGTACATGGTATCTGTCAATATCACAATTTCCATAAAATATACACGCACAACAATCAACACACTGTCCACTCAGTCACATGCCACAGGTGGTGGTAGCCGTGCCATGTCACTCGACAAACTAGTGCTCGGTTCCTCTGGGCGAACCTTTCCTACCATCTATCCGAGCAAAGCGCTGGTCTGTATAGTTATTGGACGCAAACTTTATGTTGCGTATCTCCCTAAACTCTGCATATACTGTGAGTACAGTTCCACCTCGATCGCTCCTCGTAAGAAAAGGTGCTATTGCAGCCATGCCGTATTGTAAAATACGGACAATATTAGTCTGAATATATTTAGCGCTGTCTTCAAGTCGATATCTCGAAGTTTACCCAGAAGCAAGACAGTTGCCGTTGTTCTGGCTAGTATTATCTCTTTGACGATGTCTTGTTCCACATAGTCCAGCAGAAAGTTGACAGCATCTTCGGTTGATCGCCCGGAGAGGAATCCGTGTTGCTCAATCAATCAATCGTTAAGGTTTTATTGACGTGCCTAACAAGTTGGCAATCTGTCACGTTTGGCTCAAAAGATGCACAACTACGTGTATTCAATTCAATTTCTTTTATTCACACTGTCTGTGTAATACTCTATCTAGTTAAACTAGGAGTACATAAGCGTACTCCGGTTGTTCAAGAAAGTCCCCTCAGCTTACTCTTAAGTTTCTCGAGGTGATTCAGAGACTGCGGGTATGTACAAGTTTGGGCATGGTACAGATCACAAGGGGCCTTCGCAATATTTACAGATACAAGACTCGTCTGGGTCGTGAAACGACTCCGTTCGGCAGACCACATGATGATATAGCCGTGGGTCGAGAATTTGACCACCACGTGCCTGTTCGCCCGATCGGGATTCTTCCATGTGTCGTCTGAATTGCTGGCGAAGTGAAGAACTGTGGGCTCACGTCGCTGATCTCCTCCCTTTTCTTGTTCATGAAGTTCACAAATGCCGTCGTCTCTTCAAGCTTGAACTTTTGTTGGATCTCTTCCACGAATCGCTTTTCTCCCGTCAGGAGGTAGACCATACGATTTCGAGTATTTGTGTGGACGCCAACAACTACGAGTCATATGTACAATTGAACAGTGTGTAAGCTATAAAACAACAAACGTGAAAATAATTATCACAATAAAATGTTAAAACGCTATAAATAGCCCAATACAAGTTTAAGAATCAGATAGTCATTTAGTCTAATATGCTAAAAAAATATAATATACATACATAATAGCTTTATTAACCGATGGTTGGTTTACAATATTGCGCGTACAGAGAACGCACACATTCACATATACAAATATTCATCACGGTTCTAAAAGTCGAGTCAACGGAACTGTTCTATCGCATCGTTGAAGGTGATATAAGTCACACTGTCTCCCGCAAAGTTTGCACAAGCATAACGAGGAAATTTCATGGAACTTCTCTCGAATACAGATCTTCACGTGGAAGCCATGTACAGCAAATCGTGCAATTAGGTGTCTATTCTCATAGTTGCAGCGCTTCCATGAAGTACAAAATGGAAAAATAGAATATGAATATACGTAATAAGATGCCAAAAGTTAACACTGCACACTGAAGCGGTCTAGCTGAGGCAAGTAATTGATGCTATATCAGGCGATTTCGATTGAGAATCTATTCTAGAAAATGCCACCGGTGTCGGTGACGGTGTCCGTAATTACCCTGTCGCTGGCAGTTCGCATGTGGCACTACTGCACGTTCACATCGAAGAAGCAGAACTCAAAATCTTTTGCACCCCCGGGATGTAGCTTTATCTTGTTGACTACGTCGATGAGAGATCGCTCTAGTATAGAGCTGAAATGAACGTTGCCTTTTCTTTAACCAGGCTGATTATGATTTCTTTAACCAGGAAGATGAGGCGGCTGGCCTTTCTTCTGCCCTGCTGGCGCCACATACGTCCATGCTGCTTCACGGTAGCCAGTTTGACACAAGCCCTGTCGTCGGGTAGGTTTTCTTCAGCGCCTTTATATAACCTTGACACGACGAGTGAGGTGAGTATTTTGTAGAGAGTGCTCGTCAGTGCGATTCCTTGGTAACTTATCGGGTCAGTAGCGTCTCCCTTTTGCTCGTATATTGCGCTCAGGAAAACGTTTCTCCACTCTTCAGGTATCTTACCTTCACTGATACAGATGTTATAGGCTTTTTTTTAACACCAAACCAGACTTTGTGCATATTTGGCCTTGCCGATCGTCTGGTGGCAGCTAATACGTGGATTACCCACCGTATCGTCTTTTCGGTGGTGTGGATGTCGTGATCGGGTCGCATGAGTTCTAAGGCCTGTTTGCAAGCATGTGCAAGTTTATTGTACGGCTCAACTGTGGCATGGGTGCCACCGGTGTTGAGTTTTGAGTGCGCGTGAGCTCAAATCTTACTTGGCGTGCTTCTTGGCGTGGTAGGCTGAAGGATGTGGACTAACTTCACAAACTATTGTCCTCGGCTGACACGCAGACGATACCACAACGTCGACAGCGCCTGAGTCGTTCCAGCTTAGGTATGTAGCGATATTACGGTCGTTCTCTGTTTGAAGTCTCTTCATGCCTTCTATGCCTGCCGTGAATGCTTCTCGATGATACCAAAAGAGAACATCTTCCCTTTCCTCGTGTTGGTTCATATTGCAGCCGACGGTGTACCAAAAGAGGACGTTCATCAAATTAAACTCGTGGCGCGCGAACACTGAATGTTCTTACCACATAAATATGCTCTCGTTCTACTTCTTATACATCTATATATGCGCACGATATCAAAGCACAAAACTAAAGTGCATGCAAAAACGTAATAAGCTTCGATATGATCAAGCAGCAACAGGTTGACAGAAAAGGCCCAATGAGCAAATGAGACAGCCAGAGTAAAGGCAACTTTTATTCCATCGATCTGGAAATTATTAGAAGCCCTTCCTATTATTGTACATTAGCTGGGGCCAATTATTAACTGCGCGTTGTCTGTGTTTTGCTACTGAGGAAATTCTGAGGTGTCTGATTCTCAGGGCTTGGGGAGCTGGCAATACAAGTTGAGTCGGCAGACCAGTGAAAAACGATCAGCTCAGTTCCTGCTTCCAATGAGATATATCTCAATGGAAGCCCAACATAGAAAATGGTATAACATTACTTTTTCTTTACTAGTTACGGATCGAACGATGCCTTGAGATGCTGCCACTATTTTTGCTTGCCTCAAAGGTGAAATATTGATACTACATATGTACAACTGAGAAATTATTATCACAATTCCGACGGGTATTAATTATATGGTTGTTTCCTAAGCCGCTCCCAGAGCAGCAATAAGTAATTGTGGTAAGTGCGTTGAATCGCGTTCTACGTAGCGTAGAGAGGTGTCGCCAAGAGTGACGCCGACCGAAGAGAACTAATTGTTCTAATCTATAGTTAAGCGTATCATGAACTGATTGCCAATGGATAGGCCAATTAACTTCAGCAGGCGGCTCTGTAGTGTCGTAATAAGATTCGTCAGCTGATTGATATACAGCTGGCGATATCGTCCTCGTTTCGCGTCCACTATCGCTTCAAGCGCCATCCAGACAAATAACTACCGTTTAAGACTTCCAATCAAATTCGAAATAAAAATGTTTAAAAACTACTTTCACAATTTACCAGGTCTCGTGTACGTATTGTTAGCATATTGCCAATATATTAGGCTCACTTGTAATAGGCTACGATGCCTGTGGCACGATAGCGTCTAGATAAACACCACATCGTCATAGCGTTCTCGTTACTGATTTTACTATATATGGGCATATAGTAACATCATCCAGAGAATGATGTATGCAGTAGCATCAAGGACTACTAATGCGGGGCTCGAACTTGCGATTGATTGTCGGTCTGTTAATCATGGTTGTCATGGCAACCTCCCCCTTTCGAATGGTCCGTTACCGTCGCCTATAACACCGCCGCTACAACAAATGATTGCCTAATCATTTCTCTTGCTGTTTCTATCTATCGATAAATCACTTGGCCCAGTAAAAACGTCGGTCTTATTTCGGCGGTCTTCGGTGCTTTGAGTTCGATCAGTTGATGACGAGTAAGTCGTTTGACGTGTGTTTCGTTCAAACAATTGCTTCGTTTTCGCTAGGACGTTCTGCTCTTTCTTTGGGAGGGTAGTTAGTTGCGATATGCACAGTTTGTGCATTCGCACTATATACATAAACGAACGTATGCTAATGTCGACAAGTGTGAACAGATGCACACAGGATACTCGTAGTCCTCACAATTCCGTTGCTAGCAAAAGAAAGAAAGAAAATTAGCAACAATGACGACAAACAAAACAACAACAACAACAACCGCAATACTAACGATAAAAAACAATAACGACAGCAGCAACAACGACAGCAACAACAACAACAACAACAACAACAACAACAACAACAACAACAACAACAACAACAACAAAACAACAACAACACAACAACAACAACAACATCATCAACAACAACACATTGAAACAAAAACAAATAACAACGCTCAGCCGACCAGCTGTGCCCGATACCACTACACTGCCCACAGAGGACTCGGCGCCGGACAGACCAAACCCCAAACAGCATTCATCCATCCACAACAGTGTATCGGCGAGGGCGCAGTCGGTCGTTCAACCACCCACCGTCTTTCTTTCTTCTTTTCCTCTTTCCTTTGTACCCCCCCCCCCCCCCCCCCCCGCAGCGTCTCTTTCCCCGTTGTGTCGCGTAAGCGGCGACCGTGCTTACGCGTCTGCCGCCGCTGCTGCTGCTGCTGTCTGACCCTGTTGCTGATGCTGAATGACGACACGGAACGCGAAACCAACCGGCATCTAGCATACAGGACACAACTCGGCGCAGCATCAATACTCTCTCTACGTACGGTCGCTCGGTCGGTCGTACAGAAAAGTAGTTCAACTAGTAGTTCAACTAGATCATAGTCCTCATTTACAGTTACGTATTTTCACGTTGTCCCCCACCACCACGGGTCGTAAGCATCCGGCTCATAAGCATCAGCTGTGTGCGTCAAGCATCGCACGTTGTGGTGCGGCATTTGACACTTCGACGCACGACCACTAACTAACGGGCACCTGTGACAGCCGACGGACGAGACGTCGATTCGCGGCCGCGTTGTTGTAACAACGGTAAGTAAGTGAATAAGTAAGGACCCGTATCTCCCGCTAGCGTAAAAGCTGAATGAACTTTCCGCTCTCTTACTGAGAGCCACCCGTTGACGTTCATTTGCCACAGCTACACAACAATCGTGGCCGATATGCGATGCCGCCGGCCAAATTAACTACTAGCCGCTAACTAACTGAGCGAAAACTTCTCGTCGTCGTCGTTGTCGGATGACATCGTTAGTTCTTAGAATCGTAGTCGTGTGCAAACGCGTGTAGACATGAAACTCTCAGCTCAGATGTCCTGACTGGTTAGAGCATGGTTGGTAACACACAGAGACGGATAGCAAAAGAGAGTGAGAAATATAGGCTCGCTCACTGGTCCATGGCTTGACACTGTCTTAGGACAACGCTTACTTTTGGACGCAACCCGTTGCCTGCCACATATACTAGATATCAGCGCAAATCAGTGTGTATGTGTGATGACATACAAAACGCACGCGAGGAAGCCACAGGAAAATATCCCAATAGGGGCGTAGACGGTGGTGAAACAAGGTTAAGTTCCGTCCGCGTTCTAACAAAGATGAATGCGATTCATTTTCATAACGTTATCAGAAGTCGATGTTTGACGTTTGATGACAAGACAGCATTCTGTGTGTGTGCGTGTGATGTCGCTCTCTATTTATGTTGCTATTTGATTTTTATAACATTTGTAGTCTTAGATATATATGGTATGTGGCTGTCTGATCAAGGGCCAGTTGTCTGCCCTGTCTAACTAGGTCAATGTGACGCCATGTTATAAGACATTGCCATTGACAACGACATGGTTTAGAATAGAATAGACTAACTACTTTATTCACGTACGTAATAAAGGGTTAAATGAATAATTAATAGCTAGACCGCCGAAAACAATTCGACGTTTGTTTTGCTAGTGTTAAGAACTAAGTCAAACTCACTGAACGTTTTTATGACGTTATTATCCACCAGGGCGATAGAGTTACTTAGTCCGCCACTAATGTCATATGGACCGAGTCGAAAATAATCTTTATGCCAGCAATCTAAGCTATCGCTATACATAACGAGTCACGCCTTATCTTCAAAAGTGAATAAAATGAATAAACAGAATTATAAACATAAAAAGATCAGGCACAGAGTTCCTATGTCCACTACGCCGGCACGATTCCTCCGTGCCGATCCTGACGGCTTGCGTCCTACCTCCCAAGGTAGAAGTTAGACCAATTGACCGTGGAGGACACGTCGCCAAAGTGTGCCTACATTTGGCTAAAAACATTATGATCAAGGCAAATTAAAACAGCCACCACACCAAAGAAAACACCCAAACAGACCTTGTCAGCGTCTGCCAAGTCAACAACACACCATCACAATTCCACAGGCGCCGCATCCGTTAATCGACCATGGCGAAAGCTAAACTGCTCAGGTGAGAGGAATTCAATGCGTTCCTAGTGATGGCTCAGCCAACTTCTCGAATATTTGTGAGACGTGTTCAACTACAGATATGAAACAGTAGTTATACGGTAGAGATTTGTCACCAGGGGGCAGGGTCGAAATACAGCCGCTAGCTTCAACAAGACGTTCAACTCTCTGTCTCGCAAAGAGTGGCCTTCAGAATCTCGAGACAGGCAACAGCAGCGAAAGCAAATTCATCCACTCTTTTTCCCAAAGAATTGCTGAAACCGCCTAAATATGTACTGCAAAGACGACCTCCAGAAAATACAAACGAGTCCCCGCTCCATATTACTGATACACTGTTGGACTGTATTAGGTAACAAATTTGTACCCTTGTATTTTGTGCAACAAACTGTCATCATCTGACAGCCACGTTTCGATCACTGCAACAACATCGCAACTTGTGGAGGTGCTTGAGGCCTAATAAGTTGGAATTATAGAAGTGCAATATTTGTATATAACAGTATATACAGGGGCCTTAACAGGCTAAACAAAATACTGAGATATCTTTGAAAGTGCCAACAGCAGTGACGCCAGAAGGTCCGCCAAACCCATTGCACCGCTTTAAGGTAAAGGACTTTCTTGAGCACCTTTGGCGTGTTCAATAGCAGCCTGCTGTGAGCACGATTTTTGCCAGCAATGGGCTTCACTGCGCGTCGCAGAGAACTAGACGTTTTCCTTCGGTACTGAAGCCTGTACAACGCGGGGGGATGCATCACTACACAAACGGTTTACGCTTCTCAATCTCGGCGGCTCGCATCACACAAGCCCTGTACAGAGATGTATACGGACCTACGGACCCTTGCAGTAAACGCATCTAGCTGAGCTTTGGGAGCGTGCAGTTAGATGGCCTAGCTTCCCGCAGTGCCGGCGAGACACCTCATTGCGGCAATTGGCCGCCACATGCCTCAGACGAATACACCTATAGCAGCACGCAGTTGGGGTGTCAGCTGACATAACATCCTTAAACGTACGGCATCGGAAGAAACGCCGCAGCTGGAGAAACCTTGCTGAATTGAAGACTCAACGTCTCAGTAAGAAACGATGTGAGCTCACCAGGCACTGGCCGCCTCACTACAGAGAGCCCTGAGCTTCTCGGCAAAAGGCTTGTAAGCGACCGATGGATTATAGTATCCTCAGTCACTGTCCTCTCCAGGCGGTGGAAGATCGTAACTCAGAAACGGCATTTGGTGCGTTTAGCCACCTTGTCGCGAACAGCCTGTATCTAACCTTGTCAGTTGCGCTTGACAGTGTTTTTATTAGTTACTATTTTCCTTTCATTTATTCATTTGAATCATCCGCTGTGCAGGCAACATTTACTTGGTTCGAAGTAACATTAGATGGGACAGCGAGCATAACCACTCTTTACTTTCAAAACGTCAGTCGAGAGAGCCAGTAGACTATATCGCCGATAAGTCCCGATGATAAGAGGCGTTTCCTCGCCGTGGTGCTTCGACTTTAAGGTTAGAGATGTTTTATTGCTTGGCAGGTTAGAGATGTTTGCTCTCTTGATAGGCTAGAGATGTTTTATTGCTTGCTAATGGTGGAAGCCGGCGACCTAAATCCCAAAGAATCATTCCTACGAGTGAAAGCTTCTATCTCTCGTGATAAGCCAGAATCTCAGTTGGTAGAATCGAGTGAGACTAACTTTACAATCAATCATTCGATGACAACTCGAATCTCCGTGTTGTCATGCTTTTCATGACATTTCGATCGGCACAGCATACTGCAATAGTTCACTGCAGTGGACCGAAAGGAAGCGGTGAATAAACCAGTGTCATTATACATTCTCTTACTGGGTAGCTTGGAAGATACTTTTTTTATTATTTATCTATGAGTTAAAAGTGGGGCTAGTGGATGTAGTAGTTTAAGTGCAATATTAATAGTAGAATGCTGATAGACGTTACGACTTTGTACTTAGTAGGCATTTGACGGTGATATATAGGCTATATGTTACGTTGCCCTGCTCAATGAAAATCAATCATTTCCTTTGTTTTGGTCGAGACGAGTTTATCACGACCTAGTTTCTTCTAATTTTGACACACTTCGGTGTGTAACATATGTAGGTGTTTTTGTGCCGAATAAAATAAACTTCAAAAGATCTCAGTGCATTCACTAGAAGAAGATGTAACTCTTTGATGGCGAAATATGGTGTAGTTTGTCTATTGCCTGCTCGGTGGGATTGTTTTACTTTTTGATCACGTTGTCCGATGTGAATAAAAAATATGTATTGGTAAACATACCAACCATGATGGCATGGTAAGTTGTAATAATAATAATAATAACATTAGATTATATGTAATCGCAATGGTACTTGAGGACATGATGGGCATGACGTGACGAACACGACGACAGTGATTAGTAACCGTGCTAATTAATGGGCGTGGTTGCTCGTTTGGTATAATATCTTGTTTGTTGTTGTTGTTAATGTTGTTTCTGTAATGACCGATAAACTGCCTGAACCCGTCCGCCGTGATCGCGTCAGTGGTCACGGACGTACTAACTGCATACGCAACAACGTGTATCGACTCAACAGTGTATTGGCGCTCATTTGGTCCTGCCTTGTCGTTGTTTCTGCTGCGACTGTTTTGCACCCACCCAAGATGAGTAGTATCCCTCAGACTGCTTTTGCTGCCGGTAAGTACACGTCATCATTGCGAAACTGGAAACCAGAACAACAACGGCGGAAACAACGTTTTTCTACGTTCTTTCTTTTCCAATATATCGCTCTCTCCGTGTCTTTTAGTGGGTCAAATCTCAAACTATATTGTTATCTTAAATAGTAGATTATGGTCTATAGTATTCTAGGAACGAGAGTAGTTAACAACTCATGACATTTTGTTGGTATGATTGCTGGAAAGAGACGGAACGAAAAAATGTACACTACTTATATATATATATATATATATATAATATCGCGTAGGCCATTTGCTCAAACTGTGTGGGGAGGAGTAGTAAGGCATAATCGAAGCTACTGACTCGCACTGTTGGCTTGTAAGAGGCTGCAATATGACATAACTTCGGGGAATGTAACAGCAACGTACAATGCCTATATATGTATATAGCCATAATATGTAGCCATTCAAACTAAATCTCGAAATGCTTCTCGAACTGTTCTGTGTGTTCTTTAACTGCTAATGTGCCGTTGCTGCCACTCAAGGTTCGACGGAGCCACCGCGAGCAGCTGGAGCGCTTCGAATCTACTCGATGAGATTCTGTCCGTTTGCTGCACGCGCCCGTCTCGTTCTCAGCGCTAAGGAAATTGCGTGAGTTCTTGAATTAAATGTTGTGTTGAGGGGACTCTATTCTAATCGGATTTCAAATATTTTCAATTTTGCGCCCAGTAAGTCTATTTTGCAGTCCAATGCATTACAACTTGCGTGATGTACGATGACAAACTGTATGTTGAGCAGAATTAGCCTATGAATGTAGTGTGTATATATATATATATATAGTATATATATATATATAATTTTACTTTCGGCAAGCGTAAGCTGTTAGTCGAATATCTAATTATTTCTAAATTTCTTTGTCGTCCCCAAAGCTATACGCTATTCTGCAATATGTCACACACTATAAAGACAGTAAAAAGCTATTCACTATTATTGAATTAAAGCTTTTTTTATTAAAGTTGTATATATATATTATATATATATATATATATATATATATATATATATATTTACTGAGAACAGGATAATTCTTATAAACAACACGGTATATCTTTGCAATGTCAACATGAAGTATGCAAACTCACTTGCTTAGAGTAGTTTTCTACTAGATATACAGATTGAGAGCACTGTTGAATATACGTCACCATCCCGATTACGGGATAGGGATTTTATGATTTAATGTGTAGCCTCTTTCTTTGCCCGTAGATACTTCTCAGAATAGTGCGCTCCATCTCAACATAAATATGTGTTTCTATATGCGTATGACCTGGTTCCGTCTCTTCGGTATTTCTGCAGGCACGAGGTCGTCAACATTAACCTTGCGTCGAAGCCCGAATGGTATCTGGCGAAGTTTCCTGCGGGAAAGGTTCCACTTCTGGAGAACGACACGATCCTGCTACCTGATTCTATGATTATTTCCGAGTACGTCCGCATATTTGCTCACTCTCACAACCTCTCTTTCCAACCTTTTGGCGCTTAGGTTTTTACAGCAACCTGCATAAAACCACAGACAAAGCCGCTATTCTTTTGGCGGAGGTAGACTTTTTATGTATCATATTACATGTTATGATGTAGTATATGCAGTAATGTGTCTATAAAAAAGAACCTAAACTCGATAGCGCTTAGGGACAATTTAATTATCTAGTTGCTCTTAGCTCTCTCTCTCTCTGCTAATGGACACTCGTAACAGGCAATCGCACCCGAGTCTAACTATCTTGCGTGCAAACACAGGTATCTTGATGAGGTGTTCCCGGGTCGTAAGCTCCTACCCACCGACGCCTACCTCAAGGCTCTCGATAAGGTAACGTATATATATATATATATATATATATATATATATATATATATATATATAGGGACTCAAATGTCTTATCCACACTGTTAATGTTGAATACATTGAATAAATTATTTATTGTATATATATAGATAGAGAGAGAAAGCCCACATCAGACTCAGTTGCCGATTTTGCCTTCTAGACAGAACTATCAATGCAATGCTACATTCGTTCTTTTATCCAGTTTTTCTTGAAAGGCACGCTTGAAAAAGGCGGGCATCATGCAGAGCTCCCCAGCCATCTACTTCTTGAAATAAAAATGCTTATTCACAGTGCGAAACTGGTGATTCTCGATGTCTACGACAAGTGCTGGCATTTTTTTCTGGAATAGATGTTTATTGATTACATATATGTTCTGGAAAGTCTCACATCAGAGACGAACTACACAGCACGCTGGCATGCCTAGTTTAAAAGTCTCCCACATATAATAATTTTGCCAGCTCATACCAGTTGCTTAGTGCAGGGGTGGCTGGCGGAACATATGAGCATGTTCTGGGATAGGCGTTCGTAGCCGCCTAGCGGTTTTTATTATATCTAGCAGTCATATATATATATATATATATATATATATATATATATATATATATATAGTACGTGGGTTACTTGGCAAATCAGATAAAAAAAGATAATAAAATCAAAGGCAATTACAAATGTATTTATTATTCATCTACATAGTCTCATTGGAGTGCACGTTTAATTCAGCAATATTCCTAAACTGTGTCTCCTCGAAAAGAAGGAAATCTCACGGAGAAAACCAATATGAAATGACCCATGTTTTGTGACTGAGTGTGCCCTTATTGGAGCAAGTTGGAGTAAGTTTTAGTCAATAGTACAACTAATAGCCGCGCCACTAATGAACGCAGGTATTTCTCGAGTCGTTCTCCTACTCGCCGGTGTTCAAAGTCTACTACGAAAAGGACAAATATGCCGAAGGCTTTAACGGTTTCTGGACGAATGCGGCAGTCGTCGAGGCCGAGTTAAAGAAGCGAGGCAACAAGTTCGTTGGAGGTCTGTAGCTTACCTGAAATTATTGATTGTGCGAATACGAAACATTGTGCATAAATTAACATGAAATTTTCCATAGGGACAGTTCTAATTAATTAATTAATATACATATATATATATACATTTTTGTCTTTAAGATAATAACAATTCGGATGAATTATAGAGCTATACTAAAAAATATGAACCCTCTGCTTCAATGTGGTGAATTGTCGTGTGAATAAATGTTTGTAAAATTACTATCACATTTCATACTGCGCGTCATTATCGGTGATAAGTGTCGGTCCTCTAACTGCCAAGTAAATTGCTTGCTTTCTGGGCTATATTTCAGGCGCAGACGCCCCCGGCTTCGTGGACCTGATGATTTGGCCATTCTTCCAGATAGCTATTGGCCTAACCAAGCTCTATCCAGATCTAGTTATACCGAAGTAAGGCCGCTAAAGCCATATATGACAACATAATATTAATTTTTCTGCTTTGATTCCTAGGCAGCAATTATTATTACGGTACAGTTGCTAAAGTAGTGAAAGCTTTTCATAAAGACAAACTTCATTATGGTGGTGCATTCTGAGTACCTTGTAAATTTCTGTTAAAATGTTGTTTTTTGCAATATTGTACTAGCTCTCAATTCTATATATATATATATATATATATATATATATATAACGTTGATTTATTAGTAATTTTAGTGTTTTGCAAGTTCAGCCGTCTTCTTTATTGTGTGTGGTGTCGGGCTTGAGCCTATAACCCATCATATTATAAGAGCTTCTGGCACTTACTATTCAAAAAAATGGATCAAAGAACCTGTATCAAATTTTGTGTGAAAAACGAAATTAAGTGCGCGGATGCATTCTGAATGTTGACTGTGGCATACGGAGAAGCTACCTTGGACCGAAGCAACGTTTATCGGTGGTACAAAATGTTCTCAGAAGGCCGAGAAGATGTGAACGACGAAGAGCGTGCCGGACGCCCGAGCACTTCAACAACAGACGAAAAAATGAATGAAGTGGAGAAAATAGTATTGGCCAATCGTCGAATCACCGTTAGAGAAGTTGCTGAGGACCTAAACATATCGATTGGCTCGTGCCATTCGATTTTTATCAATGATTTGGCATGAGACGGGTCGCCGCGAAATTCGTATTAAAATTGCTCAATTGCGACCAAAAACAGCATCGCATGAGCATTGCTAATGAGATGTTGGACTCTGTCCGCGACGACCCAAATTTGCTCCAGAGGGTCATAACTGGTGACGAATCGTGGGTTTATGGTTATGACGTGGAAACCAAAGCTCAATCATCTCAATGGAAGCTGCCGCACGAACCAAGACCGAAAAAAGCGCGCCAAGTTCGGTCGAATGTGAAAGTTTTGCTGACAGTTTTCTTCGATTGCAGGGGCGTGGTGCATCATGAGTTCTTGCCACAGGGTAGAACGGTCAATAAGGAATATTACCTGCAAGTTATGCGCAATTTGCGCGAAGCAATCCGCCAGAAACGCCCGGATTTGTGGAAGAACAAAAATTGGCTTTTGCACCACGATAACACCCCTGCTCACACATCGTTGCTTGTGCGCGAGTTTTTGGCCAAAAACAACACACTAATGATGCCGCAGCCACCGTATTCCCCAGATCTGGCCCCCTGTGACTTTTTCTTGTTCCCTAAACTGAAGAGGCCCATGAAAGGACGACGTTACGCTACGCTTGACGAGATAAAGACGGCATCGAAGGAGGAGCTGAACAAGATAAAAAAATATATATATATATATATATAATATTAATATAATAAATTATATTTTTAAAGGTATGATTCATGCAAAGCTTAAAAACATGTTCGATAGATATCACTCTTTGCACAAATTTATATGATATCAGTTACTCAACTCTCTTTCGCTCCACCCCTGAATCCGTCTGCCGGTAGGGAGAAGTACCCGCTCATCTCCGCATGGCTGGATTCGATGCTCGCCACTCGCGAGGTGAAGGGCCTTGTCAATCAGGACCACTTTATCGAGTACATGAAGAAGAAAATTGCTGGGGAGGTCAACTACGATATCGGCCTGTGAACTGGCGTTACCACAATATGCCTGCTCATCGCCGATGAGACTCGTAAATGTATTGAGTCCGATGACAAGAAGTTCTCTTCGAAATCAATCGACAACAAGTTTTGTTAATAAAGATCTAATTTACGTATTATTTGCTTATGTGGTGCCTCATTATCTAATATAATCTGCACAGTATTTTGTAATAATGTTTTTTTTGCTATTTAGACAGTAAATCTGAATAATATATATATATATATTCGCTTGACAGGTGTACCTAAAGACATATGCCACAATTTTCCATCAGGGGCGCTTAGAGCGGCAGCATATATAAAGTCATAGCACGCTTTGCAGTTTATTGTTTTTATCACACATTTTAATCAAAGAAGAACTACCCGTTACATGACAATATATATACCACTATATTTCCTAGTTCATTTGTATGTACTAGTATTTGGTCCAGAATCTAAACATTAAATTAGCCTCGAAACGGATATGTGTCAAGCCAAGATTTAAAGTGCGAGTTTTAAACATCACTCGATCTTGCGCACATATGTAGTTTAATAAAAGTTTCCAGTTTACTTGGCAAAGCACGTAGCAAGGTGTTCATTCTCTTCTAATGCTTACAAGGACAAATACTTGCAAATTACTAAGATATCTTCCAGCTTTTCTCCCGGACATGTCACCAAATAGAATCCGCGACGACACTGGGGTTACCTCTGGTGAACCCCCCAGATGTAGAACAAACCAAGAGCACGTGTCGGCTAAACGCCCGAGTACACCCTTTCAGCGCAAATTGTCCTTACTTGTTATGCGTCGGGATGTCTTACCCCTTTCGAACCTCTTAGCCTCAACCCCTTTGCGACTCGCGTAAAAGTCAGTGCAGCTTACTTTGCAACAGAGGATAATTCTATGTTATAATAAAGATATCCACTTGAGTCTACAGTTAGATACAACTGTTTGCCATCAGTTCGTCTCCTTCTTTAGCCAAAACCAGCTGAAACCGGTATTTTCTCATTATTCAAAGGAACGCCACGCAAACGAAACGGTACGCCCGAAGACGGTACGCGAAGCCTCGCTACTATAGATGTGCCACTTCTGCTGGAGCCTCGGTTGTTTCCACTTGCCACCTCTCATAATGCTTAAAAAACGTATGTGTAATAACGGTACTGCCATTGCTCACCACGTGTACTCCAATCTATCTTTATTTTTCCAGATAAATAGAGCGTTTGTACAGAGTATGTATTTACAGCGATTCCAGGTGCAGTTGTGGGTGATCCGTTTCTACCTATGCTATAAGCGGTTTTTCGGTTCGGTTTATTAGTCAATTATATCTAACTAACGCTATCAAACTGCATCTAGAAGTATGCACTACGATATCAAGTAAATCTCCAGCAAAATTAAATATTTTCTTTAGTAAAACGCACTTAACAATTATGCCTTAAAAAAACTAGCAGAACCGAATAACTAAATGAAAATTCTGTTTTGAAAATATCTTTATGACGCCTGTTGACATTATTCCCATAGATAATCACGAGAGCTCATAGCTGCAACGTTCACAACAACAAATGTTAGCGTACCTTATATATATATATATATATATATATGCCATTACATCTATGTGTATATATAAACATCTGTGTACACATATTGGTCTATGTGTATATATATATACATAAAAGCACGCCGTCTTTTAAAGCACAAGGAACGCACAGCCCGTACCCTCAACCAACGAGAACTCAAACAAGAGAGCAAAACGGACGAAAGACAGGAAAAGTACAAAATGTATATGCTCTCTCTAAAGACTGCATATCTCTAAGATAATATCTGGCGTAAACAAAACGCGATAACCATAGCCCTTGTCCGCCCGCCTAAATTTCGATTGTCATATGCACAAAAAGTGTACGTGGGGGGTGGGGGGGGGGGTAATGCGCGAATTAAGAGATCCTCATCAAATAGACCCTAAAGGCATATTCAACGGCCAACTTCCCCTCATAAATGCACGCCAACGCTCGGCTAATGATTACGGGCACATAGCAGCTGTATGTTTGACTATTCGTCGAACATGGTCAGAAGCAATCTTTAGCGAATCTTTAGCATGATGTAGTAAGAGCCATCGAAATATTTATAAATATATACACAAGTTCAAATTGGCAGAGTCTCTGTCTATGCAGTCCGTTGGCAGGTTTTCCTTCCCCTCTGATCTCGATGCAAAATTGAGAAAATGTTCGCAACAAGAATAAGACATGGAGCTATTACCGCAAGACCGCTTCACTCTTTCTTGGCCGCAATCCCGGCCGAAACAAGATGGCCTACATTCATTCGACTCGTAGCAGAGTCAATCGCCGATCGCTAGAACTATGCGATCGAAGAAAAATCATCACTAAAAATGACTACTCCATGCCGTGAGTACTACTTTGGTCGACAGTAATGCTCTTTGCTGCCAGCTTGCCGTATTCTTCTCTTCTACAATTCTACTATGTTGCTGTTATATATGACTACTATTAGTGAGATTATTTCTATTACTATAATTATTACTATTATTATTATTATTCTACTACTACTACGCCAGTCTATGCGCACGTATTGACATAGAAACGCGAGTCACGAAACTCGGCCTCGATAATGGTGCCTTGGTCTTCGCTTGTGGCGCACATCCGCTTGACAAAGCACTTCGGCAGGCCGCAGTCTTTGAGTGCCTCAACGGCGAACGCCACCGGCGCACCGAATCCTACGCCCGTCGTTGTATCTTGCGTGGTCGTGTCGTTTCGATCACCACACTCTGGCTGCGCGTTAGTCGTTCGATCAGCAGCATCAGCAGCCGCGGTGGCGCCATTCTCACAAACGCCGTTCGCTTGAACGTCCTGGGCATTAGCTTCAGGATCAGCAGAGTTCGTAGAAGTTCTGCCTCCGTTTAGACAGACATCATTCGTATCCGTAACGGCAGCATCTGCAACAGCTGTCTCATCAGCCGTGGAACTGCCATTATTTGTTGTTGTTGTTGTTGTTGCTGTTGTGTTCTTGCCATTGTTGTTGCTAACGTGGTTGCCGTTTGTACTAATGTTGTTGCTGCTGTTGGTATTGTTGCTGACGGCGTTGTTGTTGCCAGTGTTGTTGGTGGTGGTGGCGGTGGCGTTCTTGCTGCCGGAACGATGAACCTGATTGATGGTGCGGCTAAACGCTGTCAAACCCGCTGTCGGAGTTGTCAGCATCGAGAAGCGTTCCTGCGTTGTGGCCAGCAGAGCGCTGATCGAGTCGATGGCGTGCGGCATTACGGGGCCGACCATTTCGACGGCGTGCAGGCGCTGCCCGTCCTGGTTGCGGAACCACGTCTGGCGCAGCTTCAGCGAACGCAGGGTGGCGCCGTGGAACGCGACCGGCGCCAGCAGCGTCGGTGGAATGCCGGCCTGCGAGCCGACCGAGATCGATAGGTCCGTATTGAGCAGGTGATTGAAGAGCGCCTGAGCGCCCTCGCCCATCGCGACGACGCACGAGCTCGGGCCCGAGTCGGTGTCGAACGCCGACCTCTTGCGAAGCTTGTCGGCGGCGACATGTCGGAAAGTCCTGCTGGCTGAGGCCCAGACTCTGAAAGAAGTCGTTGTCATCGTCGTCGTCGTCGTCCTCACCGTCCTTATCGTTGCTGTCTCCGTCGCCGTGATCGACTTTATGTGTCGACTTCTTCGCATCGACGTCTTCAGGAGCAGGAGGAGAAGGTCGAGGAGGAGTCGGGGCACCGTCAACCGCCCCTGGCGTCGCGCCCACCTCTCCGTCTGCACCGTCGCTCACCGCATGATCAGCATTGGTCCCACCGTTGGCACTACTGCCGCTGCCGACGCCCCCGTTTGTTCCGCCTGTCCCGCTTGCCCCGCTCGTTCCGTTTGGCACGCCGCAGCCCACGTCGCTCTCTCGCCGACTGCGCAGCGGCATCTGAAACTCGACGCCCCTCTCCCGAAGCGTGTTGCGGAAGCCCTTGGTGGTGGGCGCGACCAGCGCGTGGATGTCGCTCAGCCCGCTCGTGCCGGTGGCGCGGAACAGCACCGTGAACTCGGGCCCGCACACGTAGAAGAACGGACACTGGCGGGCGCGCACCAGCTGGTAGAGGCTCTTGAAGCTCTGCCGAAAGTCGAGCTGGAGCGCGTCGTGGAAGCGGCTGTCGACGAGCTGGGTGCCTTCGAAGCGGCGGTGGTGGCCGTGCCGCGGGAACAGCGGCACCCACGGCAGCGACGGATGCTGCCAGTACAGACAGCTCTGGTGGAAGCGGGCCTGCGCCGACGTGTCGTTCTGCTGGTCGACGAGCGCCCGGACGCAGCCCGTCGTGCCGCTCGCCTCCTCGGTCGTCTTCAGCAGGCCGGTCCACGGCAGCTGCTTGGGCGAGCTGAAGCGCACCTTCGACTTCAGACACCAGTCGATCGGCATGTAGCGTAGAGCTCGCGCCATGACTGGAGGAGGCAGTTCGGCTGCCGCCGCCGCCGCCGCGGCTGACGTCAACGACCCAGAGGCCGACGCTGCGTCCGGATCGGCAGCCGCAGCCCGGGGCAGGCTGAACGTGATGTGGACGAGTTTGCCTTCGCGCGCTTGGGTCGCGCTGTCCTTCTTGGGTTCGGGCAGCTGTGCGTCCGCGTCGACTTCGCCGCCGCAGCCGCCATTCTCATCGTTCGTCTGATCATCTCGGGGCCGTTTGATGGCGCGTCGAAACGGGTTGATCGGCGCGGCTGGCCTCACCAGCAGCAGCGCGTCGCCAGGCGACGAACAGCCAGGTGTCTTCGTTGTTCGCGCCTTCACCTCGAGCTCGTTCGGCTTCGGCAGGATCTGGGTGGTGCGTACCTTGCGTCGAATCGACACAGTCTTCGGCCTCATGAAGTCCATCGGTTGATCGTTGACGCCCATGTTGCCGCCCGTTCCAGTTCAGGGGCGCTGGCAGATCGTGATGGTTACGATCATCGATCCAGTCCGTCGGAAGGGGGCTGGCTGATCGCCGCTATGATTACGATGGGAATCAGGGAATGGTTTCAGTCTGTGGGGGCGGGTTGATCGTGACGGTTTCGGAAATAGTCCCAGTGGTTCGTGGAGGCTGGCTGATATTGGTGGTTACGAGTTCCAGGCCGTGGGCGCTCGCTGATCGTGACGTGAGTTACGATACATAGTCATAGAATAGTGACAATAAAGATGATGCTGGTGGTGGGAGCAGAGAATGAGAGAGCGAGACCAAATGACAACCACTGAGTCTCTCTCTGGACTAACAGTGTCAGTGCCTCCTAGATCATATATCGTAGGCGTAACAGTTCAAATCTAACTGCGGTGTCCAACTGCTGTCCTTGATGCTCTTCACGACTCACAACAACAATTGTGCGGCAAAGACAAAGTCATCACATCAGCTTGTCCACGGTCACCATTGAACAGCTATCAATCGTAGTTGCCTGTACGTTGCGCAAGCTATTGTCGAGCAGTGCTGTACTTGCGATAGCTATTTTTGCAAAATCAAATATGAAATATTGGGGGGGAAAATCAGATCGGTGCACCCGCCATCGCAACGAACCGCCAAACCGCCAAACGAAACTCGAAAACAAACAAACAAACACGATCGTCTGCTTAGCAGACGCCCACCCGCTCGCACTTCTGCATTTCTGTCAGCGCTAAAACAGCGGTAAAACAATCTTATGTTTTAAAGAAAATGTTGGATTTTTAGCGCTAACGCTCACTAAACTAACGCGTGGGTCGTAGTCCGAAGTCTGGTTGGAAAAGTTATCTTTGCTATCATAGCATAGAGAAGGTTGAGTGAAGACTGACTAAGAAATTCAAGGACAGAAATGGAGACAGTGTTCGCAGCTTGTCGAATCGCCCCTAATTGACTGTAGTATTTCATATTTATTGAACGATCGGCGTACTCTGTCATTTTTGGATGATGTAGCACAACCAGCGCGATGTTGTCGTTTCTTTCTCATATTATTTATATAGTAGTTGTGTACATAGTCGTTAACAATACTCTGGTTACTTTTCGTTGTCATAATTCGACTGTCGTCTGCTACGTCGTCCGAGGCCGAAGGATCATCATCATCATCACCACTACCACCAACACTGTTGTTTTCACCATGATTTCTCATTAATACCATTAAGATCCGGGGCGTTTCGTCTGCTGCTGCTGCTACTGACACATGACACAGCTGTACCAACATGATTTAGAATAATTCGAACAATCTCAATCATCATCATCATCAACAACAACAACAACACTCGAACCGAGAAAGGGTAAGCTCTCGAGAACGCCAGAGCGAGAGAGAGAGAGATACACACAGAGACAGATAGAGACGTCCACTTTGCGACAATAAGACGGCTGCAGTTGTTGTTGTTACTACTACTAGTTAGTTAATTAAGCAAACTGACTAACTAACTAACTACCAGCTAACAGCTGCTACGTCTGTGGAGAGTTTTCTGTGCGTGATGTTGTTGTTGTTGTTGTAATCATAGCTGTTTTTTGCGGCAGTGGTGGTGTTGGTGGAGGTGGTTGTGGTTGTGCTTCTTGATTGTCTGGTGCTTGTTGTGATTTTGGTGTTTTGGTGCTGCCGCTGCTGCGTGGTGGTGGTGCTCTGGATGTTCGCTCTGGGTGGTGCAGAGTTGTGTTGGGTTGGGCTTTTATGCTCTGGTGCCGACTGGTCACCCGAGTTGATGACCACAGTGTGTCATCCATCCACCGGTTTTTTGCTTAGAGTCCTAGGGAGAGAAACAGCAGCAATAGTCGTCGTCGTCGTCGTAGTAGTTGTTGTAGTTGTAGTAGTAGAAGTAGAAGTATTATTAGTGGAAGAAAACTCTCTGCTGTCGCCCTCCAAGCAATCATCTTGGTCTAGTCGTAAGTAGCTGATATACAGTGAGTCGAAATTAATCACATTTTCTCGGCAGGGCTCTCTATCTATGCATATGCAATAGCGATGCAATATGATGAATCGAGTACGATGAACTGAGCGGAATGATGACGATGGCTGACCAAGAGGTGGTGCAAGGTGCTAACTGCACCTGAGTTCTCTGGAGAAGACGAAGAAGAAAAACAAGTGGTTTACCGAGTCGTCAATAAGGATGTGTGCTTATTATCATCATCATCATCATCATCATTATTATTATTGTTGTTGTTATTGTTGTTATTGTTGATGTGTCATCGAGCCTGGGGCTATTAATTCAAATTAATACGTGCTTGTGCTAGTATTGCTAATGTTCATTCTAGTTCTGTTGACGATAATGACGATGACGACGGTTACTATTAGTGATTTTGTATTTGCATTGTCAGCCGACGTAACTGACTAATCAACGATGCCGGCAAATATCAGCGCGATGTGACGACGCGCTTATTGCAAATGATGAGTTTTTGTTACACTGCGAGTGAGAGAGAAAAAACATAGAGGGTTCAGGGAGCTTTACGATACGAGTAAACAATTGACAAACAAAAAATGAACTGCCAAACAACTTGTACTATTCACATATGTTTTTGTCTTTTTTTAAGTGCGCTTCATTGATTACATGTACGATGACTATGACTTCATTATTCCCTAAGGCAAATTAATTGCGCTGATGTATACAAGCATCATCGAAAAAAGAAGGATATACTTGTGTACAAATACACATACTTTACATGCTTCTACCTAAATATATCTAAGGTTCTAATCTCATTCAATGGTATCCTTTCGTTATTGAAAACCCAAGTTGCATTTATTCAGTTTTGCTTCCGTTCCTGCTGCTAATATTGTTGTTGTTGGTATTGTTGATATTATAGTTGTATCTTGTTACCGGTTTAGCGTTTGGTGGTATCTGTTGCTGGTCAGTTGTCAATTGCACTGTCGCAATCGATAGTCTATAGTTCATAACATGCACATGCAGTAATTGATGTGTGTAAACACACGAGCAATCAGTAAGTCAAGCGAGTTGCAACGACACTTCAGTAATTCCAGCAAAGGAATAGATCTGACAGACACTAAATTACATTAAATGACTCATGTAATTGTGAAGAGGTTAACGTTTCGCAGCAGCCGACCTTTCCGTAACTGCCCGCATTTCTTCTACAAACTCCGATCTGTATTATTTGAACGATTTCTTTCCGATAACTTCAACCAAAATGACTATTACTGCATTTTTTAAAAGAAATATCTGTACTTTAGTATAACAACATAACATAGGTAACAGTATGATTTGCGTCGGAATCGAACCGCGAACGACTTTAGCGAGTCACTTTTAGTAATTATGCTATTGTTTCGTTTTTAATACGCATGTATAATTTTCTTTATATGCATTATATGTGTGAAGCATGGGTGGCTTATGTGTTGTCGATAGTTAGGCTACTTAGGAGGTCTCCAGTTACTAATTAAAACTCATGCATGTATGCTATATATATATATATATATATATATATATAGTCGCGAGCATACGTCACTGTGCTAAGTCATCTTTTCGTAGCGCAGGATCGGCGAAGGCGTTTCAGAGTAGAATACCTCTTTGCTATGGACACGTCTTCAAATCGGTGATGTGTAGCCGTGTATCTCTCTATCTCCTTCCCTAGCTCTCTCTCTCTCTCTTTCTCTCTCTCTGACACGGTCGATCTTCTCGACTTTTTGTGACACCGTCTGATTGGCAGATAAGCAGCAGAAAGCAGCGACAAAGCATTAACATCGACAGCCCCCTGTCGTGTGTCTCTGCTGTCCAGGTCCCGAACCCCTTGAGCGTGCGAGACTCAGGGGTGGCAGGTTGTTGTTGTTGTTGTCGTCGTCGCCGTGGTCGGTCGTCGTTGTGGGCGACAGATCGCATCATCGTCGATGTGCCTGCATCATGTCATTGACGAGTGAAGATCGAGCCGTGGTGAACGCCGTCTGGGATGGACGGATTCCGGCCTGCTTTCGACTGGCGGCATACGAGTGCACGTCGTTAGAGCCTCCGGAGCCGTTCTTCGTCATGCTGCCGAGAGTCTCCTACTTTCCGTTCGTCTGGGAGAAGGTTTTTGCCCGCACCGTTTGCTCGTTCGATTAAACACTCACTCATATTTGCATAGCTATACTATCCTCTGTCTGTCACAGCCGGTGTATATATATATATATATATATATATAGGAGGTCGATTACGATTTAACTACACACACACACACATATATATATATATATATATATATATATATATATACATATATGATCGTTGATTAGTAGGCCGTAGGAAAAGGTATTCCCTCCGTACTAAATGCATATGTAGTTTATTAGTGTGCCCGAAACAGAGGCTGAATCTCCTCATTGAATGCCGAGCGACAGCCTCTGACGCAGGAATCCGAATGCTCTAGAGGTTCCTATTGGAAGGTTAGGGATCTTAGCCACTCGCTGTAGGGAGGGGAGGCTAACGCGCCTCTCATTGCCTCAAACGCCAGCAGACCAAAATTGGTGCGGATAACCAACGCCAGAGTATGTCCTGCATTTACCTGTAAGCACGGTCCGTTCGGTCCGCACCTGCACCGACCGGTCACAGTTGCATTTGAAACAAGCATGCGGTCACGCTCAAAGAGGGTCAGAGTGAGACCGGCTGGTCGCAGACCTGCGCCAATGCAACCCACGCCTTATGATGCAAAAGATAGTCCCCATTCGCGGACAGGATAGGGCATGTAAGTCCCAGTTCCAGCCCTTGTACTACCAACGGATCGAAACGTGGCTTTGTCAGCAACAGAAGGGGTCTATCAATCAGTCTTGTTGTTTTGCGAGGGGTTTCCAACTGCTCTGGTTAGCCCTATCATCGGCGGGGGTGGGGGTCGAATGAAGACGACAACGTATCAGTCAATCTTTGAAGTTTAACGTTATAGGCGCCCTATCCATTATCAACCCTGTCCGCAGCCTGAGTCAATGACGATTAGATTGCGGGTCTTGACATCATGACCGCGCCCGGCATACCTAGGCCACCTAATGAGGCAGCATTAGCTGATTCCTTGCATCGCGGTCAGCCTAAGGTTTAGATCAAAAATATCTTAGCTAAAATATCCGTTTAGCTAAAACCAGTAAATAGCTGTAAGATCTTCAACGATGCGGACAACTTGCAACCTCTGAGCAAGTGTCCCAACCTGGTAGCTGAAAAGCAGGATCTAAGGAGAAACAGACCGCAGTGGGCTCTTAATTAGGCCTGTGGCAAAATCCAGTCAGTCCTTCCGGTCAGGTAATGCTTTTGGAATCCCGTTCGGCAACAAATGTACACCCAGCAGCTCCAGGTCAACCCTGTCCACGATTTTAGAGTTAGGGGGCTGGCCAAGTAGGTCCGTTAGATTTAATGGCTCTGCTCCCTCGTAGACTGCGACATATACACCACATTTAACTGTGTTCGGCAACAGCCGCTAATCTTATATATATATATATATATATATATATATATATATTCACTTAAGTACTTTTAAATATATGTTGGGCGTTCCAATAATCAGCTGGCATAAAAAAAGTCGCACAATCTGCTTAATAGAATTGAGTAGGGCTATCAAATCCAAGATGGAGAATTACTCAACAAGAACGCGCAGAGATTGTAAAAATGTATCCTTAAAAGGGAAACTCAGGACGTGCATGCTGGCGAGCAATTAGTTCGTGCAATTTATGGCCGAAATAAGTGGCTTTGTGGGAACACCATTCATAAACTTGGACAAAAAAGTCACAGGACAGATTCCGTACGTGCGTGTTTAGCCGTGGAAAATATCGCCGCTGAGACCGACAGTGTGAAACAATGTCCGGAAACATTGGTTTAGCGAGGCGCCCAACAACTGGGTTATTTGCGTGCCTCAACCTTATGTATTTTGATCGATTATTCGGATCTAATCTAGCAATGTATCCATATAAGAATCAGCTGACACAAGAGTTTAAGCCATCGGGTTATCAGGAGTTGCTAAAGTTCGGGCAACTGGGCTTCCGAGACGGTGAAATATGATGCCGTTTTTGTGAAAAACAATTACATGTTTCGACAAAAGCCATTATTTCTGAATATATATATATATATATATATATATATATATACATATATATATATATACATATATATATATATATATATATATATATATATATATATATATATATATATATATATATATATGTGAATAAACAAAATTCTCGCATCTGGGCAACCGATTCTTCACGAGATTTACGAACAGCCGTTACATGTGCCATATGGCACCACAAGCCACAGAGCAGGCGAGACAATTCAGTTTTAGAAGATGAACTATCCCGTCATTTCAGGTGATGGAGACATTCATTAACCTTCAAGATCTTGAGATTTTTTCTGGTGGGTTTTTTGAAAGAGTAAAGTGGAAATATATATATATATATACCACTTTCCTGCAAACTCATCTCGGATAGCCTTTTTGTCAAGACACACAATATTAGTGCATTATCAGCGTTGAGGACAAGGCTACTCGAGCTGAATTTACACGAACGACGCTCAGCAATGATCGGTACTGTTTGATTCATTGTGCTCAGGTTCAACGGCACTTCTCGCGGTCGGTGGCATCTGAGCACGCAACGTCGCCCCTCTGGCTAGAGACTGCTAGCAACGCTGGGCTAAACAGCACTTGCGAAAGCGGCCACGATGGAGGTGGCGATAGCACGGCTGGTAGCAGTCGAGGCGACCACCGCGCCAGTCTAGTGGCGCTTCGCTGGCATCTACCTATCGGACTCCTGTACGATCTTCATGGCGGTGGCGTACTTCCGTGGACTATAATCGTTCACTTCAGTGACTACCCGGAGAAGGAGCTCATCCCTTGCCCCACGAGACAGGTTCGTTACCTTCATACTACGGTCTGCGACGGTGTCATGCCGCCCTAGGATTGTACAAACGCGGTTTGCTTGGGTTATATGTTACATACGTTTGTTGTTTTTGGCGCGATCAGTAGGGAAAATGAGACGCCTGCCACCTACCCTGGCTGATTTATTTTTCTTTGTTTTGCTCTATATTTATATATTTTTAAGAGACCGACCATAATCTATTGTGGACAATAAATGTGATACTGAATATATATATATATATATATATATATATATTCAGTAAAAAAAAAAAAAATATATATATATATATATATATACAGGTAGTTCAATAAGTTCTTAGAATGAAAACCAAGCATTTTCCAAATCATGTTTTTAAATTTATCTTATTCGATATACTCCCCGAGATGCTCAATACACTTTTCCCACCAAGATTTCAGAGCTTTTATACCTCTTAAGTAGAATTCCGCGTCTTTAGACTGAAAATAGGCATTGACAGCAGCCTTAACCTCTTCATTGCTGGAAAAACGCTTTCCACCGAGACTATTCTTCAAATGTCCGAAGAGGAAATAATCAGAGGGGGCCAGGTCTGGAGAATAGGAAGGTTGTTCAATAAGTTCGAACCTCAGTTGGGCCAGTTTTGCCGATGCTTGCCGGGACTTGTGTGCAGGAGCATTGTCCTGGTGAAACAGGACAACCTTCTTCTGCAAAGCGGGCCGTTTCACGATGAGTTCTTGCTAAAGGCAGTCTAACAGTCTTGCCTAATATTCTCCTGTTATCGTTTTTTTTCACGTAGTCGACCAGCATTATTCTACGTTGGTCTTAAAAAACTGTAGCCATCACCTTTCCGGTCAATGCCGTTGTCCGCACCCTCTTCGGAGGTCCTTCATCAGGTGCACACCATTGGCAAGATGCTTCTTGGGTCTCGGGAGTGTAGTGATGGACCCAGCTTTCATCGACGGTCACGAATCTGCGCCAAAAATCCGACGGATTTTTCGACATCTTGGCCAAATTTCGCTGTGAAGCGGAAACACGCGCGTCTTTTTGGCCTTGGTTGAGCAAATGCGGCAGCCATTTTTCTCTGAGCTCTTTCATCTTCAAGTTTTCGTGCAGGATGAAATGCACACTACCCAAACTGATCCCCAAGGCCTCCGCTATCTCCCTAATGTTCACTCGCTTATCTGCGGCAACGATTTTCCGCACCTTTTCCACGTTTTCTTAATCAGTTGCCGTTTTTGGGCGTTTTGAACGTAGTTCATCCCGGTGCTCCTGCGACCTCTTTTTAACTCATTAATCCAGTTGGAAACAGTGGCAAAACATGGCGCAGAGTCACCGTACACCTCGTCTAACTCAGTTTTCACTTGGGTCGCATTCCAACCTTTGAAATAAAATGCTTGATAACCACTCGAAACTCTTTTTTCTTCATTTTTCAAAATCACGCCGATACGTTGCACGGGAAAAGCGATCAAACGAAATCGAAAATTCGAATTCTAAAAAGCTCATTCTAAGAACTTATTGAACTACCTGTATATATATATATATATATATATATATACATACATACATATAGACACATGCTCTTATACATGGTCAGAAACAGAAAAGCAGGAAACGCAACAACGCCCGTGCCTGGTGTATGTATTCGACTATAAACATAGATGCGTCGATTCTCCCATGCTGTGTCGTTTCTCCCACAGACGACAGATGACACGGAAAATGGCGAGCATAATCATATTGGTGCCACAGGAGCCGAACCCAACGCTTGGGCTGCGTACTCTTTTTTTGTACAACTTTCAGCGAGGGTTAGGTACACAAGATTGCTTTGAAGAGCTTTGATCGACTGTTGGAGATGAAACCCCACCTTTGCGGAACGTCTATGGTTTGTACAGAAAATTCCAAACTGGATATTCAATAAATGCGATCAAAAACAGCAACTGGCAATGACTGGCGAAAACTCAAACATGCCTAGCTAAAAGAGATTGGGTTTGTATGCCAAGTCCCTACGTAAGATCCAGCACGACTATCTCAGACTTACCAAAAATCTGCTCAGTGGGTACCTAGGATGAAAGTGGGGGCCAATTCTGGCGCGAGAATGTCTAATATAATTCGACAGCAATCGGTGTACTTTGCTCTCAAAACTCGTCACAGGCGATGAGTCCTGGGTACATTTTTATTAGTCTTTATTCAGTTCCAAAGCTTGTAGTGGTCAAGTGTTAAAGCGCTTTCATCCACAAAAGTGAAGCGGCAACGGTCCGCTGGCAAGGTAATGGTCGCCCTCGTCTTCTCCAGGAGTCCAATTGTGCCTACGGTCGAACTGAAAGAGGGTGGTACAGTGACGAGCTATTGGTATACAACCGAATGGAGGCTGTTAAGTTCTAGCTCATCGGCTGAAAACACTAAGGCTTTTCTCTCCGTATCTCGGGTCACGCTGGAGAAGCACCCAGCACATTCACCCGACTTCGCGCCGTAACAAAAAAACAGTTAAAGGAAGACGTTTCGATTTACGCAAATTGGAGCTTGAAGCCACCGAGCAAGATGGCTTAGTGGCAAAGTCTTTGCCTTGCATTGGGGAGGACTGGGTTCGAGACCCAGACCGGCCACTCTTGAATTGGTTTACATGGTTTCCAATTTAGACAAGGTAAATGCCGGAGTGGATTATAGATTAGCCATGACATGAAAAAACCCGTACACGGGCATATTAGCCTTACGGAAGATCTAAAAAACGCTTTAAACGCTTCGATATATGGATGCATCACCTCAATCAATGCTAGAAATGGATTGAATGAACGTCAAAATACAAATACAAATTCTAATTTCAGGTTTTTTTAAAGGAAATCTTTCTATATTGTATCAAAGAAATTTCAAAGAGTCTGCCAGGTTCCAGCGTATATATATATATATATATATATATATATATATATATATATGTTTTGTGGATGAGCAGAGCGTCGGGGAATATGTCCGGCGGAATTGTATTCTACCAGCATGAACCAACCTCGTCGCCTTTCTGTGGTCTTTTTCAGGTAGCAGAAGCTCATTTTATGAACAGTGTAAAGGAGGCCGATTTCCTGAAGACGCGCAAAAAAATCATGACCGCCATGACGCAAAGCGAGCGACGGCAGATAGCAAGTGCGCTACTCACGCTTCAGGTATGCCGAATAAGTTGACGGTGAGGGAACCGTACTTAGTTATTTAATTATTATATTTTATTTACTTTTTATTTTACTATTTTTTTTCAGATGCTCTGTACTTGCGCAGTAACCATAAGATGTGTTCCGCCAGATAATAAAGACATGCGTATGTTTCGACCTCAGAGACCCCCATTTCCAAAAAAAGCCTGCGTTACCCTATCCACTGCGAGCGGAGCATTCTAACTTGTCACGTATTGCCTGCTCTCTTTTTCGTAGACGGACCAATTTTGGACGGTAAATCGGAAGTTAATGTTTACCAACGAGCCGTGGAAACACATCCCGTTACGGATCTTCTTAACGCAGGTAAGTTTATTATATGACTCTTTTACTCTTTGTTCTATAAAATGTCATTAAGTTATTGTATATAGTCAACCACCGATAGTCCATATTTGTATACGATGTACGTATAAGAAATATGTATGCATGCCTATATACAATTAGAAAAGCTTATAAAAATCTCCCAATGGTCGCAAGACTTTGCCCTCTCTGAACTCGGTTGCTGCTGGGCTGCGTTTAAACGGTCAATGTAATCCAGATTTACTCTCCTGTGTGTCCAGCGAGACCCAAGTAGATAGGTGCAGGTATCGAGTATTACAGTTAAAAATTATAAGTTGCGGATTGAATAGCTTTGCGACGGTACGTATGTCTCTCGCGTGACACAATACGCATATGGTGGGTCTGCGGTACCATACACACAATTCAAGGAAAGTTTTGTTGATATTGCTGCTATTTTGTGGTATTGTTATGTTGTTATCGCAACACCAACAACTCTTCTACTACTATTACAGTCGGTTCCGGCGCACACTGGCGAAGTCTACAAGGTTCTTCAGCTGCAGAAGCTCGTAGCAATTAGCGGGGCAGATGGCTGCTCACCGGACGACACCAGTCGACCGTTGACGCTTCGTCGGGTGCTCTATCAGTGGCTGGCGAACTCCAACGACACAACGGCTCCCGGAAAGACATCAAAACAGCTCGACAAGACAAGGAAAGCCGAAGCAAGAACTTCGAACACTTCGGAGTCGAAGCCGACTAAAGTCGACAAGCCCGCTGGCGATGATCGAGAGGCCGGTGGCGATGCCACGGCAAATGACAATCAGCACGAGCAGCAGAAACAGAAGGGTGACGTGGAAACACGTCCATTGGAAAGCCAAGGAGACTCCGGAGACAAACAGGCAGCCGAAGGGAAATGCAGCCCTCAACAGGACGACTGTTCTTCAGAGCAAGACGACACCTTGACGAACGTGAAGAGTGGCAATGACAACGACGATAACGCGTGGGGTGCCGATCTTGAGGTGACCCTTCACGGAGTTCCCGCACCGTTGGACGTCCCGCTGCTCTGGCTAGCAATCAACATGAGCTACGCGGATAACTTTCTCTACGTTGTCGTGCGACAGAGAAAGACGCAGCATGTCTAGCTCGAGCGTCCTATTATATATATATATATATATCAGTGGTTATTTAGTCGTGGATAGCAAGTGAATTTTTCTATTGTTCCATTTAGTTTTCGTAGCTTGGGAACATATTGGTGTTTTAACGCGTATCCACAGTTTTGTTGTTCCTGACTTACAGGACAGTAGTCTCGACTTGTAAGCGCTGTGGTGTTTAGTGTTACCCACTGCACACAGAGATCGGTCAAATATGAGACTAGCCATTTTTGCTAAAAGTTAGTCTTCTTCGTCAGCTTTTCCGTGTATGTATGCTCCAGAATTTCAACATCTCATTGAGCTTAAAAAGCCATTCGCCAATTACAGAAAACAGCGGAGGAACAATTTGGATTACAGCTGTTGTTTATCGCTAGGCTTAACTAATCTATTCGAGAGAAAGAGTTACAGCTGAGGTGCAGGCACATCTTTGCTACACTATTTATGAGGGTCAACTTTACAGCGAAATTGAGAAAGACAGGTATGTCTAACAAGCTTGCTTATATATATTCATACTTGCTGAATACATGTGGTGCATTGTTAATATGATGTATAGTTGTGATACAATACGTGTGGTCAATCCAGGAAAGAATATGCGATGCTTCTTTGGTGAAGTTGGGAAGCTAATGTTTTTAGCATTCAAATGGAATGAGACGTCAGTCTTTACTCGGCGATAGACTTCATTTCCGTCTTTTTTGTCCGTATATGGTGGAGGCGGATAGCCACTTGATGATGACTTCGGTTCTGTCGGTCGTCCGCCTTTTCGCTCCCACGTACTATATGTATATATGCATAGGCCAGTCATTGAGGAAGCCATTGAATTGTTCAAACATTTAGTGGATTGATTATTAGTAGTCTGACCATATTTATAGTTTATCAGTATTGTTTTTATTAAGATATTTTTTTTACATGTATCCGGTGAATCTGAAGTGATGCATATGTTACGCATATATATATATATATATATATATATATATATAACGGGGTAAGTAACGTATGGGCACACTGAAAGTATGGTCACAGCTTTAGTTAGAACATCTATGTGTATGAGTCAAATATATAGTTAAAGCGTGAATGGGGTTTTTATATATACACCTAAAGCAGTTCTACATAATTGTGTGTTTGGTGATTGTAATGTGCGTGTGCTGAGTGGGTACTGCTGGTATATAAGGTGAACCTCTTCTGTATAAGTTGTCTTTTTTGTATGAATGACAGTGCACTGCTTCTATTTATACAACAACAGGGCGAATGGAAAGGCCGGGACGGCTACTGTGAAGGCTGCCCCAATATCTAGGCCTGGTGTTATTGAATAAGCAAGAGCTGCGAAACGAGCCTGTGTCTAACTGCTGAGATTGTAAAGTAACGCAACAAAAGTAACAGTGAAGTGTGAAGAACGCCGACAAGTGTGCATCGCCTCTTCGTTACACCTCACTATGGCGAGGAAAAAATAAAATAGGGGATAGTCAGTGATACTTAAGGATTGGGGCAGACGTAAATGAGGCAATAGACCAAAAGAAACCATCCTCGGACGCACGCGAGTGTACATAGGCACAAGCGTTGTTACCTACTTCATGTTGTACATATATATGTTATGGAGAAGATAAATAAACGCGTTTATATTAAAGCATATTATCTTTATACATAATCGCTTTGGTATAGCTGATTCAAGACTTAGATATACCTGTATATTCGGGCAGGGATGCACATATTTCAGTGGAGAACACTATGGCCGGTGTGTGTTGCTTGCATTGTCGAGATGCTTGCTTACAAAAACTCAATACCTTAAAGGCAGGTATAGAATTGCATATTTTTACAGTTTTTTATTTTATGTAGTACCTCATTCCGTAATGCTCATCTCCGTCAGTACCATGTATACATAATAATTGGTTTTAGCTAACTCCAAACAGAATAATTGGTTTTAGCTAACATCCAAACAGAATAATTGGTTTCAGCTAACATCCAAACAGAATAATTGGTTTTAGCTAACATCCAAACAGAATAATTGGTTTCAGCTAAAATCCAAACAGTATAATTGGTTGTAGATAACATTGTACTAATTCTATTGGTATTATGTTGTTTTTTAACTTCTCATATTGCTTTTGTCTTTAACACAACATTGAGTTACCAAATCTTCAGATCTTTATAAGTTAAATAAGATTCTCGGTCGGTGGTAGCGGTGGGGAGGGGATTCTACGCAGATTCGAACGGGGCTAGGCTTAGCGTCCATCGAAATAAACCAGTTCCGTATCTCCATCTCATGTTCTTGTTTTGCGGCCGTGAAGTACATGCATGCACGCCTCGTCTTATTCATGGACGTAGTTGGCGGCCTATGATGTCCTCGAACGGATATGCCTTCACAATCTTCTCCATCTGCACGTATTATTGCGACTTAACTGGCGGTATGTCTATAAGCTCGAGGATGGTCTCGGCTACCTTTACCCTTTGATGGATCTTACTTCGGCGGAGTAACGCATCTTTTTTTCGGGGTTTCTCTGGTCCTAACGACTAACCAGTATAGCTTGCCTTTGATGAGTTCTCTAATATTATTAACACACTGGTTGGATTAATTATATACATTAAACACAACTAGTGTTTCCTTCGCATCACTGGAGTTTCTGTCGCCTTTCTAGTTCAGCTATTGACTTCTGAACTCCTGGATATGCTGCGGCATTGTCTCTTTCTATCGCACTCGTAAGCACCTCGCGCACCTACAGCACTCGCGAGACTCCTAAAATACTTCCGTGCTGCATAACACGAAAATGAAAACCCGTGGGCTGCAAACGGCGGCGTTAGATGTCTACTTTGGCATCCGGACGCTAGCCATATCGTACTTCTCATCGACACCGTATTGTTCTATCATTGCTTTATCATGATATAAACTATTCTACTCCTACAAGAATCAGCTCACCCCAAAACCTGTTTCATAAAAAAAATCCTACCAGTCTCATCAAATTTCTCCCATGTCAGTGACATACCGAATGTTGTTATTGGTTCTACTTTAATCGTGAAAAAGACATACACTGACTCTGGCAAATATGCGTAAAGCCCATCAACTAATCTCGACATCACGGCTACTGCAGTTGCATACGTAAGCTCTGATACCGTCAAAGTCTTTCTAGCACATAGGAAATTTCAAATGTGTGAAATGCCCAAAGACTTTGCGAATACAGTTGAACCTGACTCTAAAACGATACTAATGCACTCAGCCAGTTTTTTTGTCGATCGTAAGGGTATACCATTTTTATTTCCACATGTTGAAACCTCACAGCGTGAGCCCCTCGATCGATACGAGATCATTGATCGAGCAATAAACTAAACTTCAGCAAAAATAGCGCATTTCAGATAAATCTGCTGTATATCTCATCGAATCGTTCATATTGCGTTGTTCTGCCCAGTTTTCCTGATATATATATATATATATATATATATATATATATATATATATATATATTCTCTAGAACAATTGATTAGTGTATGTGTTTTTTAGATTTCCCGTAAGACAATTGCCGTTTGCCAATGTGTACGGATTTTTCATGTCATGGCTAAGTTTACTCTACTCCGGCATTTACCTTGTCTAAATTGGAAACCATGCAAACCAATTTGAGAGTGGCCGGTCTGGGTCTCGAACCCAGTCCTCCCGAATGCAAGACAAAGGCTTTGCCACTAAGCCATCTTGCTCGGTGTGCGCATCACTTTCTACGCATTATATGATCATGAGCGTGTTTGGGCTAAGCTGCTGAACCACGACTCTCGGAGCTGAAACCACTCTCTCGGCCGCACTCTCAACACGCAGCATCAGCACCGTCGCAATCAGCAACAACAACAACAACAAGCACCGTTCAATGTCATGGAATCACACACATTGACACTGTAACCGCCGGAACGGAGACTCGTTCTCCCCGCCAGGTGTCCTGACGACGCACCAGCAACACCTGCTGGCGGCTGCTCGATGATATAGCAGATAGAGCACAGATCGACCACCAAAGCTACGACGGTTGCTTATTCAGTGACTATTATTACCACGCGCTCGAACTCTTACTATTACTACTACGGCCACAGTTACAATACTGCTGCTGCTGCGAGTTATTGTCTTTACTAGTCGTACATAGCTATGCAGTAGGTCTAAGCAGCCCGGTGTCGAGCCCAGTGGTGGCGTGGTGCATCCGTCTGCGCCTCGCAACCGGAGGAGACACATAGGTGCGCTGGTTCGAGCCCCATCGTTGCACATTTGTATTTATGGGGATCAGTGTATGAAGCAATGCGAAAAGCAGTCCCGTTGACGTTAAATCTTGGCTGAGGGTCAGCCGGAAAGTTTAACCTAAGGTCTAAGCAGCCACAGGAACGGGCAAATGTATCGACCATCGGCTACCTTGGGCCGTTGGTAGCCAGTCGAATAGGCGGAACAGACAAGGAAAAAACGAGGAGAAAAACATAAACGGGAAGAAAAGCAGCTTTTTTTTCGCTACTACTACTTCGTCTTCTGGTCTGGCTCTGGCCTCAGCAGAGGAGAGCGCCGAGGACGAAGCGGGCAAACAAACACGACAGTGCTGAGATCAAGGAGTGCGGCGAGAGCATGCATATACTAGAGACTAGTCATTATTATATAGTGAACTTCTAAAAATGAATCACCACTACAATTGAAATGTTAATGTCCTTTATTAAAACCATAACTTAAAATACAAAATAATTAATCTACCAACTTCTCGCGTAGAATCAATTACGACTGTAACTTTGGATCTATATTGGGAATATATTTAATTACCCAAAACGTTAACCAGGAGTCTTGCTGTCTTTCTTTCCATTATTGTAGAGATTTTTCCCTGGCGTTTGTATCTAGTTTGCGGTAGCGTACACATTATCGGATCGAGGCAAAAGATGATGAATATTAAGATTGCTTTGCGTCTACGTGTATATATATATATATACGTGACATCTTTTTACCACCATTTTTATTAAGGCGAGCACTGCCGAGTGTGCAAACGTATTGTAAATGATTAATAAATCATCAGAATATTTTTTATATATATATGTATATGGAAAAATAACTACGTGGACCTTACAATGAGTGCCACCGGCGGATGCGTGCGACTGACCGGAGCGTTTAGATTCCACTGGTAAGACACAAACCCTGAGTAGGCCGGCGACTAACCAGCCGTCGTCGCACTGAAGGAGACAGCTGCAGCCGTTATGCGTATGGCGTATGGATAGATCAATCAGCATGTACTAACAAACAGATCAATGCTAACACATTCGACCGATGTGTTAGCCGACCGGGTAACCAACCGACCGGCGGAATGTAGGGGCCTCGACGAGGGCTACACATGCAATGAGAAACACATTCCTGAAAAAAAAAAAATATATGTATTGTTCTCGGTAACGTATCATGTGTGAGGTCGTGTGCATACACCTAGAAAAGCGGGAATATTGTAGTTGCCCTCGTGAATTGAAAACATAAACGCTCGATCTACATCAAATATGACGCGCCGCTCGTAGTAGAGACAATCCGCCGCTGCGGCAAAAGTTGCAGCCGCTGCCACGGTGCCCTTTTCGTGGGCTTCGATTACTGCCTGATGGACCATGTCTGAGACTTTCGTCTCGCCGCTCGGCTGCACAAAAAGGTCCGTGTAGTCACCGGCACCCTCTACGAATATCTTGTGCACGCCCAGCTCTTTCAGGTGGCTGACGAGCTGGCTGTACTTGAAATCGATCTTGAACTTCGGCATCGTCAGCACCACGGTCGGACTGCGTACGGCGTTTAATCTGTCCACAGCCGACGACAACTCGGCGCCGGTCATCGTCGCTAGGACATCGTCGATGTGTTTGGTGCTCTCTTTGGGAACAGCGACCACCATGTAGTATCCGGCCTCTTTGTACGGAATTTTCACCATTTTCAGCTTGTCTGTCTTCACGTATTTGATATATGCCGACTCTCGGACCATGGATTCGGTCGCCAGAGTTGAGCCATCTCGTAACCGAAAGACCATTGACAGTGGGTTAGTTTCGAACTCGTCCTCCCATGTGCCCCTAAAGTATACCACGCTAAGTAGTACAATACAGATTTGTTCTGAAAGGGTGCCAGGGTCGAGAAGCTGTTGTATCGCGTTATTCGTGTTTGACGCCACCCACGCATTCAACTCGGCTTCGGCTTTTCGGGGATTCTTAATGACGTCGACCAACTTAACCTCCGTCTGGTACTTTTTCTTGACAAACGCTTTATAGTTCTTCTGGACATTGAACGTGTCTCGGGCCAGACATTTATTGCAGACTTTAATAGGCAGCTTCCGCTGTTTCGTAACGTCGGCGTACAATTCGTGAAGATCGTCTTCGTTGGCGGAGCCTAGAAAATCGAGGAGTTCCTTTTTCGTGTCACCCTTAACTCCGCCCACTAGCATCGCCAATGTTATGCCAAGACTCAGCGGTGAAATCACAAAGTTACCATCTGTGTCCTTGCACAGTTTTTGTAATAAACTCATCCCTAGGGAAAACGTTGATGCCGATTTCAGGCTGGGCGACGCCATTTCTTTCAAGTCAGCAGCACCTTGATCGGCACGGTTGGCCTGAATCTATGATCAAAACTAAGGGCCTACCACTACCGCCGTAGACTACTTCGTTGTTAGCAGTGACGGGCGGGTCGGCAAGTATATAATACGTATACCTATTATTAAAATTTTAAATGACAATATGTTAAACTCAGGTTTAATACGTTTTTTTGTCCTTCTATGGAGGATGTATTAAATGCAGTCACGCGCTATGATGCTACAAGTTTCTTCTATCTCAAGCCGTGTGTGTGGGACTCAAGCCCGGCGATTGGATGTCCCGACGATTGGATGGCCCGTGATGTCAGCTAGTTAATCTATCTATACAAGAGGTGCGGCCAGCCCAATGGAGAATAGGTGCTCCCGTATTAAGAATAACCAGGTCCATGTCCTCATCCAGACCACTCGAGTACTTAGTACGCGTCCCCCCCGGCGAATATCCAATACTAACCGCATTTTCTACTGCATTCTCTCGCACCGACCCTCTCCGCTGCACGTTCGCCAACACGTCCCAGCGTCCAGTGCAGACAGCCCCCCATGTGTCTACCTGAACGTGCCCAGGCACAACAGAAGCTTTGGCTGTGCAGCGTGACATTGCCGCCGCTACAGGCACATCTCAAAAGAATCAACAGTGGACCGTTACGACAACAATTGGCGGAACCAATTAGCAGACATCGTTACGGGCATATTTACGAACATGCTGGCACGGCCAAACGTACAAAAGCTAACCGACTTGAATTGTTATAACGAGTAGTTAGGTAAACTCAATGGTTATGTAATGACGTTGGATGCGATGAATTATGAATCTAAACACTGTGCCAGTATGATGTATCCAGTAGTGTTCCGCTCATTGTCTGATCATCAACTTATTCTCTGACGTCTGGCGCCCATTGAAGACAGTTATGGACCCCGGTTCTGTCGATCCAAAGACACCACCTCCCTCAACCGATGCCCGCACTGTTAGTCCGGCGTTAAAAAGATCTGCGTTCATTTCTTGCGAAGGAGACATGCATCCGTGATCAGCAATTCCAACTATGCCAGACAAGTGATAGTTCACAACAGCACTAGAAGGGTGGTGGCCGTCAAATATAGGGCACCTCGAGCGCAATGCTGCAACGGAGTTATCGTGACGGCAAAGCCAGCCGCAACGGGTTACCTGTTTCTTCGTCACACGGCAGTCACAACGAAGGCAGCTCGCAGTCCGTCAACACAAACAACTAAGATAAAAAAAAAACCTAAGCCATGGGAATCTGCATTTCATTGCCATCGTCATTGTAAGCAAATTAGGTCACTGGATAACAACATAAGAATGACTTGATGTGAACTGTCTGAAATCAGGCCATAATGCGACTCCCTGCCAGGCGATTAGTTTGCGTAAATGTAAATGCAATAACCACTTGAGGGACACGAATGGCTCTACCTCCATGTAGTTGGAGGAAGCAATAACCAACTTCAAAAGCTGACGGCTGTATCGTTTGCCGCTCGCACCCGTAATGGCGAGAACGTTATTTTTAAGCCATTGGTCATTCTAGAGATTTCCACGGAGCTACTACCCCGCATCTTCGGAAATATACGGACGAGCGTGGCTATAGATGGATCGAATCGAAGTGCCAGCCGGGCTATTGGATATTGCTGTATAGTTCAGCGCTTTCGGCATGGCACGAATAGCAGAGGGCTGGGCCATGAAGAGGGTGACTAACACTTTGGTAATCATGCCCACCATTATAGGGTCACTTGTCGTGACTCCTTCCATTTCACGCACTGATCGTATGAGGCATTTTATTCTTTCCAATATCATTAGAGGATTTTCCGATGCTGGAGTATGTAGGTTTTCAGCCAACGGAGTTGTCCGAACTAAGAATATATTTTGATAACCTCACAGATAGCTTTAAGAAAAGCATTACACAGAATGCATTTAGTGGGCGTTACTCGTCTTGATTGATTTTCGACTACGCAAAGGTTTCTAGGCGCGGAAACAACTGTGGTCTCACCCACAGGCAATTAGGCTCTTTTCGTGGGAAGCTCAAGTTCAACCAATATCTAAAGTCTATACAGGTTAAAATAATATTTTTCTCAAGAATGGCTTTGCGAAAGCCATTTCCGGAAGGTGAAATTGCATTGTGCGAATATTTTCTAATTCGGTTTCGAAATCGGACGGTGCGGACGTGTTTTTGTAGGTCTGTGGAAAAGATCTCAGGATCCTAGTACTAGCCTGAATTAGTAAACTTTGTGTTAGCAGGTAGGTGCCCTGAATTGCAGTGAATCGTTGAACTTCTAAATTGTGAATATTAGTGTAATCTTTAGGATAAAAGGTCGCCAAGGAATGCGGACGTGTGACTACGAAGCTCTGAAAGCTTCCCGTGTGAGTGCATGAAGGCTTACCCTTATAGTGAGACACTATAGTAGTCCGTAAAACTCAATGGTAGTTTTGATGTTCTGTACGTGGATGTACGTCAAAGCGGTATGGAGCCAGGCCGCCGCAAAGCTCAAATAGAACCTCATCACCAGAGCAAAGCGGAAACGAAACCACTTGCGTAACGCTCGGGATGTTCCGAGCAGTCCACATTTAGATTCAAACTCTAACAACCTTTTGAATGAAAGAAGTTTACGCAGTATTGGACTATATAAGGACTGTACCACATTGTACAGTCTATTGGACCACAGTATGTATATATAAATAGAAAATATTGCGATGATTTATTAATCATTTACAATACATTTGCACACTCGGCAGTGCTCGCCTTATATAGGCATACAGTGTAATAAATACAGCCCACATATAAAAGCAGCAATGGATCCTTTTCAGAGTCTGGACATTCCCTCAGCCCCCGGCCCGGCTTTCCTCTCAATAGACCCAGACGAACTGGAGAAGAGCGGAGCGCAACCGGGGACGGAGAAAGACACGGGCAAAAACAACGACTCGGAGGACGAGGAGAGCATGTCTGCCGCAACGTCGCAGACTCAACGACAGAGATCGGCAGCAATGGCAAATCTGCCAAACGACTTTACAGATGATGTAACCGTAGCCAGCCAAAAGGCGAAAGGGGCAAAGAAAACGCGCGCCGAAAAGGGCGTGCAGGATAGTACGCGGGAAGGGGGAGCTCCTGGAGGTCGTCAGGCAGCTCACGGCGCTTAAAGAAAAACATGTCACCACTCAAATGGACATTAAGGCTGCGGTCACTCGCCTCGACAAATGCACATGGAAGCTGGAAATAGGACAGATGGCTAGCGAAGCAGAGCGCGCCAATTCTCTCAGGCATGCCGAACAGAAAGGAGAAGTGCAAAGAATCACGATGCTGGCTGATAGATGCAATACAAAAGCAGACGTTCTAGTCAAACAGGTTGAGGACCTAAAAGGACAGATATGGGCTCGTTTATAAAGGTTTTGAACGCCCGAACGCAACATGTGCCAAATAATAAATTATGAGCAGCTAGATCTACAAAGGGCGAAGCTCTTTGGAGAACAACTGGCAGCGTTGCCGTCGGTTGAGAACGCTACCCAAGTTATTCGACAAGATTGGCCAGAAGCCAGCTTTCGAAGCACAGCATTGCGGCGTTGCTAGACGTGCGGACATTACAAGAGAGTCAGAAACGAACCGGGCTGTCCTCAAACAACGCGCCACCCAGTTCCCGCACGCTGAATCGGACGTCCACCCTTCGGGCGGGAAGAGTGGCAGTTTTAACAAACAACGAACAGCTGGAGCTAGTTGACACCGATATATAATAGAATCAGGCAAGGACAAACACACGTCCCCAGTAAAAAAACGCGCACTCTGATACAAGGAGTAACAGGCCCAGAGGTTTCCTCACATGGGTTCCTGCGGTTACTTAGCAATACCCTTGAGAAGAGCCACGACAAGACGAACCCGGGACCAGTGGCCCTCGATATATCACAGGAGTTGATTGAAACATCGCTTCGAAGAGCTATTGAGGCCTGCTCCAGGCACGTAGGCTGTTCTTTAGGCAGGTAGGCTGCTCGACAGACATAACAAATAGCTTAAACGAGGGACAGAGAAGGCCCCATCCAGATGTAGGTACCGCTGGCCCACGAAACGCACAGACTGAAATAATGTCAATGAGAATCCGGGCGAATAAAGGACCCTCGGCTAGCGAAATGCTTGACAAGATCCGCCCGCTAGTCGGAAAGCCTGAGGATGGAGTGAGAATTGATTCCGTCAGAATCACTCGTGCCGAAGACCTTATCCCCAAGAAAACGGAGGAAAGGGCTGGCAGCTCCGCCATTTTTGCTGTCGCCCTATGCTAAGCTACCGGGGGGAGAGGTTGACACCAAAGTAGTCACTGGTGACGTCCCACTATGACGGTTGACCAGATGCGACGTTAACTTTTTCATAAGCCCGAAAGCCATTAGGACAGAGATCCGTAGGACTCTGAATATTCACGAATCGACTCATATGCGCACAGAGGCTCCGGGACCTAACAAGAAGGGCAGCTGGCAATGTCTAGGGGCTTTGCCTAAGCAGGAGGCACGCAAGCTCCTGGCAAGGAAAACCTTCAAGTTAAGTGGCTTTATTAGCAGACCTGAGGAATGAATCACCCTGCCAACTTACGATAACTGCTAGGGTAAACTACCAAGGAATGCAGGAACAATAAAGCCGAAAATATGCTACAAGTGAGGCGACGCCGGGCACGTATTCCCGAGACTCATCATACGCTTATCGAACAAGAGTTTGCGGCACCTCTTTCATCCGGTGAGTCACCGAACTACGTTATGCCACATTTCCCTGTTATACAGTTTAGCAAGCTATCGTACAAAGCTAGGCCCGTATTCAATGCATCGGCTGCGGCTAGAGGTCAAGTGTCGCCCAACGACTGCATCGAGGACGCGCCGAATTTGTTGCCTTGTCGGATGTCTATGTTGACAAAATTCCGACGACATAGAGTCGCATAAGTAGCGGACATCAGCAAAGCTTATCTGACGGTCCGTGTCCATCCAGATGATAGAAATCCATTATGTCTCATATGATGATGAAGAATTGACAAGTCAGTCGGTTTATAGGATGACCTCGACCTCGTTCGGTGTGTTAAGGACAGCCAGCATAATACTATCGCCGTCATCAAAGCTCACGCAGAGAAATACGTAGCCTGCCACCACGCCGCGTGTAAGAGCATCCTCCAAGACCTGTACATGGACGACACGCTGACGGACGCGGAGTCCTCAGGCGAGGCTGGTTCTGAAGAACTTCAAGCCCAACTTCCCGGCGTTGCGAGCCCAGTTCGGCGACGAGGGAAGAACCGTGCACACCGACGCGGCTCGCCAGGAAACCCTGCTTCGTCCAGCAGGCGTCGAGAAGGTGCTAGGCGTGGGTTGAAACCTGGAAACTGACGCGCTTGTATTTTATCTGAACGGAATGCTGGAGTTTGCGGCATCAGCACCACCCACATTGCGCACGCTCATGGGTGCCGGCGCGCGATTGTACGATCCTCAAAGCCTAAATCGCGCCGTTCGCAACGAAGTTAAAGTTCATACTGCAGGAGGCTCACCAGACTAAGCGACCGATCGGCGAGGCGCTACCGGCGAAATTGGCGCGGCGGTGGTTGGCCTGGGTTGACGAGGTGAAAAAGCTGGCGGGTTTCGAGATGAAGAGAGAGACCTTGGACTCAGACGTGGAGTTACGGTTAAATTACATTCATTCGTCGACACAAGCGACATAGCGTACGTAGCTGTCAAGGTTACGGATGCCTAAGGTACGATTTCGATTGGCTTGGTCGCTGCCAAGACCAAATTAGTTCCGTTGCAACAGATTGAAGGTTTAACATACCTAGTAAGGAGCTAATGGGAGCCGTGTTAGCAGCTAGACTGGCTAGTAAGGTGCGGGATCAGTTAGAACTTGGCGAAAGCAAGATCCTTTACTGGTCCAACGCGCAAGTAGTATTGTATTGGATATACTCAGCCACACCACATAGCTGGGGAGAACTTGTCAGAAATCGCTTAGTGGAGATACTGAAACATACGGAGGTACGGCAGTGGCATCATTTCCCAGGAGAGCAGAACCCAGCTGACCTACCCTCACGCAATATGAGTATATGTAGGCTAAAAAGGAGTGTCTTGTGGTTGCAGAGTCTGGGCTTCCTAACCGGTCCAGCTGCGCAGTAGCATGTTCTTAAGATAAGCCCTACATGAGGTCAAGAGCGGTTCCTGAGGTTCGAGCGTTGCTAGCAGTGGAGCAGCGTCCGGTCGTCGATTCGGCAACATTTTCAAGCGTGCAACGTCTTGTCAGAGTATCTGCGACAATTGCGAGGCGGTACGGCGATTCAAGGGAGACAAGTCTGCAACGGGCCCGCTAACAACGCGAGTGCTCGCCGATTCGAAGCAGCGTCTCATTTGTCAGGTCCAGCAAGGCTGCTTGGGGGAGACCATGGCGAGTCTCGCCAAGAACGAAAAACACCCGACGATCCGAAAATTGCGGAATTCAAGCCGCTTCATCGATGAAGGGGCCTGTTGTCGCGGTCGGCGGTCGCCTACAGTTGGCAGAAGAGCCATTTGAAACGCGACACCCGATTCTACTGCGAAACATTCCGTTCATGCGATTGATTATCGCGCATGCTTACGAGGGCAGCGTTTGTCATATGAATGAGGGTGAAGCAACGATGGACAAGTTAGGAGAAAAACTAATGAATTATCAGAATGAGACAACTAGTGGAGACGACAATCTACAACTGTACTGCAAGCGCAAGACGTACGTGAGGTACAATTGCAGATGAGGACGGCGGTACCACGCGGTACAGCCGATCAGCTACCCAGCGCGTGAGTCAGAGTCGGGCATATTGATATGCTGCGTCACGAATCGGTGTAAATAGAGTAGGCTAGGTGTGGACGTTAGATGTTTTGTACAACCGCACTCCGATTGTTGATATATATATATATATATATATATATAATATATATATATATATATATGCCGTGATGTAAACAGACCCTGCCGTCTGTATAGAGCGAACGAATGTGAGCTCTACCCACGCGAGCAAGACCAGTATCGAGAAATAAATACGAAGCAGTGTATTGTATTATTTCTGACTGATCTCTTACGCACACTGCCCCTAGCTGCTTTTGTCGTTCCCTTTGTAGGTGGCTAATGTAGCCACAGAAATACCCCGCAGCGGCTGTCTCCCTATACCCTGGAAGAAAGCGGATCTGCCACTCGTTCCAAAAGGAATAAACTTATATAGGCCAATCTGCTCAGTTAGCACACTGGCCAAAGGCATAGAATCGATAGTAAAGTCCCGCGTGTGATGCTTTGCAGGGGACCACAATATGGGTTCCAAAAGGGCCGATCAGTTCTATCGGCCACCGAGCAGGTTGTTACTGAGGCGGAAGCCCTGCGCCAATCCTCGTTTTGGACTAGAGGCTTGCTAATGGTTGTTCTGCTGGACTTTAGAAAGATTGTACCCACAACTCAAGAAAAGCGTCCCGCCCTACCTTGCGCCGCGCAATCTCGTCCTACCTGAGCAGGTTGCGTAAAGTCAGTGAGGGCTCTGATCTCGATATGACGGTTCCACAGGCCTCGATCCTAAGACCTCTTCTATGGAACCTGGCATACGATGACGTCTTACGTTTAGACGAATTTCCAGAAGGCACTGAACTGCTAGCATACGCGGACGACCTCGCAGTGGTAGTCCAGACCCGGTTACTCCAGCAGCTAGAACTAAGGGCCAACGACGTTCTGGCGGAAATCGCTGTCAGGATGGGGGTTAGCATGACACTGGCGCCGAGTAAAAGTGAGGGCATCCTCCTAAATAGGCCAAGGAAGTGTTCTTTCTTAAAACTAACTCAAGATGATCAGAAGATCAAGGTTGTCAATACCGCCCTCTATCTTGAAATGCACCTGGACAGGGGATTACGGGGCACACCCCACATACGTCTCGCAGCAGAAAAAACTAATAAGGTCTCGCACAAGATAGACCGGCTGAAGCCCGAATAGTGGCTGCTCTGCGGATCACAATGGCCTATAGAACAGTCAGCACAGCGGCCGATATTGTTCTGGCTAGTACAGTCCCCTGTGACTTGAAGCAAATAGGCGACGCCATTTGTGGAAAGACCTGGAAAAGGAGAAGGCGGAGGAAAGGAATATAACCTTCGACATTTGACAGGCCGAATGGGACTCTATTTCAGGACGGAGCGCCCGGGTACCGAGTGAGGACTCTGACTCCGGATATATTGGCCTTGGTGTACCGGCCAGGTGGCGTAATGGTCGTTTTACATGACCCAGGTCCTTACCGGACACGGGTGATTTCCTATCATACTTGTTCAGAATTGGAAAGACCACATCTCCAGTGTGCAGATACTGCCAAAGCGAAACCGAGGACACGCCTGAACATTCGATCTTGTGGTGCCCGAAATGGGTCTCTTAGCGTGCGGGTCTACCTAGGGCTGACGACAGCACCCTTGAAATGCTCATACAGCTCATAATTAGGTCACGTGACAACTGGACCAGCATTGCTTGCTCTCTGAAAAACATCCTGCGCGCGAAGGAGAAAAAACGTTATTACACTACATTATCTCGCGGGGCATCCCGGGATAGCTAAATTCCTAAACTACTCTCCCCCTTTGGTCGTTTGAAGTTATGCTTATGCAGATTCCAATCGGTTGCGGGGATTGGGACATGACTCGTTTTTAGTCGGTTGGAGCCCCACACTACCGGCCCAACTGTACCGATACGAACTTGCCGACGAGTTCCCTGTGGTGGTGTCCGCGTGTGCGTACCGTATTTTCCAGTCATTTCTTTAAAAAACGTCGTCGTTGCCATCATCATCAACGATTATAGATCATGAACGTTACTGGCTGGCAGATGAAGCGAACGTTTGTTGTGAAATTCCCTTTGGTATACATACAAATGTATAAGTTGCACGTTATTCCGCTGCTGCTTTATGGCTGTCAAGTCTGGAATCCAGCAAGGGCCGTAGACCTTCAACTGCTAGTTCAATCACTTGATTAGGGTTTACTAATCCTTAGTTAGTCCGAGACCATAACTCTGCGCCTTTATTTTCTCTCTTCAGTTAGCCAGACTATGGTGTTTCCATACTGAGCATCGATGGCTTTTGTCCAGCAGTGGAATGTAGCAGCATCGTAATGCTCAACCAGATCCAACAGACTGCAGGTGAAGAACAGTCCAATCAAACCGAATTCGACGACGTAACGCCCCGCTTGTTAGCACACTGCTGGAGAAGTTGCAGCGGGGTTTCCTGAAGGCAATTGAGAGGCAGTGTAGATTGCCTAGACACGCCTTAGTGGTTCCTGTCGTAGCAGAACTATTAACGGAGACCGGACATCCGTGACAATTTCGACGAGCGATGAGAAACGCAGTGATGCTCAGAGAAAACACAGTTGTCTCCATTGGCATATCGCAGGCCGTTGCAATCACCTTGGCACTTGTCCTCATCGGCGAGGAGGTCTTCACGGTCAGGAAGGAAAGTGATCGCATCGTAGGGCTTGAGTGACACACTTAGATCCAAAATCACACAGCATCACATCGTCGTCGTTTGGCCGGGCCAGTCCTGGAGCAGACTCTTCTACTAGAGCAGCTCGAGCAATCCGCTGTAGTAGCGGGCATAGCCGCGGTGCAGCGAGACAACCAGCATCACGGAAGCAGGCCGTCGGGCGGCTGAACGACGAAAATGAGGCTGATCGACAGCCAACCAATATATATGTATATATATATATATATATATATACGCTTACTGTCTGTATTTGATCAACAGGTCCCATGTAAAAAGAGTCGCTCCTCCTAAACAGAATCCTATGTCGTCGTTGCCATCATCAGCAGCATCTTATTCGTCACTATTTCCTTCCACCATTCTGCCAATTCTCTGGGCCCAAATAATCTATGTCTATTTATATTTAGATGCGTATTCTAACATGCCGGCAGCTACTATATATACTACGTGTATATATTTAGTTTCAGAACACAATTGTTTATTTGCATTTAACATAAACTGCATCACAAATGTTTTAGTTTTCGAAAGAAACGATTATGGATCATGATCGTTATTGACTGGCCGAATTTAGGGCCACGACGCTACATGCAATAAGAAGCGCATTCCTAAAAAATATGTATTGTTCAGCAACATATCATGGTCGTGTGCATACACCTAGAAAAGTGGGAATATGGTATTTTCCCTCGTGAATGGAAAACATAAACGCTCGATCCACTTCAAATATGACGCGTCGCTCGAGATGGAAGCAATCCGCATGTACAGCACATGTTGCAGCTGTAGCTACGGTTCCCTTTTCGTGGGCTTCAATTACAGCCTGATGGATCACATGTGAGACTCGAATATCGGGATTTTGACTTACAAAAATTCCACTGTAATCACCAGCACCCCGTACGAATATTTTGTGCACACCCAGGTCTTTCATGTGGTCTACGAGCTGGCGATATTTATAATCAATTTTAAACTTCGGCATCGTCAGCTCCACCTTCGGATTACGTGCAACGTTTAACTTTGCCACATCAGATGACATCTCGGTGGCGGTCATTGTAGCTAGAACCTCAGCGATGTGTTTGGCATTGTCTCTAGGAACAGCGACAACCATATAGTACCCGGCCTCCTTGTACGGAATCTTAACCATTTTAAGTTTGGCTGTTTTAACATATTTAAAATTCACTGACTCCCGGACCATGGATTCTGTCTCTACAGTAGAACCATCTCGCAACTTAAAGTCCATGGGGAACGGGCTAGTCTCGAACTCTTCCACCCATGTGCCTGTAAAATATACCACGCTAAGTAGCACACAGCAGCATGGTAAAAGGGTATCAGGGTCGAGAAGCTGTTGTATCATGTTATTTGTGTTTGAAGCCACCCACGCATTTATCTCCGCTTCGATTTCTTGGGACTTCTTATTGACGTCCACTGACATCACCTCCGTCTGGTACATCTTCCTGAGAAAGACGCTATAGTCGCTGTAGACTTTAGGCATGTTTCGGTTTAGGCATTTAATACAGATTTTTATAGGCAGCTTCTGATCTCTCGTAATATCGGCGTACATTTCGTGAAGAGCTGCCTCGTTTGCGGAACCTAGAAAATTAAGGATTTCGTTTTTCGTGTCACCTTTGACTCCGGCCGCTAGCATCGCTAACGTTATTCCAAGACTGAGCGGTGAGAAAACAAAGTTGCCCTCGGTTTCTTTGCATAGCTTTTGTAGAAGGGCCATCCCTAGCGAAAAGTGGATGCCGAATTCGGGCTGGGTGCCAACATTTAGTCGGTGTTTTCTAGCAGCAATGATTACGATTGGCTTGAATCTATAATCAAAAATGTCTACTACTACAGCCGCAGCCCACCTCGTTGTTAGTAGTGACGCATGGGTAGAAAAGTATATGCGTATATTTAATATTAATTTTTGACGTGATAATATTATCACGTTAGTTTTAACCACCAACTTAATTTGATAGTTAATTTAACTACTAATTAATATGGTGGTTAATCCAATATGTTTTTTTTTCTATCGAGGAGTTAATTAAATGTAATTACGCACTATCGCTGCAAGTTTATATCTCAAGCACTGTGGGGCTCGGTTCTATGCTACTCCCCTACCCAACGGTTGTATGCTACTCCGTTAAGACCCATACCACTAAAGACACAAGATCCCCTTTAAGATTTACTCTCTGATGAACTCTGCTACATACTTGAGCTGGAGGACGACCCCTGGGGCCGCACATACAAGATAGTTAGGGTATCTTGTACGGGCGGTCTCCTTCAAGCGAAGGATAGAGATACCGCCGGAAGAGGCACGGGAAGCAATCGAAGCGCTCTTCCCCCAATATATATATATATATATATATATATATATATATATATATATATTGTTGACTATCTTGTCAACCGTAAGCTCTCGTCTATGTCACTGTTGCCCCGAATTACCGTACTATTCTATACCAAGAAAAGAAGACACAAGCACTTTGCCTTACTAGTTAGCTACCGTCTCTCTGACGGCCCGACTATGTAGTCTTTATTGCTGCGATGACGACGGAGGAGTGCTTGTCGTACGACTGAGATCGTACGGTAGTGTCCGTTGGGTTTGAACGCGCGAACTGAATGCCGCGGACCGTTGGTTGCCCGCGCAAATGAATGGATTTCAAACAAAGGTACTCAACAACGACGACAGATACAGCTCTCACCATATAAATGCAACACTCCCCGGGAAAACGGTCCCCGTTTTAATAACCCCATAGCCGTTCTAGGCGCGTGATCCATAGCGGACGGTGTTAATTGGCTACCCCCCGAGCTGTCAATGTTGGCTGAACGTAGTTGAAGCAGATATTCGCGGTTCCATCAAACGGAGAGATCCCTGAGATAGCGAGTCATGTCCCTGGTCGCGCGGTTGAGATCAGGACGAGTTG